>JAJHPC010000002.1:10370460-10372960 GCA_024447665.1 Juncus inflexus | reverse complement strand
AATCATGAATAATATATGCAGATATTATTTAATTATTATTTTTAATTGAAAATAATAAAATATAGAAAATATATATGAGGGCCGTTTTAGTCTTTTACAAAAAAAATTGGATGACAAAGTTTAATTTAACTTCATAGGGGGTAAAAGAAAAATTCAAATGATTTTATAGGGGGTTTTCGAAGAATTTGAAAAGTTAGGGGGTTTTTGATAAATACCAAAAAAGTTAAGGGATTTTTGAAGATAAATGCATTATTTCGTTTATAGGTATAGCGTAGAAATGCATTATTTCGATCATTTCACTACTGCAATGACCTTAATTTTATATATATATATATATATATATATATATATATATATATATATATATATATATATGTGTGTGTGTGTGTGTGTGTGTGTGTGTGTGTGTGTTTGTATATTTATGTGTATGTATATGTGTATGTGTTTGTATATGTGTATGTATATATGCACATATACATACACATAAATATACAAACACACACACACATATATATATATATATACATACATACACATATACAAACACATACACATATACATACACATAAATATACAAACACACACACACACACAGAGATATATATATATATATATATATATATATATATATATATATATATATATATATATATATATATATATATATATATATATATATATATATATATATATATATATACATGTATGTATTGTAAGATTAGTGCCCTAGGCCAAATGTATTTGAGCTAGGAAATAGATTATGTATTAAGACATTATTATTTATTCAATAAAGGTTGTTTCTTATATATATCAGTGTCTATTGGTCGTGAATGTAAATTTCTTATATCAACCAAGAATGACACTTCGGGTTCACGTTATCAGAATACGTGATTCTGATAGTAGAAATGTGAACCAACGAATGACATTCTAAACTGTCCTTAGTGATATGTAGGATGTTTATAGAGATAGACATATTTCAGGTAAGAAGCTGCATATCCACACTAGTATATTCGCAGGCTTGATGATCATGTTCTCCTGATTATGGACATGGAGATGTCAAGTCTAGAAGGTACGTGTTAGAGAACACGTACTGGACTGACCACATTATGAGAATATGCATTGTATATGTCATTAGTGATTCTCATATGAAAAGTGTGTTTGTTCCTACGACCTGAGGTCACCATGGATTCCTGTATGAGAAACTACATACTTTAATATGATCCTACGTCATCCGTAATGGGATGATCATTAGGGTCATCGTTAGGTATGTATTGAATCATGACGAGGAATATGAGTGACCAAGATGGGATTTGTTCCTCCCGTTAAGAGGGAGATATCTCTGGGCCCCCTGATGAACTAGGATTGAAGGAAATGCATGGCCATGCTCAAAATGGATTAACATGTGTTGTTAATATCATTTTGTATTTACTCAGTCTAATTCTCGATCAAAAAGAGACTTTGATCAAACTCAAGGATGACATATTATTGTACCTTGTGATCAAGACGTATATTGTAGAACAAAAGGAATAAGCAAATGTCTATTCAGATAGGTTTACGATCGATGATCATTTCATTTAACATGGGTAGTCATGATATCAGTCTAGAGATTACTCATGACTTACGATCTTCAGAAGATCGTTGCCAGCGTTAAATGGAACATACACGGTCACACAATGAACTCCATTCGTACGGGATGAATATGCCTCAAAACAGTTATACATATGATGTATAAAATGGTGAACGAAATAATCAATTATTGGATAATTGATTGAATAAAACAGTGTCATTCCATTGGCAACGGAATAGTTCCGTTCCCAACGGAATATATATATGGAAACTGTAATAACCTTAGCTGCCAAGTATTTCGTTATGGAAATACCTATTCCGTTGGCAACGGAATAGACACAGATTAGGGTTTTAGTTATGGTAACTGAGCAATCGTTCGCCTCTCTCTCTAGTATAAATAGAAAGGCAGGGTCTCTCTATTAAAAGATACAACTTAGAAGCCTAAGAGACAGTCTTTACACAGAAAAGAGAGAGCGTTTTGAGAGATATTCGAAAGTATTTCCGGACTTGTCTAGCCCAGTCCGGTTATTCCGTTCGAGTGAAGTTCGCGTGGATACGAGTAGAGGTTCTCTACCTTGAGAACTTGCGAGCGATCTATCTTCATCCCTAGGTGAAGAAGGAGTCGATAGAGCTGAGCTTGAAGAAAGAGTTTAGCGAGTCGAGCATCAAGAAGGAGTTCTTGGAGCCGGGCAACAGGAAGGAGCTTGGCGAGCCGAGCTTCGGGAAGGAGACGGTTGCGAGTCGGAATAGTTCAGACCTACATCCGTTCTTCATCTCGCGGATCAGGAAGATTCGAGGTATAAATTTTAATGGCTAATCTCGTACTTTTATTCCCTTAACGTAGATCTTAGGGCGGGTTAAATCCATAGGTTCCTCTGCGCATGTAACGTACATGGCTATTGATTTCCCAACAGTGGCATCAGAGCGTTCATAT
>JAJHPC010000002.1:9687960-9720460 GCA_024447665.1 Juncus inflexus | reverse complement strand
TATATATATATATATATATATATATATATATATATATATATATATATATATATATATATATATTACATCCGTACGGTTGAAATTTGAATTTTTACTTTTTTTAACTACTTTACGGATATTTTAAAAAAATATATGTTGCAACATATATATATATGTATATATATATATATATATATATATATATATATATATATATATATATATATATATATATATATTTTATATATATATATATATCTACGTGTGTGTGTGTGTGTGTGTATGTGTATGTTGTGTGTCTATGGAGCCATTAGTGGCACCAAGGTCTTGGTACCGTTAACAAAAAAAATCGTGTTCCATTATTCAAATAGACGATCCAAACCATTCATAATTATCTATGTACTAAAAACATATGATCTACAAAAAAATATTATTTTTAATAATCATTTCATCGTCCTTCGAACGTAAAATAAAATTTTGTACTCCATCTATTTTTGGTAGATAGATCATTATGAACGATTCCGATCGTCTATTTGAACACTAAAACATATTTTGTTCGTTAATGGCACCATAGATGGACTCATATATATATATATATATATATATATATATATATATATATATATATATATATATTCTTGGCATAACCCGTTTGAGAGACAAAATACCCATCTTTCAAACCTTTCACTTCCAATCCCAGGAAGTGACTAAGCTCTCCAAGATCCTTAATCTTGAATTGAATTGAGAGCTCTCCCCGAAGTCTTGCAACTTCACCTTCATCATTGCCGGTGATGATCATGTTGTTCACGTATAAAAGGACGACCGCGCGTAAACCCGCCTTCCTCTTCACAAATAAATTGTGGTCGGAACTCGAAGAAAAATAACCACAAAATTACAAATTAGATGCCTGCTTCAAACCATACATCGCCTTCTTAAGCTTGCACACATAGTCAGGATGCACCGTGTAAATATATCATTGTCGAGTTCACCATACAGGAAAGCATTCTTCACATCTAGCTGCCACCGCTTCCAACCTAGCGAAGCAGCCATTGAAATCACAATTTGTACATATGTCATCCTGGCGAGAGGACTAAAAGTCTCTTCATAATCCTCGCCATATCATGGAAAATCCCCTCTTGCTACATGTCTCGCTTTACAATGCTCAACACTCCCATCCGCCTTGTATTTCAACTTTTAGACACATTTGCAAGTAACTGGGTCCACTCCCCTTGGGATTCGGAACAAGATCCCAAGTTTTATTTTTTCGAAAAGCTTGCATCTCGACGTCCATAGCATCTTCCCACGACTTATTACCTTTCGTCTCCTCAAAGCATGAAGGTTTACCATTTGTCTATCCTGAAAAGAAACACGAATACTCGACCCGAAGTTTTCATCTCTATATCTAGCCGGCCGAGTTACCATGTTGGATCATTAATCCAACGTTGGACCCTAATTTGGCACAATAATGCTTAATATAATTAACTAAACTTTGATCACTTTATTATAAGCATATTTGACAGTAATATTATACACAAATATTTAACATATATTTGATGTGTAGAATTGTGGGTGGTGTATTTCTTATTCTACGATGGGCTGAAATAGAAAAGTCCACATTAGGAGCCAAAATGTGTCTCTTCATGAAAGAGTGTCTATATGATTATATAAGCAATTTGGTCCCTAATACATATGAACTAAGTCATTCTCTTATCTGCCCCATTAAGAAGAGAGAGGGAGAGACCAAAAGAGAAAAGAAAATAAAGGAATCTCAATTGGCATTCATGAACTATTTGGAAGACCCTATTTGTGTATTTCGGTGTTCTTCACTCGGAATAAAATCACAAGGTTTCTTCTTCTAATCCTATACTCAAGCATGGACTAGAGGTACGCTTCCGCTATTATGTTATGATTTTGATTCATATAGTTTCGATTCGGATTTTGCCGGTACCGGACGGTACCACCCCAATAAGTGGTATCAGAGCGGTTCTATGTTGAATCAAGTATTATGTATTTGGTTAATCCTATTTTTACTTTGTATTTAAATTCAATTTCGATTTTGCAAGTAAAACAGAGGGCCGAATCATGTTTATTTTGTGAACAAATAAGGGTCAAAAGGATTAAATTAAGAACAAAGAGGGTAAATTTCTACATAAAAAAAATGGTCAAAGCTTTGGATCTAGAGGCTACATGAGGTTCATGCGAGATTAGGGTTTGAATTTGTCTGGCTTTCCGTGGCGTCGCCTTCGTTGGTCTATTTCCTTCATCTTTCTTCGATGAGGAACAGACGCCAAGCGTCGAAAGGGTGCAAAGTCGCCATCTAGGATTTTGTACGGCC
This sequence comes from Juncus inflexus, assembly GCA_024447665.1. Classification (NCBI taxonomy): domain Eukaryota; kingdom Viridiplantae; phylum Streptophyta; class Magnoliopsida; order Poales; family Juncaceae; genus Juncus; species Juncus inflexus. Next base: position 9,718,146 of record JAJHPC010000002.1, on the reverse strand, counting down.
ATCAGAGGGCCTCAATGAGCCGTGAAGTTTCTTCATGAGATCGCCGGCCATCAGGACACCAGACGCGAAGAGACGCCAGTCATGGCTTGTGCAGGTGCCATTTGGTCAAACAGGCACGAGGTCTGGCGAAGAGGCACCATGCCTCTCACCATTTCACGTTTCTCTGGACAGAAGAAACATTTGGCAGAGATGTAATTCAGATTCCAGGATTTTTTTTATCATTAAAAAACTGGGAAAAGACAATCGGGTTATAGAAATGAGGATTTCAAAGAATTTGTATTTGAATAAGGTTTTATTGGGCTTGGCCAAATTCGAAATAAAATAAAATAAAATTATTTTTTATGGGCTTTTGGATTTTAAACATAACATATGTTATTTTTTTATTTGTATATATTAAGTTTACAACCTAATATAAAAAGAACATAGATAAATTAATAATTTTTTTTTATTATTTTACATTAAGTTTCATTTGGCCAATAAGAAATTCTTTTAAGGATTTTAAGTATTATTTTTGACCCAAAATAATTAAGTTTTATAAAATTAAGAATATGTATTTTTTGTGGGTTTTATGTTTTGAATAAAATAAAATAATTTAGTAAGATTTAAAATATATTTTATTTTAATTAAACCCACTAGGTATTTATGACTCGTAAAGTTTAATAATAACCCGTTCAAACAAATTAAGGTGTATATTGATACCAGCCTGTACCTACATAATAAGGCATTTAATTATAAACTTAAAATGTTAATTGGATTATTAAACGAGTCTTGTTATTATGGCAAATTCAGGATATAAATGGTTAATTTTATAAATCGACCATAAGAGCTTGTAAATTAATCGGGATAAAATTATATATATTTACAAATTAAGTCCTAAATAAGGATTAATTTGCAATAATAAAATACAAGGTGGTTTATGCAAAATTGATATAAGGCTTACAGGTAAAATTTGAAATATTTTATATTTACAAATAAGCCATTATCAGGGACTATTTTGTGATCATCTTGAAAAGTTATGGAAAATGCCCACAAAAAGTTGTAAATTCAACTTAAAGCATAATTTTAAGTTCAAATAAAGGTACCTTGGGATATATATTTTGGAATTGATTAGTTTCAGCATGACGTCGCCAAAGTGACCTCTCTGCTGAAGTTAGTTTATATTTTGGAATATAAAAGGTCGTCTTTGTATTATTATATAAATATTGATCGGCCCAAAGGAAGACAATATTTATTTTAATTATATGTGCATATGAGTAGTATCAAGTATGTGATAATTATTTGGTTTTACGTGTGACAAATTTAATCGGCCCAAAGGAAGAAAAATCTGTGAACACGTTACTTTATTACCAAAGCTTGATAATTACGCCAAGATATCAATCAGAAGTTGATATTATCGTCCAAAGATGAAATATTAATGGAAACCGATATCTTGTGATGGGGTTTACCTTTAATTAAATTTATTATTATTCAGTTATTTGGATGAGCTTATAGTAATTGAATATAGTTCTCCATGTAGGATTAGTGCCCTAGGCCAAATGTATTTGTTCTAGGAAAAAGATTATGTATTAAGACATTATTATTTATTCAATAAAGGTTGTTTCTTATATATATGTGTGTATGGGTTGTGAATGTATATTTCTTATATCAACCAAGAATGACATTTCGTGTTCACGTCATCAGAATACATGATTCTGATAGTAGAACTGTGAACCAACGAATGACATTCTAAATTGTCCCTAGTGATATGTAGGATGTTTATAGAGATAGACATACTTCAAGTAAGAAGCTACATATCCACACTAGTATATTCGCATGCTGGATGATCATGTTCTGCTGATCATGGTCATAGAAACGTCAAGTCTGGAATATAGGTACGTGTTAGAGAGAACACATACTGGACTGACCACACTAAGAGAATATGCATGGTATATGTCATTAGTGATTCTCATATGAATAGTGTGCTTGTTCCTACGACCTGAGGTCACCATGGATTCCTGTATGAGGAACTGCATACTTTATTATGATCTTACGTCATCTGTAACGGGATGATCATTAGGGTCATCGTTAGGTATGCACTGAATCATGACAAGGAATGTGAGTAATCAAGATGGGATTTATTCCTCTCGTCATGAGGGAGATATCTCTGGGCCCCCTAATGAACTAGGACTGAAGGAAATGCATGGCCATGCTCAAAATGGATTAACATGTGTTGTTAATATCATTTTGTATTTACTCACTCTAATTCTCGATCAGGAAAGAGACTTTAATCAAACTCAAGGATGACATATTACCGTGCCTTGTGATCAAGACATATATCGTAGAACAAAAGGAATAAGCAAATGTCTATTCAGATAGGTTTACTATCGCTGATCATTTCATTTAACATGGGTAGTCATGACATCAGTCTAGAGGTTACTCATGACTTACGATCTTTAGAATATCGTTGCCAGCGTTAAATGGAACCTACACGGTCACACAATGAACTCCATTCGTACTGGATGAATATGCCTCAAAAAAGTCATACATATGATGTATAAATTGGTGAACGAAATAATCAATTATTGGATAATTGATTGAACAAAACAGTGCCATTCCATTGGCAACGGAATAGTTCCGTTCCCAACGGAATATATATGGAAACTGTAATAACCTTAGCTGCCAAGTATTTCATTATGGAAATACCCATTCCGTTGGCAACGGAATAGTTCCGTTGACAATGGAATAGGTGCAGATTAGGATTTTAGTTATGGTAACTGAGAAATCGTTCGCCTCTCTCTCTAGTATAAATAGAAGGGCATGGTCTCTTTATTTAACACACAACTCTGTAGCCTGAGAGGCCGTCTTTACACAGAAAAGAGAGAGAGAGTTTTGTGAGATATTCGGAAAGTATTTCCGGAGTTATCAAGCCAAGTCCGGTTATTCCGTTCGAGTGAAGTTCGCGTGGATACGAGTAGAGGTTCTCTACCTTGAGAACTTGCGAGCGATCTATCTTCATCCCTAGGAGAAGAAGCTATCTCTAGAGCCGAGCTTTAAGAAGAGTTCCGCGAGCCGAGCTTCAAGAAGGAGTTCTTCGAGCCAAGCAATAGGAAGAAGCTTGGCGAGCCGAGCCTCGGGAAGGAGACAGTTACGAATCGGAATAGTTCAGACCTACATCCGTTCTTCATCTCGCGGATTAGGAAGATCCGAGGTATAAATTTTAATGGCTAATCTCGTACTTTTATTCCCTTAACGTAGATCCTAGGGCGGGTTAAATCCATAGGTTCCGCTGCGCATGTAACGTACATGGCTATGGATTTCCCAACACTCCATATAATAGTAAATATCGTAATTAATTTTATCGCTAGCATTAATTCAGTTCTTGATGAATGGTATAAAAGGAAATTTTCAATAGTTCTCAAGGTTAATGATCTTGACATTGTGATAAGAGTGACGTTCCATTAACACATACTTATAAGAGTATATCTAATTAAATGATGGAGACTAAGAAATGTGGGAGAAGTCATATCACATATGTATGACGATCAATAAAGAAGGCCATTCCATAGACATTCGAGGCATAATTTCGGAATATAACTATGGTTAAAGAGTTATTTAATAATATTGAAAATAAGTTTGTCAAAATTGAAAAAGGTTAAATTATGTTTCGTCTAGACAAATTTAATTTCAATGAGGAATAAAGGCAAAAAAATATAGGAATCAAAATAAGATAGTTGCAGAATTGTCCCCATTAAAGAAATAAGGTTTGTTTCTAATTTTGGTTTGTTCATTGGTTAATTTAATTTGGTCAATAGACTTGTGTGATGAATAGATTCCGGTATGATAATTTACATCACATGTTTATGCAAGGTTATTGTAATATGTATTTTTATACACATTTTTATGATTTTTATCATCTCAAATTTAATCAAATTTCACATTAACAATATGAAAAAGATTCATGAATCATAAAATATAATTTGAAACCTCTTAATACATTTTTGTGTTATTTTACAGGCGAAAAGATCATAAAAGAACGAAATGGACCAAAACGAAAATAATGGGCCAAAAATGACAAATTAAAAACCTCAAACACTCCACAAAGAAATTCCTCTAACTTCTACAACAAGTCAAAAGCCTTTTTACAACCAAATCAAACCAAGCCAAATGCCAAAAAACGCTGAATTGACCAAAAGTTAACTTTTCCGAAATGGGTCAAACAGTATATCAAAACGAAGAGCTCGACGAGACGAATCCAATGGTACAACCCTCGTGATCAAGAAACCTTCTAGAACTCTCAGAATCACCAATTGAAAATCAAGTCAAACTGGTCAAAGTCAACTGTTGACCAGGTCAAATCCTCTTCTTCAACATCCAAATTCCGAAATTTTGCTCAAAACTGGACAAACCGGCCAGCCGTGGATTCAGCATGACGAGAGGAACATGCCAGTGCCATTCTCCGGTCTTGAAAATTCCGACGATCGCCGAAATTCGGCCAAAACAGGGTGCCAAAAACGAATCGAAACCATGGTTGATCTGCCGTACCATCATCCATTCGAGCCAAAACCGATCTCATTCTCTTCTCCATTGCCTACCCTTTCTAACCGTATGAAGAACTCATTCTCCCACTCTCCTTAACTTATAAACCACTCTTCATTCATTTTCTCTAACCTCTAGAAGCTCCATTAATGAGTTTCAAGCTTTCTTGAGCTCTAATTTTCATTTTTGAGTGAAATCGTGCAATTTGGGGCTGATTTGGGGAAATTTCGAATCGGTCAATTCTAGCTTGAATTGAGGTGCAATTGGAGCTTCAAATCAACTCAAGGAAGCAACTGGCTAGTCTTCCAACTCTCGGTTTAGCCTAATTCTCTTTTAATTACTTGATTTGAATTTTAGATCTCAAGAACTCAATTTTGTAATAATCATGATGAAATCTTGTCAAATTCTTGTTCTTGTGGATATGTATGAGTAAATCTAGATAGGGAAGGGGATTTGTGATTTGTATGCATGAAATCTTGCTTTAATTTCGTGTAATTTTGCTGAATTTGAATGAATAGTCATGAACACACACAATTTTGAATAAATTGGGAAAAATTACTTAGCTTGGTATTTTTTATCAATTGATCTATTAAATCGGAAGTTTGTTGACTTCTTAATTATTTGAAATACTTAGCTTAGTATTTTGTGTGATTAATTTGGAGTTGTGATTGATTGAATTCAAGTTTTGTTTAAAAAGGCTGTTTTGAATTAAACGAGTTTTTCAATCAATTTTTTGAGTAAATCTTAGCTTAGATCGCTCAAATCCATCATTTAAATCTGAAAAATTATACCCTAAGTGATTAATGATTGTTACACATCATGAATTTCCTATAAATCACAATTTTTATTCCAAAAATCAAACCCTAAATCCAGTTTCTGTCTTGCTGCTGTTTTTCTCTGTTTTTTCATAGTTTTTCTATTAATTTCGTATCCTAATATGTTCTGCAAAATTAAATAAATATTTTTAAAATTTAGATCTCATTTAGTAGATAATTTTTAAATCAAATTTTGCCCAATTTTTAGTTATAATTTGTGAGATATTAATTTTCTAAATTTGTAATATTTCTGTTTTCTATCTTCTGTCCAGATCTACTGTCCCCTCCCTTTTGAATTTTTAAAAATATAAAAAATAAATATTAAAAATATAAAAATAGTAATTCTTGAAGTATTTTGAAGTTTATAATCCAAATATGAATTTTAAAATATTAGTTGTTAAATCAGATCAGGAGATATTACAACTTTTACGAGTATTGGTCTGTCAGAACCAGTTTCTGATCCAGATCTGAATTTTCTTTATAAATTTCAAACCATTAAAGATAATTGCACGATATTTTAACAGATAATCTAAAACTTGATAATTGAATTTCTAAAAAAATTTTGGAATTTTTCAAGCCTTGGTTATTTCTCTATAATTTTCTGAATTTACTGCTGAATTAATTCTGAATCTGAAGTAAGTTCTGGATTTAAACTGCAAATATCTCGAAATTTTTGAATAAAACAGTAAACCAGTAAAGTTCCATATCATATATCTCTCTTTCTAGTTTCCAATGGTATCTTGCGTGTTGGAATCGGAGTTTATTTGGTCGAGTTACGAATTAAAACAACAAAGTGTGACGTGCTGAATTTTTACGGTAAGGCTGAAAATAAAATTTAGACTTGAAAATTTATCTAATAACCCTTGAATTACAAAATTTTACACTAAAGAATAATCATTGAGACTAGTTAATTCTTGAGGCCACACCTCCTTGTGTTCGATCCCTAAACTCGTTACCACTCATACTCGTAATTGATTAATAGGGAAATATAAATTATTTTGTTAAATTGTGTAAAATATAAACGACGGTTTTACGCGATTTACAGTTATCTGAATTGCTAGAAACCTAATGATGGTGAAAGATACATCAATATACATGACGGTAAAATAGCTTAAGTTGAAACAATTAAAAAAATAATTTAGATTATCATTAAAGACCGGATTTTATTTGAATCTGCATGAAACATTGTTGTTTTATCTTTTAGACGTAACTTAATTTCTATTTCCATTTTATATAAAGCGGGTTTTGCTTGTTTATTTGGAAGTAGTAAATTTAGTTTGTTTCATGATTCAAAATTGGTCGAACCGGTTCTTTGTCGGTTTATGATAATTTTTTATATTTGGATATTATTGCTTCATAGAATGAAAATCTTGAAATTAAGTACAATCTGTGAAAAGCGTAAATTAATTTAGGAGAATTATGGTATATTATGACACATAATATTTGGTCATATCTCCAATTGGAGAATTAAGACTTGTGGATCTTCCAATGGCTGTTCATTGCTAATTAGTGGATCTTGAATTACTTCAAGATGTACTTTATTCCCACTAGTTCCTTTAGAAATAAATTCTCTTTCCAAAAAGATACCATTTCGAGCAACAAACACTTTGTTCACGGATGGGTTATAAAAGTAATATCCTTTAGTTTCTTTAGGATATCCCACAAATAAGCATTTATCAAGATTTCGGTGTTAACTTGTCAGAAATTTGACGCTTCACATAAGCTTCACAACCCCAAATCTTTAGAAAAGACAATGTGGGACTCCTCCCAGTCCATATCTCATATGGAGTCTTTTGAACAGCTTTTGAGGGAATTCTGTTTAGTATGAACGCGGCAGTCTCAATGGCATAACCCCAAAAGGATATCGGAAGATCTGTTTGACTCATCATAGACCGAACCATATCTAGTAGAGTTCGGTTTCTCCTTTCCGAGACACCATTCCATTGAGGTGTTCCAGAGGAGTAAGTTGTGAAACTATTCCACAATCTTTAAGATGATTGTCAAACTCTAGGCTTAAATATTCGCCACCTCGATCTGATCGAAGTGCTTTTATTTTCTTACCTAGCTGGTTTTCTACTTCACTTTTGAAAATTTTGAACAATTCAAAAGATTCGGATTTATGTTTCATTAAGTAAACATATCCATATCTACTTAAGTCATCAGTAAAAGTAATGAAGTATCGAAAACCACCTCTAGCTGGTGTGCTCATTGGTCCGCATACATCTGTATGTATGAGATCCAATAACTCACTTGCCCTCTCACCTCTCTTTGTGAAATGAGCCTTTGTCATCTTACCTAATAAACAAGATTCGCACGTCTCAAATGATTCTAAATCAAATGAGTCTAAAAGTCCATATTGGTGGAGTTTAGAAATGCGTTTCTCATTTATGTGTCCCAAACGACAATGTCAGAAATATGTCGGATTCAAATCATTAGATTTAAATCTCTTTGTATTAATGCTATAGATAGACTTGTAATGTTCATGATCAAGATTTATGACATAAAGACCATTTTCTAATTGACCATTCGCATAGAAAATATTTTCTTTACTTATGGTAAAGTTATTATTCTCAATAACAAACTTAAAACCATCCAAAACCAATCTCGACACATATACAATATTCCTGTTCACAGCAGGTACATAGTAGCAATTATTTAAATTTATTACAAGTCCAGAAGGTAAAGATAATAAATAAATGCCCACGGCTAATGCAGCAACTCTTGCTCCATTTCCCACCCGTAGGTCAACTTCACCTTTCGCTAATCTTCTACTCCTTTGCAGCCCCTGCACATTATTACAAATGTGAGTACCGCATCCGGTATCTAATACCCAAGATGAGGAAGTAGATAAATTAATTTCAATAACATTAATACCTGAAGTAGTAGTCTCACTACTCTTCTTCTTCTTCTTTAGATCCTCCAAGTATGCCTGGCAATTTCTTTTCCAATGGCCTGGTTTGTTGCAGAAGAAACAAACACCCTCCTTGGGTTTCTTGTTCTTAGATCCGGACAACACCTTGCCCTTACTTTTTCCTTTGACTTTGCCCTTGAATTTTCTCTTTTGACCCTTGCCTTTCTGAATCAAGAGAACATCGTTGACAACATTTGTCTTCATAGTCCCCTTGAAGTTTTTCAACATGCCGTGCAACTCGGTGATACTCTTGTCCATGTTATGCATATTATAGTTCATTATAAATGGCTTGGAATTCGGAGGAAGAGACCTAAGGATCAAATCGGTAGCCATCTCATTGCCAACCTTTGCCCCTAGTTTCTCAAGTTGATCAAGGTACCCTTTCATTTTCAGAATATGAGCACTCACCGAGGAGTTGGGAACCATCTTACAACTTGCTAATGCACAATGTGTATTATACCTCTCATTTCTAGCTTGCTCTTGGAACATTTCCTTAAGCTGTGCCAACATTGGAAATGCCTCTAAATTTTCAAACTACTTTTGAAGATCGGCATCCATGGTGGCCAACATGAGACATGTCACATCATTAGAGTCGCTTGTATGCTTGGCATAAGTATTTATCACTTCTTGATCAACATCATCAGCGGGCTGGTTAGGAATGGGCTTTTCAAGGACATAGTTCTTCCTTTCTTATTTGAGAACAATTCTCAAATTCCGATGCTAGTCAAGGAAGTTTTTCCCATTGAGCTTGTCCTTCTCAAGGACGGATCGCAATGTTAAAGTTGATGTGTTGTTTGTTGTCATTTTCTACACAGAATTAAATGCAGGTTTATATTAATATGTGATTTGAGATATTTTAATATAATTTTAACTCCCACTATTTTATACAAATCAATAACCCTCAAATGTATTGATTCGGAAATTTTAACTTTAAATTTCATAGTGAGCCAAGATCCATATTTCATCAAGTTCCAAGTGAGCTTTGGCTCATCGCCTAGAACCTAATTATTTAGGTAGGAACGTTTCCAATTGTATCGCATATAACTCTCGTTTAATCCATAGGACGAGCATCATATGCTCGGCGTATGCATCCTATCATATGCCCCGAACCCAAGTCTGACTTGATAGTTCAGTTGAATCTAACCATGTCTAAATATCGAGAATCACCATTTCTCGCTTCTCATCACCCTAAGATTATGCTAATTCACTATGCTTTGGCATACCCAAATTTTGCACGATCGAAGGGATAATAAGTATAGATACATGGGAGGCATTTCTATGATTCAATATTATATGAGGGATTGTTATGTTTAATCTTTTGTTTTATTTTATCATGTATTTCATCACAGAACATCACATGCACAGATAAAATAAATATGATATGATATAACATGGCCTTGATGATCTAAATGAGCCAATCTTTAAGATCATTTCCTAAGATACATTCAACCACAACGCATTGATGAACTCCTTCATCTCCATGATGTGTATGAGGTGGACGGTAAACTCTATCATCTCCATGATGCGTATGAAGTGGATGGTGAACTCCTTCATCTCCATGATGTGTATGATCATGGTAGTTATATTATATATAAAATGAACAGAACCATGCCCGTCACAATTAACCATCAAAATAAATTACATCACATCAACCAAGAACGGAACCATGCCCATTTTTACATACATACATATATTACACACATCACATCATCACACACAAATCACAATCATTCAACACATATCTAATAGGCCATGTTATATGCATTATGTTGTACTTTAAACCATTTTATGAAATATGTATAAGGCGTTACGAATATGAAATTTGGGGTCTACGATTAATCTATGCGTGAGTGCGGGGTTCGGGGCACGGCCCCGAAAAATGGGGATCCCTGAAGAAATTTTATTTTATACGGTGCCGAAACTCAAAATTTCTTTAAAAAACTTGATGTGTTGAATACATCCTTTCGAAATTTATTTAGTGTATCATATACGTAGTTTCGCACCTTTTTCATAAAATTTAGACACCCATCCGAAGGTTATGATACATCTCATGCATCCCTTCATGCATACCCAAAGCACCATTTCAATCATGTCGCAACCTTTCATAATCAAGATACATCACATGCACCCTTTCATGAAGTCGCATCCTTTCATGAAATCGCAACCGTTCATGATCAAGATACATCACATGCACCCTTTTATGAAGTCACATCCGTTCATGATCAAGATACATCACATGCACCCTTTCATGAAGTCGCACCCTTTCATGAAATTGCAACCGTTCATGATCAAGAGACATCACATGCACCCTTTCATGAAGTCGCACCCTTTCACGAAATTGCAACCGTTCGTGACCAAAATTCAAAAATTGAAAAACAACGCCTCAAAATCAAAAGAAATATTTCGAAAATGGTTTATCCGTCTTAATTTAATTGGAATTCACTTGGCTTTGATACCACTTCTGGTTTCTGCCATTCATAACGCAGCGGAAAAACAAAAACGAAACAAAATCGAATTTGAAACCCAAAAGAAGGATCCGTGAATTACAATTAAATCAAAGAAAAGTTCATAACTTTGTACCTTCGGATTACGCTTAATCCGTGATGATCAAAAGCGAATTTGGTTGACACTTTTCTTTGGTCGATTCCAAACCGGTTTTCAAACCGATCCTTTGTATGTTTCGCCTAACCGGTCTAACAAACCGATCTCCAAACAAACCGATTCTCCAAACAAAACCACGGTTTCAACCCGAATCACAAAGACGCCGCACTTCGCTTCGTCCTCTACCGGTATCCACACGAACAACCCCTTTGAACGGATAAAGAACGATATATTCTAGTATCCGTTCTTCATTTCTCTCACAGAAATAACAAGAGAATAATTTTCGGATTTTTCTCTCCTCTTTATCTCACAAAAGATGGACGAAAATATAATGATCCTTAATCTGATTTTGGGGTGTCTCTTGTGCCTACATAGTCCATAAGTTTCATATCCTATGTGCATGGTAACTATGTAACCATATATGCAACACACCTTATCATATAAGATGTAGGATTTGATGTGTCACTTGACTATGTAGCTCTCCATACAACTTATCACATAAGTTATGATTTTTCTGTGTACGTCTCAATAGTTGTTCTTTGTGTGTGACCCCGTAGGTTTACTTAATGTTGGCAATAATCACAACGGATTATAAATCATGAGCGGCCTCTAGCAAGACATCATGATTACCCAAATTAAGCAAATATAGATGATTCGATCAAACCTAATTTATGTCATGCATTGTATCCCTTTGTTACACGATATCTATATCGTCCATAAGGCATGGTATGTGTCAACCTTATGTTGGTTGATAAATATTTCTTGACACCGAATTTGATTGAACATGAAATGACATTAATAACTCTTTATTAATTCACTTGAGCACGGCCGTGCGTTTCTTCAATCAAATCATCAAGAGGCCTAAAGATATCTCTCTCAATTTATGAGAGGAACAAATCTTATCTTAATTAAACTCTTTCCTCCGCATAATTCATTATATACCTAATTATAATCTTTATGACCGCCCGGTTAAAGACGATGTTAGATTATATTAAAGTATAAAATTTCTCATGTAGGAAACTGAGATAATCTCAAGTCTAAGGATTACAGATACATTCTTTACTGAGAATAACTAATGACACGAACCATTTAGTATTCCCACAGTGGGTCAATCCAGTATATGGTCTCTAACATATACTTATGTTAATGACTTAATAACACTTATTCATAATCAGTAAAACGTGACCATCAGTCAACTAACATACTGATGTACATTTATAGCTTATCATAAAGTATGTTTGTCTCACAAACATCCTATGAATGATCAGGGACGGTTTAGAATATCATTCATAATACTTTAAAGTTTTACTATCAAAGTCACATACTTTGATGATATAAAGCTGAATATCATATTCAAGGTTCATTTTAGTAATAAGTATAAAATAACCAATACGCATTTATTATATAAAATATCTCTAAATAAAAAATAATGTTTGTTTAACACAATCCATATATCTAGGTCTCAAATACATTGGCCTAGGGCATACTACTAACAGAATATTCTTAATCGAAAGGATGCGAATGTTTGGGGATTCGTGAAAAGGTACATAAGATATATCATCTGTATGAAAGAGTTCATATAATGATTAATTCATGAAAGGTCATTAGTCTCTTTTGAAGAGATTATACGATGGTTAAGTTTGTTTCATCTAGTCGTGTCTCATTTGAAGAGATTATACGATGGCATCCCCTCATATAGATGTGACCAAAAGTTATGTCCAAGAGATGCGATTAAAAGATGCGATGAATGGGTGTGATCCAGAAGTTATGTCCAAAAGATGCCGCCAAGAGATGCGATCCAAGAGTTGCGTCAAAGAGGTGCGACCAAAGCATATCATCCAAAGGTTGCGAGCAAGAGTTGTGACCAACAGGTGCGACTAACGATTGCGACCAACATATGTGACCAAAAGTTATGTCCAAGAGATGCGATCAAAAGATGCGATGAATGGATGTGATCCAGAAGTTGTGTCCAAAAGTTGCCGCCAAGAGATGCGATCCAAAGGTTGAGTCCAAGAGTTGCGACCAACGGATGCGACCAAGTATGCGATCGAAATGTTACATCCAAGGGATGCGTCAAAAGGTTGTGTCTAAAGAGTTGTGGCTAATGGATGCGACTAAAGGTTGTGACCAAAAGGTCTGACTAACGGGTGCAGTCAAAGGGTGCGACTAAAGGGTGTGACCAATGGATGTGATCCAAATGTCACATCCAAAAGACACGATGAAAGGTTGCGACCAACGGATGCCACCAAGAGGTGCGACCAACGAGTGTAATCGACATGCGTTACCAATAGGTATGATCGAAAAGGTACAATCGCAAGAGTTGCGACCTCTTGAATAGCTGTGTCTTCATGAATGAGTGCATATCATGAATTGCCTTTTTTGAAATGGTGCATGTGATGCATTATTTCATGAAAAGGTGCATGTGATGCATTATTTCATGAAAAGTTGCATGTGATGCATTGAATTTATGAAAAGATGCATATGATGAATTAATGTGTAGAAAAATATGTGTTGACAAAGTTGACCAGGTGTTGACCATGTTGACAAAGTATCGGAATGTGACGTTCCGATCAAATGGATCCTAACCATCGTTTTACACCTCAACATAAACCTAGCAGCAAAAGAACAGAGAAAAATGACGCATCAAAATTCTGGTCAACCGTCGCAGTCAAAGTCAACTCTTTCTCTCTCAAAGCGCTGATTTTCCGAAATGCTCAAAATTGAACAAACTCACCACCATTTGACTCGTCTTGACAAGACAAGCACAACCGTATGATTAGTCACCGCTGGACCGGCCGGAACTGGCCGGAAAACGCGAAAAATCTCCTGTCAGCCATGAAAATAGACCGTTTGAGCTGAGGAATTCTCGAGCTTTCCATTCCCTCCACAGACCTCTAATTGACAAAATTCCAACACCATTATATTCTCCTTGATCCCCTCTTTCCAACCATATAAAGAACTCATAAAATGATGAAGAATTGAGTGAGATAATCGAGTTTGAAATAAGTATTCGATGAAATTGAATTCTGTTTTTGCTGAAATAACTCAATTCGAGCTGAAACTTCTCAAGACCATAACTCACTCCACAGAGCTCCGTTTCACGTGAAACCAATTCCATTCTCTTCTTATCTCTTTCCTCTTTCCATGGATATGAAGAACACCTAAAATGATGAAGAAATGAGAGAGATATTTGAGTTTAAAATGATGTCACTAAACCGTTCGACGAAATAACCAGATTTCAAAATAACCGCCAAATACTAAAATTCGAAATTCTCCCTCATTTTTCAACGGAATACAATGAAATTCGGTCCAGATCTTCAGTACAGTTCCTTGATCCTCCTAAGCCAATCACAAGCCCCAAAATATCCCTCAACTCTCTATATAAAGAACCGTATTTCAATCCATCAAAACACGCTCTTTCATCCATTCTCTCAAATCACTCATTCTCCCACTCTCATTAACTTATACACCACTCTCCATTCATCTTCTCTAACCTCTACAATCTCCATTAATGAGTTTCAAGCTTTCTTGAGCTCTAATTTTCGTTTTTGAGTGAAATCATGCAATTTGGGGCTGATTTGGGGAAAATTCGAATCGGTCGATTCTAGCTTGAATCGAGGTGCAATTGGAGCTTCAAATCAACTCAAGGAAGGTCCTAGCTTGGATTTCTCATTGTGGTTTGATTAAATCCTTCTTAAATTCTTTCTTTTTCTCCTAATTTTTCAAATCTAAATTGTTGGTGTAAAATGATGAATTTGAGATCGAATCGTGTTTGTTTAACCATGATTGAGTAGATCTGTGTAGGGATAGATATTTGTGAAGGAATCACTTGAAATCTTGCTTTATTTTGAATCAATTTGACCGATTTGTGTAATTGTTCATATATCACTATTAAAAATGAAAATCATTGATTTGATTGATTTGGCTGAATTTATTAGATCAATTAGACCTATAATTGCGTGTGTATTATGACCAATTAGTCATTCAAGGTCTTGGCTGAGAATTTTGATTGATTAATTGAAGTTTTGGATTGAATTTTATGATTTGAACATGAGTTGGCTGATTTTTGTTTAGATCCAATTTTCGGTCCATTAATTGAGTTTTTCTAGCTTGAATTTACTTAAACTTGTTATACAAATCTTGAATATTGAATATTCAGTGATTAAGGATGGTATTCTTGATCAAATACTCTTAAAAATCCCTACTTTTAAACCAAAAATCAAACCCTAATCAGTTTCTGTTTGCTGCTGTTTCATCTCTGTTTTTTCAGTCTTGTTCCCTTAATTTCGTGTCTAATTCAGATCTTAAAAATTAAATAAATATTTTTAAAATTTATTTCTCATTTAGTAGATAATTTTCAAATCAAATTTTGCCCAATTCCGATTTATAATTTGTGAGATATTAATTTTCTAAGTTTGTAATATTTCTGTTTTTAAACTTTCAGTCCAGATTTACTGTTTCTTTTCTTCTGAATTTTTAAAAATATATAAATAAATACTAAAAATACAAAAATAGTCCTACTGGAAGTGTTTTGAAGTGTAGAATCCAAATATGAATTTTAAGATATTAGTTGTTAAATCAGATTAGGAGATATTCCAACTTTTGTGAGTATTGGTCTGTCAGAACTAGTTTCTGATCCAGATCTGAATTTTTATTGTAAATCTCAAACTACAAAACATCATTTTATGAAATTTTAACAGATAATCTGAAACGTGATAATTGAATTTCTGTATAAATTTTGGAATTTTTCAAGACTTGGTGATTTTTCTATAAATTACTGAAGTTACTGTTGAATCAAGTATGAATCTGAAGTAAGATCTGGATTTAAACTACAAATATCTTGAAATTTTTGAATAAAATATTAATACCAGTAAAGTACCATATCATAGATCTCTCTTTCTAGTTTCCAACGGTATCTCGTGAGCTGGATTCGGAGTTTATTTGGTCAAGTTACGAATTAAAACACCGAAGTGTGACGTGCTGAATTTTTACGATAAGGCTGAAAAGAAAATTTAAACTTGGAAATTTACCTAATAAACCTTGAAATAAAAGATTTTACACTAAAGAATAATCATTGAGACTAGTTAATACTTGAGGCCACACCTCCTTGTGTTCGACCCCTAAACTCGTTACCACTCATACTCGTAATTGATTAATAGGGAAATATAAATTGTTTTGTTAAATTGTGTGAAACTCAACGACGGTTTTAACGCGATTAACAAATGGCGCCGTTGCCGGGGAGGCGGCTTGTATCAAGTTATTAACTAACCAATCTCATATTTTGTCTAGTGTTTTTGTCTCTCTTATCTTTGAAGGTTTTAGGTCACAAGATATGTCTATGGATTGGCAAGGCGAGAAACAAAGGAAGGTTTAATGACGGGAAGACAAACATGGACGGGATGGTCAAACGAGGGCTATTCATGGCAAAATGGCGAGGGCTATTTCGTGCAGACACAACCTGTCTACGGGCAATCTTATGAGCAAGGAGCGTTGTTCAACCACTCGTCTATTCAGGAGTCGATGGATGAAATGTTGAGCCAATCTTGGGGTTTTCAACCTCAAATGAACCACCAAAACCCGTACACACCCGTCTTGCCATCCGAATTCTCCCAACCTTACTCTTACCCAAACGAGCATAACCCTCCAAATCATGGATATCAACAACCACAAAACTCTTCATATGGCCAATTATTCCAAATGATGAACGCCATGCAGGAAGACCTCAACAAAATGTCTAACACGCTTGGTGGATTTGTCGACGATATCAGACAAGCCAATACCACATCCCAAGTGCAAACTGAGGGGCCCCTGACACAAGAACCTTCTCTCCAACCTTGTTACAATGAAGCTAGCCATTCTGACGAGTGTTCTTGGGTTCAACATGGGAATCAAAAATTGGGGATGGAAGAATGTTCAAATGTTGCAGAAATGTCGGAAGGGGAAGAAGTTGTGGAAGTAGAGAATCCTAGTTTTGAATTTGAAGAGTATGGGTGTTACGGGGAAAGTGAGTTAGACCAAGAAGAGGGGATTGAATCTAGTGACGAGTCGAGCACTACAAAAATAATTTTCAAATTTGAAAAATCGGAATTTGAGGAATCTCAAAGAAATGAGAAAATGTTCATAGAAGTTGTGGAAGAAGAAAACCCTATTTTTGAGTTTGAAGAGAATTTGTTTGATGGGGAATGTGGGTCAAACAGGGAATCAGGGAGTGAGTTTTGTGAAAATACGGGTGTTGTGGAATGTGAATTAAAAGGGGACTCAATGGTTGATTTTTGTAAGGTCTCGAGCGATGTGGAATGTGAGTCATGTGATGACTCACTGGTTGAACCTTTCGACGAGTCGAGTGCCACCAAAACCAAAGAATTGGTTAAAGAAATTATAAATATTTTTGAGAAACTATGGGTCGAGAACGAGGATGAGTCAAACCATGACTCAAAGATTGAATCGAGCGAAATTTTGAGTGCTACAAACCCTAGTTTCGACTTAGAGGACTTTTGGAATAATGTGGAATGCGAGTCAAATCATGACTCCAAAAGTGAATCTTGCGACGAGTCGAGCGATACTAACCTTGAGTTTAGAAATCAAGGAGTCATGTGTTAAGGACGAGAATGAGTCAAACCATGACTCAATGGTTGAAACATACGACGAGTCAAGCACCCTAAATCACGAGCCAACTTCACCAAATTCCCGACATCCTATCTTTTGCCAAACAATACATTACACCAACCTTGAGATAAGCGGTGTGATGTACATCGACCTGCCAACCAATCAAGAAGGAGTAAACTTGGGTATTGAATTGCCCCTCTCAACGAAAAGCGATCTCAAACTCCTTTCAAAACCAGGAAGACCAGTCATTTCTATCTGCAAAACCAAGGATAGGCAACACGGACCGAATCTCTTACCACCAAGTGAGCTCCTACAAGGATTTGTTCACGTTTACGACCCGTTCGAGAGAGGCTAACACAAAGGCGTCGGGCTCGAGACGTAAAATGGGAGCGCTTGGCGAGAGGCAACTCGTCGTGTCAGGTCGTATTTTTTCTTTCTTTATTTTATTTTCTTAATTTTACAAAACTTCTCTTTCACACTTAAACATTTGCTACACAAAAGTTTAAGTGTGGTGGGGGAGGTTTTGCATAAAACCCCAATAATTTTTCCAATTTCCACAAATTTTCTCATTTTGAACTTTTTGTTTGAGGACAAACAAAGGTTTAAGTGTGGTGGGGTGGTTTTGTGCAAAACCAAGTTTTGTTTTCTTGTAAAAATGTGAAAATTCATAAAAATTGAAAAAATTGAAAATTTTCAAAAAAAAAAAAAAAAAAAACTCATAAATACAACAAAATTTTTAAACTTTTTACTTGTTTTTCTTTCATTTTTGTTTTGTTATTTTTGTACATAAAAGTTTGTGTGATTTAAAGAAAAGCAAGAGAATTATTAGTGAAAAAGTAAAAGGTTTTGAAAAATGGAAAAGATTTTAAAACTAAGCCCTCTCAAGCAATTTTTGAAAAATACTTAGGGTTTTGGAAAATGATGAAAAGATTTGAAAAACTTCAAAAGGGATTTAACTTTTATCATGAATGCCACATTTCACCTCATTTCCATTTATAATATTCATGTAAAATCCATTAAGCGTTTCGAAAATTCATAAATATTTCACTTGCCCCTTTAACGAAATTATAAATCGTTTTCTTTAAAGTAATGCTTGTGATTAAAACTTTTGAAAAATCAAACCTTACTTTTAATACCACTAGTTTCGCAAAAATTTTCTAACTCAACCTATCTTTCATGGCATAGCTAATGACTCGTATGTCCATCTCTAATTTTCGCACTAAAAGCAAGTGACCGAAATCGTAACATGTTATCCCTTCACAAAAAGAATTCAAAAATGTGAAAAATTATTTTAAAACCCTTGAAAAAAAAAAAAATTTACATATCCCAATAGAAAATGAAGGATTTTTTTTGTACGTGCAAAGCACAGCTTGTCTTTTGATAACATGAGTGGATAGCACACCAACTTTTACGTGTTTATAAAAGAGAAAGTTGAGTTAGTTGGAACTTTTGGGGTAATTTGTATAAATTCACCATTTTAAATTTAGGGGGAGAAAGTATCAAAAATGAAATTAGGGCATTGCTTTTTGGAAAAAGGTTCGTATTTGAAGAATTGGGGAATTTTAAATAAATTTGAATTTGAAATTATTAATGGATAGTCATCGACCCTCGTGTATTATTATAATAATCAAATATTAGTATATAACATTCATGGCAATAACTAAATTTTTTTTTCAAAAACGCTTTAAACTGATTCTAAAAATCCTAAAACTTGATTTTAATTTGCGCTTGAGGGCAAGCTTAGTTTAAGTGTGGCGGGATTTGTAATGTGTATTTTTATACACATTTTTAGGGTTTAAATCATCACAAATTCAATCAAATTTCACATAAAACGTATGAAAAAGACTCATAACTCATAAAACACACTTTGAAACCTCTTAATACATTTTTGTGCTATTTTACAGGCGAAAAGGCCATAAAATGAAGAATTGGACAAAAACGTAAATAATGGGCCAATGATGGCCAAATTCTCCCTAAAAACGGTCACATTTCCCATACATATAATTTCCTAACCCTAAACGATGGAAAACGTTGTTGGAAAAGAGCAAACATTGGAACGAGTAAGAAACGACCACAAAACGTTATGAAAACATCCACTGTCTCATGACGTTCTTCAGCCAAACCGATACGTGAACCGACCACGTTCGGTCCCAAAACAGAGAAGAAACGTCCACGTTTTTTATGACGTTTCGTATCGGAATGTGACGTTTCGTATCGGAATGTGACGTTCCAATCAAATGGATCCTAACCATCGTTTTACACCTCAACATAAACCTAGCAGCAAAAGAACAGAGAAAAATGACGCATCAAAATTCTGGTCAACCATCGCAGTCAAAGTCAACTCTTTCTCTCTCAAAGCGCTGATTTTCCGAAATGCTCAAAATTGAACAAACTCACCACCATTTGACTCGTCTTGACAAGACAAGCACAACCGTATGATTAGTCACCGCTGGACCGGCCGGAGCTGGCCGGAAAACGCGAAAAATCTCCTGTCAGCCATGAAAATAGACCGTTTGAGCTGAGGAATTCTCGAGCTTTCCATTCCCTCCACAGACCTCTAATTGACAAAATTCCAACACCATTATCTTCTCCTTGATCCCCTCTTTCCAACCATATAAATAACTCATAGAATGATGAAGAATTGAGTGAGATAATCGAGTTTGAAATAAGTATTCGATGAAATTGAATTCTGTTTTTGCTGAAATAACTCAATTCGAGCTGAAACTTCTCAAGACCATAACTCACTCCACAGAGCTCCGTTTCACGTGAAACCAATTCCATTCTGTTCTTCTCTCTTTCCTCTTTCCATGGATATGAAGAACACCTAAAATGATGAAGAAATGAGAGAGATATTTGAGTTTGAAATGATGCCACTAAACCGTTCGACGAAATAACCAGATTTCAAAATAACCGCCAAATACTAAAATTCGAAATTCTCCCTCATTTTTCAACGGAATACAATGAAATTCGGTCCAGATCTTCAGTACAGTTCCTTGATCCTCCTAAGCCAATCACAAGCCCCAAAATATCCCTCAACTCTCTATATAAAGAACCGTATTTCAATCCATCAAAACACGCTCTTTCATCCATTCTCTCAAATCACTCATTCTCCCACTCTCATTAACTTATACACCACTCTCCATTTATCTTCTCTAACCTCTACAATCTCCATTAATGAGTTTCAAGCTTTCTTGAGCTCTAATTTTCGTTTTTGAGTGAAATCATGCAATTTGGGGCTGATTTGGGGAAAATTCGAATCGGTCGATTCTAGCTTGAATCGAGGTGCAATTGGAGCTTCAAATCAACTCAAGGAAGGTCCTAGCTTGGATTTCTCATTGTGGTTTGATTAAATCCTTCTTAAATTCTTTCTTTTTCTCCTAATTTTTCAAATCTAAATTGTTGGTGTAAAATGATGAATTTGAGATCGAATCGTGTTTGTTTAACCATGATTGAGTAGATCTGTGTAGGGATAGATATTTGTGAAGGAATCACTTGAAATCTTGCTTTATTTTGAATCAATTTGACCGATTTGTGTAATTGTTCATATATCACTATTAAAAATGAAAATCATTGATTTGATTGATTTGGCTGAATTTATTAGATCAATTAGACCTATAATTGCGTGTGTATTATGACCAATTAGTCATTCAAGGTCTTGGCTGAGAATTTTGATTGATTAATTGAAGTTTTGGATTGAATTTTATGATTTGAACATGAGTTGGCTGATTTTTGTTTAGATCCAATTTTCGGTCCATTAATTGAGTTTTTCTAGCTTGAATTTACTTAAACTTGTTATACAAATCTTGAATATTGAATATTCAGTGATTAAGGATGGTATTCTTGATCAAATACTCTTAAAAATCCCTACTTTTAAACCAAAAATCAAACCCTAATCAGTTTCTGTTTGCTGCTGTTTCATCTCTGTTTTTTCAGTCTTTTTCTCTTAATTTCGTGTCTAATTCAGATCTTAAAAATTAAATAAATATTTTTAAAATTTAGTTCTAATTTAGTAGATAATTTTCAAATCAAATTTTGCCCAATTTCGATTTATAATTTGTGAGATATTAATTTTCTAAGTTTGTAATATTTCTGTTTTTAAACTTTCAGTCCAGATTTACTGTTTCTTTTCTTCTGAATTTTTAAAAATATATAAATAAATACTAAAAATACAAAAATAGTCCTACTGGAAGTGTTTTGAAGTGTAGAATCCAAATATGAATTTTAAGATATTAGTTGTTAAATCAGATTAGGAGATATTCCAACTTTTGTGAGTATTGGTCTGTCAGAACTAGTTTCTGATCCAGATCTGAATTTTCATTGTAAATCTCAAACTACAAAACATCATTTTATGAAATTTTAACAGATAATCTGAAACGTGATAATTGAATTTCTGTATAAATTTTGGAATTTTTCAAGACTTGGTGATTTTTCTATAAATTACTGAAGTTACTGTTGAATCAAGTATGAATCTGAAGTAAGATCTGGATTTAAACTACAAATATCTTGAAATTTTTGAATAAAATATTAATACCAGTAAAGTACCATATCATAGATCTCTCTTTCTAGTTTCCAACGGTATCTCGTGAGCTGGATTCGGAGTTTATTTGGTCAAGTTACGAATTAAAACACCGAAGTGTGACGTGCTGAATTTTTACGATAAGGCTGAAAAGAAAATTTAAACTTGGAAATTTACCTAATAAACCTTGAAATAAAAGATTTTACACTAAAGAATAATCATTGAGACTAGTTAATACTTGAGGCCACACCTCCTTGTGTTCGACCCCTAAACTCGTTACCACTCATACTCGTAATTGATTAATAGGGAAATATAAATTGTTTTGTTAAATTGTGTGAAACTCAACGACGGTTTTAACGCGATTTACATCATCTTATGTGAAAAGATGTGATATATATATATATATATATATATATAAAGACTATGAGCACAAAAGATCATGGAATCTAGAAGAGTCTAGATGATGGCATATGGATAATGATGAGTGATGTCATACACATCTTTTAGTGTGAAGAGACATGACTCTTCACCTCTATATAAAGCCATAGAGGGCTCCAAATTCAAATACAACACATCATTCTCTCTCTCTCATTATTTCTCATTCTCTTTTGTGAGACAAAAGAGAGAAAATATAATTTCTAATTTGTATGACAAAATTATGAAAGGGTGCTTTTCTTTTTGCATGACAAAAATGAAAGAGTGCGATTATATGAGCGTAATCCGAAAGGTATTATTAAGATTTATTTCTTTGATTTAACCGATACACACAGATCCTCGGATTGGTTTTGGACGAAATTTTTATTTTTCGCTGCGTAATGCACGTCTGAAACCCAACATGAATGTCATTTGTTCTTGTTCAGTTTAATTTGGGATCAAGAAATATAAATCGATTAATACAAAGATGGTGTATTACATGCCTTATGATCGATACAGATATCGCGTGACAAAGGGACTGAATACGTGATTGTTGATTAGGTAAATTGGATCATCAGTATTCACTTAAATTGGGTAGTCATGATGGCTTGCTAGATTCCGCTCACGATTTATAGACTGTTAAGTCTATTGCTAACATTAAGTGAACCTACAGGGTCACACACAAAGAACAAACTCAAACGGGCGCAGAAAATCCTAGCAACTTATATGATGAGTTGCATAAGAATGTCACAAAATATATTGTCGTCTTATGTGATAAGATGTGATATATATGTATATAAAAACTATGAGTACGAAAGATCATGCAATCTAGAAGAGTCTAGATGATTGCATATGAATAATGATGAGAAGAGACATGACTCTTCACCTCTATATAAGGACATAGAAAGCTCCAAATTCACAACACGTCATTCTCTCTCTCATTATTTCACATTCTCTTTTGTGAGACAAAAGAGAGAAAATATAATTCCTAATTTGTATGACAAAATTATGAAAGGGTGCTTTCTTTTTATATGATAAAATCGAAAGAGTGCGATTATATGAGAGGAATTATATACATCTTTTGTGAGATAAAATAAGAAGAAGAAAAAGAGTTTTCTTGTGCAAGAGGAGAATAAGTTACTAGCATATATATTGTTCTCCTTCCCATTTTAAAAAGTTTGTTCGTGTGTATTCGGCGCTTGTGATCTATTCGGCCTAAGAAGATGAGAACGGGTTGTTGAGAGTTTCGGTGGAGACCGATTGTGTGTGCGGTAGATGACTTCCGAACGATCTGATCTAGACGGCCTAGACAGATGGAAAATCGGTTAAGACGGTAACCGGTTTAGAGGCGCATGGACAATACATATGGTTTGAGCGTCACGGATTAAGCGTAATCCGAAAGGTATATTTAAGATTTATTTCTTTGATTTAACCGATACGCACGGATCCTCGGATTGATTTTGGACGGAATTTTTGTTTTCCGCTGCGTTATGCACATCCGAAACCCAACACTATATGGGCACAAGAGACACCCCAAAATGATTGATGCAGACATATTATTTTCGTCCAACTTTTGTGAGACAAAAGGGGAGAAAAATCCGAAAATTAATCTCTTGTTATTTCTGTGAGAAAAATGAAGAACGAATACTAGCATATATCATTTTTTATCCGTTCAAAGGGGTTGTTCCTGTGGACACTGGTAGAGGACGAAGCGAAGTGCGGCGTCTTTGTGATTCGGGTTGAAACTGTGGTTTGTTTGGAGAATCGGTTTGCTTGGAGAATCGGTTCATTTGGAGATCGCTTGGAGATCGGTTTGTGAGACCGGTTAGGCGAAACATACAAAGGATCGGTTTAGAAACCGGTTTGGAATCGGGCAAAGAAAAGCGTCAACCAAATTCGCTT
This sequence comes from Juncus inflexus, assembly GCA_024447665.1. Classification (NCBI taxonomy): domain Eukaryota; kingdom Viridiplantae; phylum Streptophyta; class Magnoliopsida; order Poales; family Juncaceae; genus Juncus; species Juncus inflexus. Next base: position 9,693,866 of record JAJHPC010000002.1, on the reverse strand, counting down.
CCGATCATCACGGATTAAGCGTAATCCGAAGGTACAATGTTATGAACTTTTCTTTGATTTAATTGTAATTCATGGATCCTTCTTTTGGGTTTCGAATTCGATTTTGTTTCATTTTTGTTTTTCCGCTGCGTTATGAACTGTACAAACCCAACACAAAACTCCATACAACTCTTCCACAAAGAATAATTCGAAAGATTTAAAGTCTCAATACTAAGTCCACAAACCTGCCTCCAAACTTCATGGATGCCGTAATAAATAATCATCTTCTTCACCAAGGGACGAAAACAACACTGTATATCGCCAACGTCGCTGTCTACCACCCGTGAAGCTCTAGTACCATGTAAAGAAAATAGCTAGTCACACAGGGACTGAACCAGATAATCACGCCACTAACAGAGAAACAGAAAACAGTGACTGCGCAGTAATAGAGCAGCACTAAACCAGCAACGAACTTGTAGTTATCAGCAGTGGAAATAATAGTGCAGCAATAAGCTCACATTAGCCCAAGAAAGAATAATAATAGAAGAAGAAATGATTGAACAATGAAACTTGAGAAATAAAATAAACTTCTTATTACAAGAACAAAAAAAGAAATACAAAATGTTGTTGTTGGAATAAATTTTTTTTTACCCCTACCCCTCTATTCATAAGCTAGTCATTCCCTATAAAATAGTAAATAAAAGATACATGGTAATATTAAACCTCCTTTTCAAAAAATCTTATTCATGATAATACTAACCTTCTTGTCAAGAAATTTTATTTTCAAGAAATTTTTTTCTTAATTTGTTAACCGTCTTCATAATATACAAATGCATCTTTATATTTTTACAAAATATTTATATACAGTGGAAAAAAGTTCGTCAAAATTTGCCGCTGACTGCTCTAGCAATAACTGGAGAGAAAAACTTACTTTAGAGTCTTTATTGTTTAATGAGTCTTACTATCATGCCCCATGGATGCCCCCATGGTGTGATGATGCCATCAGCGTACATCAGCAAACCACTGGTAAGCGGAGAAAAAACCAGATTCTGGTTTTGATTTATTTTATTTTTAAATTTGCAATGCTTTCCAATGGTGATCTGACATCTGTCAGTACTTTCCAACAGTGACTTGACAGTTGTCAGTACTTTCATATAGTGATTGGACGGCCGGATTTGATAGTACTGTAGCAATTAATTAAATACTGCCTATTTTTCAAAAAAATTCAAAAATTGCTATATATGCGTGTGAATCGATTACCACCGGTGATTAGAAATCCCACCCATTTTTTTTCAAAAAATTTCAAATCAAACTCCCATATATATGGCATCTCTCACTTTCTCTCTCTTCTAAAATCATTTTCATGAAAATAAAAACGTAGCTACTGGCCACTCACCCCTTCCATCTCCAGCGAATTCATCGACGACCACTCCCGCAACCTCACCGTCAACCTCTTTGATAATGGCAAGTTCAGCTTACCAGTGGTAATTAAACTGCAGCGAGCAGTGGTAATAAGAATAACGCCTTCGACGAAATTCCCATCCATGTCGATGTGGGGCGAGTCCACGAGATCGAAATCGCTTCCAAGGTCTTGTATTCTTTCTTTTCGCAAATTATTTACTATATTTGTTTATTTCTTTGACATTAACACGTTTTTTAACAAGACCAAATTTGAGATTTTTATTTTTATTTTTATGTCCAATTGATGTTGGGCAAGATCTAATTTTTATTGATATTTTTCAGTTTTTTTCAAATTTTTATTGATGTTGGGCAAAATCTAACACTAATTAAATCCCGCCTATTTTTCAAAAAAATTCAAAAACGAATATATACACAGCCTGTACCGATTGCCACTAGTAATTAATACGTTTTTTTTAACTGGATCTAATTTGAGATTTTTTTTTGTGTTGAATTGATGTTGGGCAAGATCTAATTTTTATTGATATTTTTTGGTTTTTTCCAAAAACTTTTCATTTTTTCCATATTTTTATTAATATTGGGTAAGATCTAGCACTATTTATTTATGTTCTTTTTCTTTATTTCCTTGGCTGGATTACCAGTAGTAACTATACGAATTCTGCATATTACAAAATCAAAATTAAACAATTTATGATTATTTTTAATGATAATATCTAAACAAATATTTTAATTGCAAGTGTTTTTTAGGTGAAGATATGGTGATTACTAGTGTATTTAAATTTTGGAGTGGAATTCGATTTCAATGTAAATGTAATTTCACTTTACATGCTTATAATTGTAATTTTAATGGGTGTAATTAATGTAAATTGAAACATCAATTGATGGTATTTGTATGTCATGTTTTGGTGTATTAAAATGTAAATAAAAATGAGAATTTATTTTTATAATTACTTTCCATTTTGTACGATTGAGAATTTATTGCTTATATTTGGTTACAAAATTAAGTAAGAAATATGTTATAAAATTATTAATTATAAATGTGATTAGAAAATAAATTTTAGTTCTTAATAAATACAGAGTTTCCATCATTTTTTCATAAATAGAAGGATAATAATATTTTATTTATTACCACTTGAGAAGCAATTACCACTGATAATCAAAATTGCTGTAAAAAAAATAATGTAAAATGGGTCCACTAAAAAAATTATTATTTTACATTAATGAGTATGTAAATGTTGGACATATGTCAGATAATCATAATATTTTTTCATCAAATAAAAATTCATAGAAAAATTCAAAAACTACCTAAAAATTGGAAAACTGCTTTTGTATCGATTACCAGTGAAAATTACTTCTGTAAACCGCTTTCTAATTCTAAGATGACGTATGATGAGGACATCGTGGCATTGGAGGGAAATCTCATAGAAGATTTTTGCTTGTTTAATTAGGTGGATTTCTCAAAGCATTGACTAGGCCGCTATCCGAAATATTAGGCCAAATATTTCTCAACTATAAATGCACAGGTAAGATTTTGGTGAGAGATGCAAGTTAATGGACTTAATAATTCATCAGTAATATTAATTTGTCATAATTGTTACATAACACACATTCTCATGCAAATATCATATTTTTATATACTAAACAAAGTTTATTATTATGAGTCATGACACAAAAGATTTTTTATTGTTAATACGTCATATGACGTATATTTAACATCATATGACGTAATTTTCTATCTTTAAAATTGTATGAAAATAAATTATATAATTGATTCAAAATATGAGAGATTTTGGTGAGATATGGAAGTTGGTGGGCTAACTAATTTATCACATTTATCGGAAATATTAGTTTGCCACATTCTTATGCAAATATTCTATTTTCTGTACATTTAACAAAGTTCTTTATTATAGCATAAAATTGTGTGATAACGAACTATATATATTTCAAATTATATAATTGGTCCAAAAATGAGAGAGTTGGCTAAGTTTCTCTAGTGGGATTGGTAAGGCACCTCCCCACCGACTCAGAGGTTGTGGGTTCAAATTTTACAAAACTAAGTTTATTTGAAAGAGAAATTATTCGGAATGCCCAGCTTTTAGAGAGCCCAGAAGCGTCCACCATACAGTTTCAGCTATATACATATATATTTGCACTTGGATATATCTTTTGTATTTATAAATATAATTTTTTGAAAATATATTTTTTTGTAATTTCACTATACCTTTTGTGTTTATAAAAATATATTTTTATAATTTTATCATATATTTTGTAATCGGGCGTTGCTGGGCGCTCCAAAATATTGACACTTCATATCTGAACCAATTTGAAAATAAATGTGGGACTTTAAGCCCACTCTATTAAATAAAAAAATATGAGAGTTTGGTGAGATTGAGGCTGGTGAACTAAATAATTCATCAATTTGTAAGAAATGTTAATTTGCCATGTTTTTATGCAAATATTATATTTTCTACACATTAAACAAAATTCATTATTATAACATAAAGTTTTGTGATAATGAATTGTATATTGAAAATTATATAATTGGTCCAAAATATGAGATTTTGGTGGGATATTGACGTTTGTGGAAAATTAATTTATCATCTATAGGAAATATTAGTTTGACACATTCTTATGCACATATTATATTTCTATACATTAAACAAAATTAATTATTAATTATTATATCATAAAATTGTGTAATATATATGAATTATATATTGGGAATTATTTAATTGTTCCAAAATATGAGATATTTTGGTGAGAGATTGAAGTTGGTGGAGTAAATAATTTATCAAGCCATTTAATTTATATAAAATATTAGTTTGCCATAATAGGTAAAAACATACACTCTTATGTGATATTCTGTTTTCTATACATAAAATATAGTTCATTTTTATATATAATATACAATTTTATGGTAGTAAATTATGTACCGAAAATAATATAATTGCTCTGATAGCTGGCAGTTATTGGGCTTATTTGTATGCAATATAATCATTTGGCATATCTTTAAAACATAATCTTACATAGATTTTGATATGATCAAAATTTACAGTTTGGAAATTCGGGGAAAATATTACCAAACAAAAAGGTCTTAATTTTTTAATGTAAAAAAGGAACTTAATTTGTTTAAACAAGACATTGACCCAGCTGAAGAATTTTAAGGGTTTTGGCTTGAAGTAAAGCCCATTTTGTTAGTTCATGTTGACCAGAACTTTTGAGTTCATTTATAAATGGTGGTTTGTACCTAATGGTTAACTAATTAAAATATAGAAAGGGTTGGTGACCCTATATCTTGGATTTCAGTTACCCGGTCCAAATTTTTAATTATTTTAATTCTCACATTTTTCTTAATTGACTATGTCATCTCTAAATGATATATAATATATAGAGAAAATAGATAACAATATGCATGTGGATACTTCATTTGTGTATTTTGGTATATATAAAATTATATACGGATTATATACATTCGAAAGAGATATATGATGTATGTGCGTGGACATTAATTAAGAAAAAAGTACTCGAGTGATGTCTTGTGACTTCACACGAACGAGAATCTTGTCATACAAAATGGGGTTTAGCTGGTACAGTGGTGTGCATAAATTTTTCTAGCTAATTAAATTTTCTTTAGATGAAACTATAGAGTGGAACCAGATTGAGTGTGATCCTTATTTTAAAATATCCACATATTATACAATAATTTTTGCCTTTTTATATTTTTAATATTCTTGGAGTAAATTACATGTAGTTTTTTATTTGCTCATATGTAAAAGTTTGATTCATTAACTTTAAGGGTGTGCTCCCAAGTATTTTGTAGCAGGGGAAGGGATAAGAGGGAAGATAAGAGGAAGGAGAAAGATGGGCTGGGAAGTCATAATAATTTTCTTGTTCCTGGGTTCAAAAATAATTATTGAAAGATAAATCTTTTGTTCTTGAAAAATGACACAATTACTCTTTTAATAAGTAATATGATCATATATTATAAAGAGGAATTTTTGGTATTGAATAATTTAACTAGGAAGAAAAAATATTTCTACTCCAAATTTGGAGGAAACAAAAGTTGGCTCTTTATGTTATGAAGAAAAAAAAAATTGCCATCCATTTTTTTAATAAAACGTAGGGGCAAGATAAAATAATTTCTGCCGTTCTTTGTCTTCTCCTCCTCTCCTTTACCACTCATTGGAGCACACCTAAAACTTTTAACCACCAAAAACTCTTTACTTCTCTCTTTTCATAAAAAAAATACTCTTCTCGAAAAGATATGATTTTGACCGAACGAATTTATATATGGATAAACTCGAAAAGAGAAATGATTTTCGTTTCATTTACTTGGAAAACTAGCAAAACAAACAAGGGTTTTGACTGTAACTTTTTATTTTGAGAAGTATTTTTGATATTTAAAAGTCCTATATCGATCTTCAATGAGAAAAAGTTTTTCAGGTGCCAGTATATTCATGTGTCAATATAGCAATGTTGAGCAATTTGTCTTGCTCACTAAAATAAGG
>JAJHPC010000002.1:8457960-8460460 GCA_024447665.1 Juncus inflexus | reverse complement strand
TCAAGAGGTATATATTTTTTTCTGCGTATTGATTGGTTATCTGAATGATGGCTAATTTGGGCTAAATAAGATAAATATGAGTAATTTAAGCTTAATTCAGTTGTAATTGAGGCTTTTTTGTGGTGAATTACGGCTTACTTTCGGTGAATTTGTGGTTATTATAGCTATGTTAGTGTTTGCATCAACGCGATATGAGCACACTAAAATACGGTTCGCAAAACCTCCAGAAAAGCAACATTTATGCAATCATCCAATCAATCCACTATTTTGTGACATTAAGAATGCACCATTGGTATTATTAAGAATGAACTATTAGAATTAAATTAAACTAACTCTAAGTTGCACATGCAAATCATCAAATTCGTACGTACTAGTCGAAAACTGTACCAACCATACCATAAAATTCAATTTGTATGATATTTCTTTCTTCAATAAACAGAAAAATTTCCCCAATTAAATTGTCATGCTTAATATACTGTTTGGTATTTTCTTTCAACTTTGAAAAATTGTTGGAATTCCAACTTAACCTAAAAAAATCCCAAATTCGAAGTAGAACACTTCAAATCCTTGTGACGACCCCCTTAATGATTTTAATGAAGAAGAAGATGTTGGAAATGATAATTTGCTTGTCCTCAGATTGTTTTCTTTCTTCATTTCTAATTCTTCATTTTGTTTGATATAATAATTTATTCATTTTTTGGAAAAAAAAATTGTGCTAGGGGAAAAAGAAGGTGAATGAAGATCGCATAAAGTAGGGTTTCTGCAAGGTGACTGAAGATCGATCGCATGAAAGAAGGTGAATGAAGATCGCACATGGAATATTTTGTATTACGCATTAATTTAAAGTTTTAGGGTTTATTTTGTGGATTATATGTTAAAATTTGAAGTATTAGAGTTCATTTGATATTTTATGTTATTTTATTGGGAATTTGTTAAAATTTGGAGTTGTAAGTTCATTTGGTATGTAGTTTTATTTATTATTTGTAATCCTAAGTTTTTTGGTTTGCTTGGCTAGATGTTATAATATTATGTTGTATTTATTTTTCTGTTGTTTTGTATTAGGAGCAAGTCATGAATCTCAATTATTTCATTTCTTTTTTCTATCTAGATTGTGTATTCAATGTATTCTAAAATTGAGATGAAGGAATGGAGTGAAATATAATATCTCCCTTCCTCAATTCCAAATAAATAATTGTCACATAAATTTCAAATTAAAGTCTAGTACAAATTTCATACAAACTACCATGAAAATAACATAAACACTAGAACTCCAAAATAATATAAACCCTAAACTCCAAAATAACATAACTCTTGTAGAACTCCTAATTCTTCCAAAATAACATAAATCATAAAACTCCAAAATAACATAACTCTTGTAGAACCCCTAATTCTTCCAAAATAACATAAAACATAAAACTCCAAAATAACATAAATCATAAACTCCAAAATAGCATAACCCTTGTGAAACCCCTAATTCCTCCAAAATAACATATAAACTCCAAAATAACATAACCCTTGTAGAACCCCTAATTCACGGAAACATCATTTACTTCTTTTATGTTCAACCGTCAAATTAACCTCAAATTATATCTACTCACCATTTCTCTCCAATTAACCTCAAATTGTTCAACCATCAAACTCCCTTTTATGCACGAAAACAAATCTTCTTGAAAACCAATAATTTGACCATACAAAACCCCCAAGTGGTCTCTTGCCTTTCTCATCACATGCCATTGGCAACATCTATGCACCGTATTAGGAAATACTTTCGCTATTGCGGCTTTCATTGCGGGGTCTTGATCGGTAATAATTGCTCCTGGATGCTTTCTATCCATTGCTTTCATCCATGTATTAAACAACCACTCAAAATTTACTTTACCCTCATCTCTCAAAAGGGCACATCCGAAAAAAATTGTTTGTCCATGATGATTTACCCCAAGAAAAGGTGCAAATGGCATGCAATATCGGTTAGTGGCATAAGTTGTGTCAAATGTTACCACATCACTAAACCGCTCATAAGCTCTTCTCGATCTACCATCAACCCAAAATAAATTTTTCACCGTATGATCTTCATCCTCCTCTACTACATAAAAAAAATGAGGGTCATTTTTTTTATTTACAAGAAAGTACATTAGTGCTTGCGACACATCCACACCACGGAGATTTCTATTTGATGCCGCGATCTCGTTTAATATATCCCTTTTCGTGCACCACACTTTATCTATACCCCCCGCACTTTACCGACTTATAACTCCCCCCCGCTTTACGAATACTAAATCCTTTTTTGCATGCATATAAATTGTAGAATTTATATGCCTCATCGGTACTCGCAAATTCCATATTGAGATATGGTTCACAATTAAGCGAATTATTATTTTCAACATCTTCTTCACTAAAATCATCATGGGGGTCGTCGCAAGGATTTGAAGAGTGTTCTAGCTCTTCTCCATCATCAAAGATGCATGTATCCTCTTGAAAAATTTCACTTGCTGAGCCATTT
>JAJHPC010000002.1:8160460-8452960 GCA_024447665.1 Juncus inflexus | reverse complement strand
TTATGTATTAAGACATTATTTTTTATTCAATAAATGTTGTTTCTTATATGTCTGTGTGTATGGGTTGTGCATGTAAATCTTATATCAACCAAGAATGACACTTCGGGTTCACGTCATCAGAATACGTGATTCTGATAGCAGAACTGTGAATCAACGAATGACAGTCTAAACTGTCCCTAGTGATATGTAGGATGTTTATAGAGATAGACATACTTTAGGTAAGAAGCTACATATCCACACTAGTATATTCGAAGGCTAGATGATCATGGACATAGAGATGTCAAGCCTGGAATATAGGTACGTGTTAGAGAACACGTACTGGACTGACCATACTATGAGAATATGCATGGTATATGTCATTAGTGATTCTCATATGAATAGTGTGCTTGTTTCTATGACCTGAGGTCACCATGGATTCATGTATGTGAAACTGGATACTTTAATATGATCCTACCTCATTCATAATGGGATGATCATTAGGGTCATCATTAGGTATGCACTGAATCACGACGAGGAATGTGAGTGACCAAGATGAGATTTGTTCCTCTCATTATGAGGGAGATATCTCTGGGACTCCTGATGAACTAGGACTGAAGGAAATGCATGGGCATGCTCAAAATGGATTAACATGTGTTGTTAATATCATTTTGTATTTACTCGGTCTAATTCTCGATCAGGAAAGAGACTTTGATCAAACTCAAGGATGACATATTACCGTGCCTTGTGATCAAGACGTATATCATAAAACAAAAGGAATAAGTAAATGTCTATTCAGATAGGTTTATGATCGTTGATCATTTCATTAAACATGGGTAGTTATGACATCAAGTCTAGAGGTTACTCATGACTTACGATCTTTAGAAGATCGTTGCCAGCGTTAAATGGAACCTACACGGTCACACAATGAACTCCATTCGTACGGGATGAATATGCCTCAAAAACAGTTATACATTGATGTATAAATTGGTGAATGAAATAATCTATTATTGGATAATTGATTGAACAAAACAGTACCATTCCGTTGGCAATGGAATAGTTCTGTTCCCAACGGAATAGTCATGGAAACTGTAATAACCTTAGCTGCCAAGTATTCCGTTATGGAAATACCTATTATGTTGGCAACGGAATAGTTCCGGTGGCAACGGAATAGGCGCAGATTAGGGTTTTTAGTTATGGTAACGGAGCAATCGTTCGTCTTTCTCTCTAGTATAAATAGAAGGGCAGAGTCTCTCTATTATATACACAACTTAGAAGCCTTAGAGGCTCTCTATTACACAGAAAAGAGAGAGAAAGTCTTAAGAGATATTCGGAAAGTATTTCCGGACTTGTCTAGCCAAGTCCGGTTATTCCGTACGTCTGAAGTTCGCGTGGATACGAGTAGACGTTCTCTATCTTGAGAACTTGTGAGCGATCGATCTTCATCCCTAGGAGAAGCAAGGAAGTCGCGAGTCGAGCTTCAGGAAGGAGAAGGTTGGAAGTCAGAAAAGTTCAGGAAGATCCGAGGTATAAATTTTAATAGTTAATCTCGTACTTTTATTACCTTAACGTAGATCCTAAGGCGGATTAAATCCATAAGTTCCACTGCGCATGTAACGTACATGGCTATGAATTTTCGAACAACAGAAACCCTCATCATGTAGTAACACGTCCCTTTGTATAATGGTATTGGAGGATAATTCTGGAGGATATGTTTTTGGAGTACATAGAAATGTATTAAAGGAATTATTTATCATGTCCTAATTAGAAATTATACAAGGGTGTATAAGCAATTTGTCTTTCTTAGTTTTTTTAGTTAAAGAAAACAAAGTTGGTTGCTTGGTAGTTGGTAATAATATTCAGCAATAATATGCTACTAGCATAAGCCTCGCGCTTTGCGCGAAATGTTTAAACAATCCAAAAGCTTTCACTGAATAATAATAATAATAATAATAATAATAATAATAATAATAATAATAATAATAATAATAATAATAATAATAATAATAATAATAATAATAATAATAATAATAATAATCCAAAAGCTTTCACGAACCCATCAATACAAAATGAACATAAACTTGGCTAGTTTAGTAAGATTTTCAACCAAATCCTAAAACTTAATGAAATTCTTCGAACACATAAACAACTCATTCTAGAATACTTGCAAAAACCCCAAAATACGTAAACAAAGCATTCTAGAATATTTGCAAAAGCACTAATCCAAAATGCAAACCTATTGATCAACTAATCGTCACAAAGAAGATCTGTTCAAAAAGAAAATAATTTTATTAAAATAATAGATGGAAAAAGAAAAATAAAACTATTGAGAAGTAAAAGAAGGAAATTGTTTTTAAATGAATGTAGTAAATATTTTATTTGGTTTATCTTAAACTTTTTCATCAGTCTCTTTTACATACAACCATTTACATACTGAGAAGAACTTAAATTGGAATCTTTACAACATGGAAACAAATTTATAAATAAAAGTTTTAGAAGGAAAAAATATAAGTATCAGGTTGGTGGAACAATCAGGTTCGGTGGGGTTTAAAAGTTAGGGCTAGGGTTTGATGGAGTTTGAGGGTTGAAAGATTAGGGTTCAATGGGTTTGGAAACTTAGGGTTAGGGTATGATGGGTTCAGTGGGTTTGAAAACTCAGGGTTAGGATTTGGTTGAGTTGAACTATTAGGGTTTGGTTGGGTTGAAGGGTCAAAGTTAGGTTGATGGGGTTGAAGTACCAAATCCAAGAAATTAAAAACAGGAGACCAGACATCTCTAGGCATATAGCTCTGATTTTTCCCCCCTTATTACTAATTTTGTTTTATTATTTTGGTCTTAATTAAATTTTTGGATGAATTTTACAATCATAAAATTCATGCAGATACCATGTGTCAATTCTACAACAATATTCTCACAACTTATAATATTGAATATACAACTAATCAAATTCTTTTAAACTCATTAATTTATTAAGCAATAAAAAATTATTAGTTATATTTAAGATGAATTTATTACCTCTTTTTGCTTGTTTTCATTTTGGGCAGCTCTTCCTCCGTTGATGTAGTTCCTTCTTGCACAAGTTCTTTTCCACGACTGGTGGAACTACAAAATTGATTAGAAATAAAACTATTTTAATTAAATATGTATGAAGACGGTGGTCAGATTATAAAAATGGAACAAAATGTTTGATGTATACCTATCTGCTGCTTTAGAGCTTTCGCCTACTTTTGTTGGTGTGTTGGGAGAAAGACCTGATGAGGCCATTGGAGCGTTTGAGACATCATTTAGTGGAGTTATTTTCAGAACATTAAAATTTGGCCGGCCATTTTTAGCTGAAAGCGGATTGTATCGCACCGTGAATGTGAACTCTTGGCCTATGAGATATTTTATTTTGTTAGGTAAATATCCTTTTTCTGGATCATGCTCGAGTAGTAAAGAGAGAGCTGTACACCCAATGAGTTTCTCGGCTTGCGAGTCGAGAAACACAAAATCGGCTTGTTCATCTGTGTCGTCAGTTACAACAGCATAAAACTTATAACTGCATGTTAAAATTTAAGTGTTTTATATAGTTACAATAAATTTAATATAGAATACGAAACAAATTAAATAAATAAAGTAAAATCAAGAAAACATTACGAAGCAAATTTCAATTTTTTGTAAGGGTAATAAAAAGGATATTACCATCATATGCATTCATTAAATAAGGGATGGGATAGAGTTAGTACTAACCATGGTTGCGGATTTTCAATCTTTGTTTTGCATAGGTCGCACTTGTATTCGTTTCTTAAACCCTTTAGCTTAGTTAGATGTCTGGGACAACCATTGTAGAACCATCCTTGGGCTTCGTCAATATCTGCTAATATCGCAAGACAATTTACCTCTTTTTTCTGTAAGGTAAGCAAAAGAATATGTTATGTTGATTTGATAATATGAAGTTGCAAGAATTTGTTTTTGATCCTAACATAATTTACAAAAATAAAATGAGGCCATATTTGCAGTTCTTAGCCAAAAGAAATAAATAATAAGAGTCTTTAGATCCACATGAATAAACCTAAAGGTACCTGACCAATTGTACAACCCTATGCCAATAGAAAAAGAGAAGGGAAAAAGAAAAAGATGGAGATGAATACTGTTGTTTTTAATGATGGCCAAAATATGCATTACACTATTAATGATGGAGATGCAGAACTAACTATGCTGACAGAATGGATGGAACTGAATAAAAAAGAACCATCAGTCCATTCACTAAAATATATAGAAATTCCTCAATACTTCACATGGCATAAGGATAGCAAAAGCTGGATGGTTCGGAAAAAAGGCAAGTGTCTCGGTCGTATTTATTACATGCATCCCAGCTCCGGTGAGCTATACTTTCTTAGACTTTTACTTAACGTTTCACGAGGTGCAACATGTTATGAAGATATTAGCACAGTTAATGGTACCTTACATAGTTCTTTCAGAGATGCTTGCAACGCTCTTGGACTTTTGACGAATGATAATGAATGGCTATTTGTAATACAAGAAGCCTCTAATTGGGCGCCAGCAACACAATTGCGTAAAATATTTGTTAGCATGTTATTGTACTCTGAAGTTTCTGACCCGTGCAAATTTTTTAATGACTGTTGGCAGCTTCTCGGTGATGATATTATGTAAAAAATGCGTAAAGTTTATGCACTGCCGGGTATAAAATTAACGGATGATCAGATTAAGAATTATATCTTGCATGATATTCAAAGATTGCTTATCGATAATCGGTCAGATCTTGAAACATTTTCTTTACCATCTCCTGAAATTGCTTTCGTCCACAATCTTGAAAATAAATTAATAAGAGATGAATTAGCATGTAATGCACCAGCCTTGATGATTGAAGTGTTTAATATGCACTCATGTTTAAATGCGAACAAAAGCAAATCTATGATGCAGTCATGAGATCTATTGAATTCAATGAGGGAAAAACTTTCTTTATATATGGCTATGGTGGTACCGGAAAAACTTTCTTATGGCGCACAATAGTCACAATGTTACGTTCGCAACATAAGATTGTGTTACCTGTTGCTTCATCTGCTCTTGCTGCATTGCTTATTCCACGAGGTCGTACTGCACACTCTAGATTTAAAATACCAATTGAAATTACGAATGAATCGACATGCGACATTAAAAAAGGAACACATCTAGAAGAACTTTTACATAAGGCTTCACTAATTATTTGGGATGAACCTCCTATGAATCATCGTAATTGTTTTGAAGCACTTGACAGAACGATCAAGAGATTTACTTGGTACACACAACAAGTACAATCGTAAAAAGTCTTTTGGTGGAAAGACAATTCTTTTAGGAGGAGATTTTAGACAAACTTTGCCTGTTATCAAAGGTGGATCACGCTATGATACTTTAAATGCATCAATAACCCAGTCAAATATATGGCAATATTGTATGTTACTACAATTAACTACTAATATGCGTCTCTTTCAGCCAGGATTAAATCCTAATGAAAAAATAGCTGTTGAAGGATTTAATGAATGGTTGCTTTCCATTGGCGATGGCACAATTAAAGGAAAATCGCTATTTGGATCAGAAGAGCCTAACTGGATAGAAATACCGAATGATTTACTGGTTAAATCTGAAGAAAACAACAAAGAAGCAATAGTTCATGCTATTTATGTCAATTTAAATACAATGTTTAAAAATACACAATATCTAAGAGAACGAGCTATTGTAACCCCAACGAATGAACATGTTGATGAACTTAATAAGATTGCATTAAACTTTGTGCCAAGCGATTGTAGAATATATTTAAGCTCTGACGTAATGTGTAACTCAATAATATCAACATATGAACTTGAAGCTATGTATCCAATTGAGTACTTGCACTCATTAAAGCCCAATGGTGTTCCCCCGCATGAATTAGAACTAAAAATAGGATGCCCAATAATGCTTTTGCGTAATATTGATCAATCAAATGGATTATGTAATGGAATAAGACTCATAGTGACACGATTAGCTAATCACATAATTGAAGTAGAAATTATGACAGGAAATAATATAGGAGTAATAGTGTATATACCCCGCATTATATTTAATGTTAAAGATAATAAATTGCCTTTCATTTTAAAACGTAAACAATTCCCTGTACGAGTATGTTATGCGATGACAATTAATAAAAGTCAAGGTCAAACTCTTAATCAAATTGGTATATATTTACCACAACCTGTTTTTACACATGGACAACTTTTTGTTGCTTTATCACGATCGTCATCACGTGGAGGTGTAAAAATCTTAATAGAAAATCCTGATGGTGAATCGACAAATTGTACACAAAGCATTGTTTTTAATGAGATATTTTTAGACCTAGGTATATTACATGCCAATATATTAACAAACAAGCGAACTATAATTGTCATGATTCAATTATTCTAATAATAATGGTTTTTTTCACAGATATGTCTCCTGGCAATGTACAAAATGATAACATGAGTTCACAATAGATTGAACTATTAAGGATGATAGTCATACTTGCATGCTTTAGATTAAAGGTTAAATTTTGGCCTTTTCTGTATAAAATAAAAATCATTTCACTTCAAAGAGCGAATATATTTTGATGGATTCCTTTTTCAAAATATTAACAAAGTTCGGGTTCACGTCATCAGAATACGTGATTTTGATAGTAGAATCGCTATTAAACCATCATTTGTCATCCTGTTATATAAAATTGCAAGTTATATTTCTAATATGAAATCTCACGTATACCCCTGCAAAACATCATAAGTTCACGCATACCCTGCAAAAAGCAAAATCACTCATATATCATGCATATTTCTATGATATATTTTTTTGTTAAGATTACCATTTATGACTGATCAATGAGAAATATTAATGATTTAACGGAACATTAACAATATGAGTATTAGTGACATTTTAAGAATTTTATAGTTGTATTCATGATATATGTGTGATTTCGTAGGGGCATTTTTGACATAAAAATGGTTTTATAGGAATAATGGTGATATTTTACTTTTTATAGAGGTATACGTAAATTTATGAGGTTTTGCAGGGGTACACCGTACATATATGAAATTTGCCGGCAATTATTGTAATAAAAATGATATTTTATCAATTTTTAATTTAAATTACTCGTTGAAGACGAGCTGGAGATGGCGAATCTGATGCATAGTCTTTGCGATACCAAAAGCCTGCACGTTAGGTTCCATATCTTCATCAGTTGGCCGGGAATCATCTAGCCAGTCATGGTTGTATTTGAATCGCTTGAGATCACGTAATTCTTTCCCTATTAATTTAGGCAACTTAACGAGGAAATATCTTTGTTGTTATTTCTATTTCCTCTAAAAACGGCTGTCCTCTAATCATTCTAATTGTTCCCGCATTTGAGGCTTGGCAACAGTATATCAGTCGCAAGCTCTTTAGATCCCTTTTTCTGCAAGAATTTCAAGAATTGGAGAAATGATTTTAGGCGCAACAAAAAGAAAGTCAGTCATTTCACTAATATTGATTTAGACTAAACAATATAAATATTTGTGATTAATTAATATTAATATTTGTAGAAATAGATTATTTGAGGATTTAAGAGATACTATGTTTTTGGTAGAGATACTATATTTTAATGTAATTATCCTAGCCTATAAATAGATTAGAGTATTGTATCATTGAATAAAGATTTATTTTCATTTATCTTAAAGAGAGATTAATGGAAGTTAATTGATTTGAATAACTTTATTGAATAATATAATACTGTAGTCTATTTATAGGCTAGGATAATTACATTAAAATTAAAATAAATTAATTAATGTCATAACCAACTCATACAAACTCAACCATTCATCTAAACATGATTGAATCACAACCATTCATCTATTAACTACCACTAAAGTAGTGGAAAGACATGTGATAACTAAACATATCAATTATAATCTTACCACAATACATGAAATGTCCATATTCAATTATTTACTCTAATAGTCCCCCGCAAGCTCAGCGGGAGATTTATCGACATTGAGCTTGGATCATAAACTCGAGAATCGTTTAACTAACACACCAATCTTAGTACCAATTCGTATCGGTATTTAACGATTGTTTTTTTTTTTTTTTTTGGATTTCTTGATGAACTTTTACCGGAAGAGAAGAAGAAGCGAGATCGTTAGCTCATTTTGAAAGAATATTGTGGTTTTTAAAGATAAAGTATCAAGAAATTGGTTTTAAAGTCTTGTAGAAAGGAGAGCGTTGACTCATTTTGAGAGAATTTTCGTGGTTTTAGTGGTTTCTAGAGAAAAGAAATCTCAAGAAATTGGTTTTAAAGTTTTGTAGAAAAGAGAGCATCGACTCATTGTGAGAGAGTTTTTGTGGTTTTAGTAGTTTCTAGAGAAATGAAATCTCAAGAAATTGGTTTTAAAGTTTTGTAGAAGAGAGAGCGTTGACTCATTTTGAGAGAATTTTGTGATTTGTAGTGGTTTTGAAGTTTTGTAGAAGATTTTTTTAAGGAAGAAGAAGAGAACATTTGCTCATTTTGAGAGATTTTGTGATTTTTAATAGTTTTATAAAAGAAAATTTTCAATAAATTGATTTTAAAATTTTGTAGACCTTTTTTTTTTTGGAAGCAGAAAGAGGAAGAATGAGTTTGTACCAATTCGCAACAGTTTTGGTATTGAAATTTTGTACCGATTTTGGGGTTTTTTTTGGAAAGATTTGCAGCGGAAAAGAAGAACAAGAATGGGGAGGATTAACTCATATTTCGGCGTCTTGAAGAGAAAAGGGGATTTGAACACCGTTTGTCGAAAAAAGAAGTGTTATTGCCATGGATTATTGAACAAAGAAGTGTTTTTGTCATGGATTGTTGAACAAAGAAATGTTCTTGCCATAAATTGTTGAAGAAAGAAGAAGAAAATGGAGAAAAAAAAAAGGAAAATAAAATGTGGATCTAAATGGCGTTAGCCTTTAGCTCTTGTTATCATGTAGAAATAGATTATTTGAGGATCTAAGAGATACTATGTTTTTGGTAGAGTTTAGATGAGAGAGATAAAGAGAGAAAGAAAAAGATTTATTTTCATTAATCTTAAAGAGAGATTAATAGAAGTTAATTGATTTCATTAACTTTATTACAATACTCTAGTCTATTTATAGGCTAGGATAATTACATTAAAATTAAAACAAATTAATTAATGTCATAACCAACTCATACAAATTCAACCATTCATCTAAACATGATTGAATCACAATCATTCATCTATTAAGCATCACTAAAGTAGTGGAAAGACATGTGGTAACTAAACATATCAATTATAATCTTACCACAATACATGAAATGTCCATATTCAATTATTTACTCTAATAATACTCTTGAAGGAAATGAAAAGTATGGATGACCTGTCACAGAGGTACTGGAGAAGATCGTAGTTACATAAAGACTCGACCTAGAACTCCTTCAGTCTGCAACCGCTCATATCAATGGCGAGCCTGGCCAGATTCGACGACGTCATAGGATCATGCACGTAATTTTGGTGCCCGCATCTAGAGACACTAGATATATTTAAGTGCGATGAGCTGGAGATGGACTCTGACATGCCGGCCCGATGCGCCAGACTCAAATATTTAAGACTTCCTGACGGCTCTGGTCTTTGGACAACGATTATGAGTATGAGACTGATGAAAGGACAAGAAGACTTTGTTTATTTAATTGTGGTTAATTGGTGAATGGTGATGGGTTGGACATCATTTCATGTTCTTTGCATGAGAGGTTGTGATTGTTCGTGTCTATGTGAAGGTGAGAAAGGATATTTTGCTTAAATAGTTCCTTGCTATTTGAAAGGACTTATTTTAAGGTGGGGTTGGGCAAGACTCTTTATTCGAATTGCTACTTTAACTCAATGGCGGATTCGGATGGTCAATCTTGTCTTTTTTTTTACTGCTAAGATTTTTATTTGTGTCCGGACTTTTTTTATTGAATGAATGGAATGTTGGGTACGGGATTAACTCCTCCCACTTAAAACTCAAAAAAAAAAGAAAGGACTTATGTTAAGAGCATGATACAATGAGTTGTTTTCAGAAGATTTTTTTTTTAATAAAATGCTGCTGGGGCATTGCCAGTCTCCATTTGTACGATCTTCTTTGCAATATAAGACACTTTTATGGATTGATTATATTTTTAAGAAGATTGTACTCTTGTAAATTTAACTGTGTTAAATTTTAGCCAAGGGAATGACTGTTTTTTAAAATTTAAAGAACGTCGGCCCTTTTTTTGGATTGTCTTTCAACAATGCAGGTTTTTGTTTTTGCATTGTCGGCATAATGTACCTTTTTTTGCAAAATTTCAAAGAACAGAGTTCTTATTTTTACAATTTGAAATAACAGAGTGGCTTTACTTACTCTCACATTCACCCTTATACATTAGTTCAAACCCGGTCCGAGCATAAAATCTGAGACCATGTCGGATTTTGTTAACTCTTAAAATAAAATTGATTTTAGTGAAAAAATAGTAAATTAGAGTGATTAAGATGAATAAACCAACAATGTTATATCTTAACAAAATGTATATATTTTTTTAATTTCCTGACGAATAAATGTTGCAATCTTCATTTTTCAATAAAAGAATAGTTTTTTTTTTTTTTTGCAATGAAGGGGATTGATGCAAATTTCTATTTTTAAATTTTTGAATGGTGTATATCAAATTTTACATTGTATATAGTGGGTCTAGATTTCTAAATTTGTATGATAATAAATATTTTGGACTTTCAATAAAAAGAATTAAAGGATATCTCGGCCCATCATACTTGAAACATACTTCTGTGCCGTCAATATCGGCCCATCATACTTGAAACATACTTCTGTGCCGTCAATCTCGGCCCATTACTTGCCCAGCCTTGATTAAAAGACCAAAGGAGATATCCAGTAACTTTAACCGAAGAGCACACTGCTCAAAATCTCATTTCCATGCGAAGCGGCAGATGAACACAATAGAATAGACGCCTAATCCTCTCTCTAAATCGTTCGCTATCACTGAAGATCAGTCCCAAACCAAATGGAGCAGGAAAAAGAGCAGCAGAACTGGGCGGAATTCAACGGAGACGTATTGATGGAGATTTTTCGAATGATTGGGATACTTGACGTGTTAAAGAACGCCGGATCAGTGTGTCGTGCCTGGAGAAGAGTTGCGAAAGATGAACCTGATCTTTGGAGGAGAATCGACATGACTAACCATAATTACGCATTCGAGGCTGACGTGCTGAGAGATCTGACGAAGCTCGCCATTGATCGGAGCAAGGGCAGACTGGAAGAGTTCTTGATCGAAGATATAGGCAATTACGATCTTCTCCGGTATCTCAGTGATAGGTATGTATTCTTTTCTTCGTCATGTTCAATGCCAATTTCTGATAATTATCTTTTTATAATTTTGAATAAATTGAGTGATTTGAGAGAGATTTTCACAGGACAACTGTGCTGAAAAGCTTAAAGCTCATCTCCTGCTACCAAATCAGCGAGGAAGGACTAATCAACAGTCAAAGAGCAACCGCTTCTAGAAGAACTACAAATCACGTTCGGCTCTTTCAGCAGGAAATTACCAGAATTGGTCGGAAAGGAAATTCCGAATCTGAAGAGGTTTAAACTGAACAGGGCTTGGAGTATTCCCCTGTCTCCAAACCCTTACGATTATGATGAGGATATAGTGGATAGTGAGGATGACGAGGCGTTTGGGATCGGGAAAACCATGCATGAGTTGAGGTATCTTCAGCTTATTGGAACCAGGTAAGTTTTAGGTGAATTTAGGTTAGGTTAAAAAGAAATTTGCGAAAAGAAATCCCCTCCATTCTTCCTTAGTGTTAAGTTTTCTCTAATGATGCTAAAAGGAGGAGGGGTGTTTTTTTTTTTTGGGGAGGGGGGGGGGTACTATTATTATTTTTCATGTTTGAAGTATAGACAGACTTGCAGTTTTCAATAATGAAGGAGCTTTTTTGCAATTGATGCATAATGCATGATATTTTCTAAATTTCCGTAAATTAAAAGGGAGATGATATTCAGTCAGAATAGTGCCCTAAACAAAAGTATTCAGTCAGAACAGGGAGAGAATCAATTGCAGTTAATACCTTTTGAGCTGAATCAACTGTGTTTAACAGGCTGACAAACGAGGGGTTAAAAGCAATCTTACAAGGCTGTCCGCATCTCGAAACTTTCGACTTGCGTCGATGCTACAACCTCGACATGGATTCTGACATGCGGGCCCGGTGTGCCAAACTCACAACCTTCAGGTCTCCTGATGACTCTCTAGATGATTATGAGTTCAAGGCGGAGATGAGCCCGGACCGGTCCGATATTGACTTGATGTTCTACGACGAGCTTGGGGTGTTTACGGACGAATACGGCAACGATGGTTTTGACAACGCGACGTTTGAGACTGTGGAGGAGCCATGGGAATATGATGATTTTATGGATATTTATGATCCCACGGATTTGGACGATGGTGGTGGTGGTGGTGGTGGTAATACGGCTGCTTTGGAGGAGTATTTGGGTTTGTTGTGAGAGAAGAACAAAAAGTGGAGAGGGGTGTGTGATTATAATGATTAGTTTTTTTGTTTTGTTTTGAAGTTTATATGTTTTTGTGAGATCATGGGGTGGTGATCTTTCCTTTTGAGAAGTTTAGTGTTGATAGTAGTGAATGTTTTGTATGAAAAAGATCTTGTGGTTATCTCAAGTCCATGCAGCCTTTGATATAAATATCTATGAATTTTTGGACTGGTGGGGATATTTGTTCTGTCACAGAGTGCCGGGATTCATGTGTCATGCCTCAATTTTTTTCAGTATTCAGATTTTATCAACTTCAGATAGTTTAATGGAAGAAAAATAAATTGAGAACATTACAACTTATATGTTTAACCATTTGCACTTCTCTTAATATAATTATTATATTAATAGAGAAATTATTCGGAGTGCCCTGAAACTTTCATCATACAATTTTAGCTGTACACATATATATTCGTACTTGAATATAATTTTTGTATTTACAAATATTTTTTTTTGTAGTTTTACTATACATTTTTGTGTTTACAAAAATATTTTTTTTATAATTTCATCATATCTTTTGTAATCGACCGTTATTGGACGCTCTAAAATGTTAGGACTTCATATATGAACTCTCATTAATATTTCCGACTTATAGAATCCAGCCCACAACAGAAAAGCTATACTTGCGTTTATATTTTTTGTTATTCAATTCATACGATCTTTAGGACTGAATACAAGTCCACTGACCGTGAAATTGTTTTTGGGCCCTAGGCCCATCAAATGACAGCTTAATATAGAATTCAAGGACATCTCCAGTATATTAGAATGGAGAGAGAACCAATTTCCCGACTTCAGTCCCCTCTTTCGAAGCAACAAATGAACCAACCTTCTTCTTTCCTCACTGATCCTCTAATGGCGACCTCCCAAAACCCTAACCCTAACCGTAATTATCAGTCCCAAATGAGACGCAAACAAGAGCAGCGAAATTGGGAGAATCTCAATGAGGATATTTTAGTTTTGATTTTTGGAATGGTTGGGACAACCGATGTTTTAAACGCCCAATTTGTGTGCCGTGCATGGCTAAAAGTGGCGAAAGAGGAACCTGGGATTTGGAGACGAATTGACATGACTAATCCTGATTACAAGTATGATCTTCTCAATCGAAAGGCTATGACAAGGCTCGCCATCGATCGGAGTAGAGGCAGACTAGTGGAGTTCTGGATTGACTATTTATGTGACGATGGTCTACTCCATTACCTTTGTGATAGGTAATATATCATTTTCTTAAGATATTATGATTAAATTAATATTGTATGGCTTAATTGCTATGTAGAACAAGTGTGCTGAAAAGCTTGCGATTGATAGCATGCAACAAAGTCTCAGAGGAGGGAATAGTCGAGACGGCTAAGAGACAACCGCTTTTAGAGGAATTAGAAGTCCAAATTGGATATTTCAGTCGTGAAGAAGTTGAGTTAGTAGGGGAAGCATTATAAAATCTCAAACGATTTAAATTGAATCATATATGTAATAATCATTTTGGTCATAGTTATTACGATAATGAAGAGTCGTATAATGCGGTGGCATTTGGGATTGCAAAGACTATGCATCAGCTTCGCTATCTCCAACTTGTTGGTAACATGTAAGACTGATTTTTGCCATAACATAAAAATCATAATATGTATAATATCAAATTTGCCCTTAATGAAAATACAATATATATTACAGATTTACAAATGAAGATATAAAGGCGATCCTAGAAGGGTGTCCGCATCTAGAAACACTGGACATACGTAGGTGCTACAATGTGAAGATGGATTCTGACATGTGGTCCCGGTGCGGCAAACTCACAACTTTAAGACTTCCTGACGACTCTTTGGATGATTATGAGTGTGGCTGAGGAAAGCCAAGATGATGATACAGATAGTGATGACTATGCTCTGACTGAGGAAAGCCAAGATGATGGCATTGAATATGTTTATTCACCTAATCCCAGTGAGAATGATGACTGTTACGTTCATTCTGATTCTGATGGTGGTGAATGGTGATTTCTCAGTTGGATTTCACATTCTTTCTTTTGCATGAGAGACTGCGAGTGTCTTTGTGTGTGAATGTGGATGGTTTAGCTTAAATTAGTTATATATGATTTAGTTTTGAAAAACTAAATATTGTGACTGTTTTTCCTTTTGTTTACTTTTTGTTCTTGTTATCTTTTTTAGACCGCAGTTCTTGTTATCAATTGATTTAGACAATGAGAGTGTATCTTAAGATCATGGTTTATGCTGTTGTTTAAGAAGGCTAATTATTAATGTTGTAAATGTTGTAAATGTTTTTATCTCATGGCTTCAAAATGGTTTAGTCGATGTAGAATGCTACTGATTTTGTTCTTTCTGAAATGATAAAATGGATCCAGACTTGATAGATTGCTACTGATTATTTCTTCTGAATCCATTTGGAGAGGTTCATTAGATATTTAAATTTGCCTTGTTTATGGGCTTGAAAATGGGCCTCTTTCTTTTGAGTTGTACGATACATTTTTGTAGATTTCTTAAATATCTCAACAGTTTTTGATACAAAATATACTTTGGGCCGTAAATATCAGCCCATAAGGTAAACCTTTGATTAAAATAGTAAAGGAGATCTACAGTAAATATACCTGGAGAGAGAACATTGAAGTTCCTCCAAATCCCGTTTTCCCCAATATCCGAGTTTCAAAGCGAGAGATGAACAGACGAGGGCGGTGAGAGTGAGACGCCTCACTCATTCTCTAATGGCGACTTCCCAAATCCCACCCTAACGCTGAATTTCAGCCCCAAATGGAGCAGGAAAAAGAGTAGCGGAACTCAACGGAGACTTACTAATGGAGATTTTTCGAATGATTGGGATGCTTGATGTGTTTAAGGGCGCCGGATCTGTGTGTCGTGCCTGGAGAAGAGTTGCGAAGGATGAACCTGATCTTTGGAGGAGAATCAACTTGACTAATAATCATAATTACGCAGCTACCGTACTTATTGATCCGACAAAGCTCGCCATTGATCGGAGCAGGGGCAGGCTGGAGGAGTTCTGGATCAATTATCTATTTCAACTTCTCACAGGAAAACCACACTCAAATCTTTATGCCTCATCTCCTGCTACCAAATCAGCGATGAAGGACTAATCAACACGGTCAAAAAGCAATCACTTCTAGAAGAACTACAAATCACGTTTGGTACTTACAACGTGTTGGGAAAAATGAGGGCGTTTCGCACAAAAATCCTTACTTGAGACTTTTGTCAAACATCTTGTGTGCAGATTTCATGGTTAACTCAAATATTCAAATAAACACCACAAACTCAACCCGATTCACACGATATTGCAAAGGAATAAACAACAAACATAAGAGACACACGAATTTAAGGAAAACTTCTTTGTATTAATTAACTTCGATACGAACTGTACCGCTTACAAATAATACAAGAATTAAAACCTCTTCTAGGTCACAACTCACACTTTGAACCTAGGCTACACTCGTCACCGACACGATGGATTACACGCTCGGAAGATCCCAAAAGAATAAAGAAAAGAGCTACCGAACTAAAGAGGAACTTGAGAGGCTTCTACCATGCCGGTCCGTAACCAACCGACGATACGAGAGAGCAACAACAAGAGCAAGCTTCTCCTTCTCTCTCTTTTTCTTCTCCTCTCTCTCTCTCTCTCTCCTTCTCTCTCTCTTTTTCTTCTCCTTCTTTTCTTTTTTTTTTTTTTGGCCGCTCAAAAATGAAGCCACGCACCAAAAAAACCCCTGGAGCAAAAGACTCAAAAGTGCACTTTTGCAAATAATCCCCTGTAACTTTGAATAATTACAAAGTTATATTAAAGGCCCAAATAATATTTTATTTGTTCGCCTAAAATGAAGAGGGAGCCCAACAAACTCCCCCTCCCGACTCATGTGCGAGAGTCCATCATACCCGTTTTCTTTCTACATGTAAGAAGCTTAGTAGCGGGCAATACTTTCGTCATCATATCAGACGCATTCTCGTTCATATGGATTTTCATCAAACACAAAATCTTGTGTTCCAACACATCGCGTATCCAATGATACCTTATGTCAATGTGTTTCGACCTTGAGTGAAATGCCGGATTCTTGCTAAGATGTATCGCGCTTTGACTATCACAATACAAAACAAAATTTTCTTGTTTATGTCCTAACTCTCGTAGGAACTTTTTCATCCACAAGAGTTTTTTACACGCTTCCGTAATAGCAATATATTCGGCCTCGGTTGTAGACAATGCAACACACTTTTGCAATCTAGATTGCCACGACACGACACCGCCCGCAAAATTCATCAAATAACCGGATGTGGATTTTCTAGAATCAACATCTCCGGCCCAATCCGAATCCGTATACCCTTGTATTACGGATTTGCCACTTCCAAAAGAAATACACATTTTTGAACTACCTCGGAGATATCGTAAAATCCACTTCACCGTCGTCCAATGTTCTTTTCCCGGATTAGAGAGAAATCGGCTTACTACGCCAACCGCATGAGCAATATCCAGCCTAGTGCAAACCATGGTGTACATTAATGAACCAACCACGGATGCATAAGGCACATTTCGCATTTCTTCTTTTTCTTTCTCACTTGTAGGGCATTGTTTTGCACTCAACTTGAAATGACCCGCAAGTGGAGAGGTTACCGGCTTGCATTTGCTCATGTTAAATTTTTCTAAAATCTTCTCTACATATCTTTCTTGCGACAAAGATAATTTCCGATTTTCTCGATCTCGCATAATTCGCATACCAAGAATTTACTTTGCGGGGCCCAAATCCTTCATTGCAAAAGTGCTCTTAAGCTCCTCTTTTAACTCCACAATTTTCGTAACATCACCACCGACAACCAACATGTCGTCGACATAGAGCAAGAGGATAATAAAATTACCATCCAAAAATTTCTTCACAAATACGCAATTATCGGATACGGTTTTACCGAAACCGTGATCCGACATAAAGGTCTCAAACCTTTTGTACCATCTCCTTGGCGCTTGTTTCAAGCCGTATAGGCTCTTATTCAACTTGCAAACGAGGTTTTCTTTACCTTCTACTTCAAAACCCTCGGGTTGCTCCATATAAAGCTCCTCATTAATATCGCCATGAAGAAAAGCGGTTTTCACATCGAGTTGCTCAACTTCAAGATTCATGTTAGCCGCAAGACCGAGCACAACTCGAATTGAGGACATTTTAACCACGGGAGAGAATATCTCATCAAAATCAATCCCTTTCTTTTGTCCAAATCCTTTCACAACCAATCGCGTCTTGTACCTTGGTTGTAAGTTACTATCCTCATTTTTAATCCGAAAAACCCATTTATTTTTAAGCGCATTTTTGCCTTTCGGCAATTCCACTAAATCAAACGTGTGATTCTCATGCAAAGAACTCATCTCATCATTCATCGCATTTAACCACTCGTCTTTACGCTCATGCGACATAACCTCCTCATAACATTCCGGTTCGTCGCCATCGGTAAGCATCACATACTCGTTGGAGGAGTATCTAGCAGATGGCCGGTGTTCGCGAGTCGATCGTCGCATCGGTGCGGTTTCCTGTGGTACTTGTAGCCGTTGCTCGGTCTCATTTTCCGAACCGCTACTCATTGGCATAGGCTCATTTTCGAAATTAGACACTTGATCTTCATCATCTCCCCCATGATCGGTATCTACCGATGGGGTTGGAGTTGGAACCAAATCAATCGCACTCTCGGAATTACTGGATTCCGGTTTCTTGCCCATATTAATATTCTCGATGGTCTCATTTTCGAAAAATACCACATCTCGACTACGCACTACCTTCTTCGCAATCGGATCCCATAACCGATATCCAAACTCACCATTTCCATAGCCTAAAAAAATACATTCCTTTGCTTTGCTATCAAGCTTCGATCTTTCATCTTTCGGGATATGCACAAATGCCCGACAACCGAATACTCTCAAATAATCATACGACACGTCTTTCCCCGTCCAAACTTTATCGGGTACATCACCATCAAGCGAGTAAGCGGGAGAAAGGTTGATTAACCGAACCGCGGTATTCATCGCCTCACCCCAAAAGGATTTCGGAAGCTTAGCATGAGAGAGCATGCTCCGAACCCTCTCACAAATTGTTCGGTTCATTCTTTCCGCGACCCCGTTTTGTTGCGGAGTTTTTGGAACCGTCTTTTCAAGCTTGATCCCGTGTTCATTGCAATACGCCTCGAACGGTCCTTGATATTCTCCACCGTTATCGGACCGAACACACTTCAACTTCAAACCGGTTTTTCTTTCAACACCGATCTGAAATTGCTTGAACACGTCTAGCACTTGATCTTTCGATTTTAGCGCGAAAGCCCACACCTTTTTAGAGCAATCATCAATGAACGTGACAAAATACAACGCACCACCTAGCGTCCTGTCACTCATAGAACAAACATCAATGTGTACGAGATCTAAAATATTCGACTTCTTGGAACAAGAAGAATTTTTAAAGCTCACTCTATGCAATTTTCCGGCTAGGCAATGCGTACAAGTTTTTGAAAGTTTACCATCGTTCGGAAGAATATTCTTTCTAGCGAGAGTTTGATGACCCTTCTCGCTCATGTGCCCTAACCGCAAATGCCATAATTCGGTTGATGCGGTTTCAACCGCATTCACCTGCACACAATACATGGCCCGAGTGGTATATAAGGTGTTTGATTTCGCACCTCGTGCGACAACTAGAGAACCTTTGGTGAGTTTCCACTTCCCTTCACCGAAATGGTTATGATAACCTTCATCATCAAGAGCACCGGCGGATATTAAGTGGAGCCGAATTTCCGGCACATGCCTCACATTTTTTAGCAATAATTTACCGCCAACTTCGGTCTCCAAAATCACGTCCCCCATGCCAATAATTTTGCACACCCCTTCATTTCCCATTCTTACACAACCAAAGTCACCTTTGGTGTAAGAACTAAAAAATTCACGCCTCGACGTGACATGAAATGAGGCGCCCGAGTCTACTACCCATGTAGAATCTCCGGACGTGAGATTGACGAAACCGTCGTCGCATACTATTATGACATCGCCATCCGACTCAACCGTCGCTGCACTATTTTCTTCACCATTATTCTCTCTTGAATGCTCTCCTTTACCCTTTTTCCACTCTTTTTTCCAAGAATAACATTCCTTCTTTATATGACCTATCTTGCCGCAATGGTAGCATTTAATCCCTTTACGGGATTTTGACCTCCCCTTGGATTTTCCATGATTCCCCGAACCATATGAATTTCTCGTTTTACTTCTTCCTCGCCTCTCGACCAAATGTGCATCGGACCCCGAATAGAAACCTTTTTCCCTTCGTCGAGCTTCTTCATTAAGCATGCTATCTTTTACCATGCTTAATTTTACCACCCCATCGGGTGCCGAGTTGCCGAGTGATACGACAAGAGTATCCCAATCGTCTGGCAAAGAGCTCAACAATAATAGCGCTTGAACCTCGTCATCCAAAACCATTTTTCTAGTAGCTAATTGGTTTACGCAATCTTGGAACTTGCTCAAGTGTTCCGACACCGAGGTTCGCCCGTATATTTTAGATGCACGAGTTTCCGCATTAAGAACGCCTTATTTTGAGCCGTTTTTCTCTCAAATAGGCTTTCTAATTTTTTCCATAACTCATGTGCATTGGTTTCCAACGATACGTGATGAAACACGCTATCATCAATCCATTGTCTTACTAAAGCAACCGTTCTCCGGTTGGATTTAGTCCAAACACTATCGGCCGTACCTTCGGGTTTCTTTGTGTCTCCCTCTATTGGGTCATATGCATCTTTACAAAATAATAGATCCTCCATTCGAGGTTTCCATATCGAATAGTTTGTGGAATTCAACTTGATCATGGTACCACTACTACTATCTCCCTCCATTTGCTCAAAACAAGCTTAGACACCAACAACCGTAACTCTGATACTAGTTGTTGGGAAAAACGAGGGCGTTTCGCACAAAAATCCTTACTCGAGACTTTTGTCAAACATCTTGTATGCAGATTTCATGGTTAACTCAAATACTCAAATAAACACCACAAACTCAACCCGATTCACACGATATTGCAAAGGAATAAACAACAAACATAAGAGACACACGAATTTAAGGAAAACTTCTTTGTATTAATTAACTTCGATACGAACCGTACCGCTTACAAATAATACAAGAATTAAAATCTCTTCTAAGTCGCAACTCACACTTTGAACCTAGGCTACACTCGTCACCGACACGATGGATTACACGCTCGGAAGATCCCAAAAGAATAAAGAAAAGAGCTACCGAACTAAAGAGGAACTTGAGAGGCTTCTACCATGCCGGTCCGTACCCAACCGACGATACGAGAGAGTAACAACAAGAGCAAGCTTCTCCTTCTCTCTCTCTTTTTCTTCTCCTCTCTCTAGAGCTCTCATTCTCTCTCTCTTTTTCTTCTCCTTTTTTTTTTTTTTTTTGGCCGCTCAAAAATGAAGCCACGCACCAAAAAACCCCTGGAGCAAAAGACTTTTGCAAATAACCCCCTGTAACTTTGAATAATTACAAAGTTATATTAAAGGCCCAAATAATATTTTATTTGTTGGCCCAAAATGAAGAGGGAGCCCAACACAACGCGACACTGCCTGAATTGGTCGGAAAGGAAGTTCCGAATCTGAAACAGTTCAAGCTGAACGGGACTTGGTATCATTTGCCGCCGCCCGATCCTGACGATGAGGAAATTGTGGATAGTAAGGAGGCATTTGGGATCGGGAAGACCATGCATCAGCTGAGATATCTCCAGCTTATTGGAAACAGGTAATTAGAAAGTTTTTTTAGGTCAGTGAGTTAAAGGGAAATTTGTGAATAAGCGCCTATTATATGCAGAAATTATAGAGAAGTCCCGAAATCAGGTACTGAACTTCCTTATCTCCCTTTTTCCCTCAGTACTTAAAACAATTGAAACATTAAGACAGAATGTTGTAAAAATTCAAATTTCAAAGATGAAGCCCACCAAACAAATCTAAAATCGCCCCTTTATAACAATACTCTAGTACCCTTTCATTTATTACTCTTCTACAACCAGGCTGGCAAACGAAGGGTTAATAGCAATCTTACAAGGCTGCCCGCTCCTCGAAACATTAGATATCCGCAGATGCTACAATCTCAACATGGACTCCGACATGCGGGCCCGCTGCTCCAAACTCACAACTCTAAGATTACCGTCTGATTCTTTGGAAGATTACGAGTTCCAGGCGGAGGCGAGCCCGGACCGGTCCGATGTTGATTTGATATTTTTTTGATGAGTATGGGGATGATGATTTTGAGAACGCTAAGTTTTTTTCGTGATTCTAATGTATATTGCTGGTGAATGGTGATGGATTCGGCTTCTTGTTTTTTGCACGAATGTGTTTGTTGAACATTACCTTTTGTATATAAGATCATGAGTGTGTGTGTTGAAAACTACCTCTTGTATAGAAGATCATGGTATATTCTCTCTTGTTTATAAAAGCTAAATATTGAGAAAAATGTTGTTTCTCCAATTGTTCTTTGTTGCTTCTTATTGCTTTGTTTTAAACAATGAGAGAAAAAAGAAAGAGCTGAAAAAAAGGAGTTACTACACACCCAAAACATTAGTGAACAAAATCAGCAAATTTTGTACTCTCTAAACCTCGAATAAATGCATCTGATCACTAAATTTAACAATTTTGGCTCCTGAAAATCAATAAATCTAATACTAAAAAACACTGAATCACAAAAATCAAAATACCGAAAGCATGTAATATAAACTGGATGATAAGATACATTTAACAGAACATTTTTGAAATTATATTAACACAGAGCAATAACAACAACACACAGAGTTATTGCAAATTATTAACACCAAGTTTTATTTACAAAGAGTCCCCTCCAAATTTGCACAATTTTCAGAAAGACCCAAAGGTATTCTCTCCACTGTAAGTCATGTACAGAAATCCATCCTCGTCTTTATTCTCCTCATAAATCGCTGACATCATCGCCGCTGTAATTATGCACAAAAAATAAATAGAAAAAAAAGGGACATTTGGGCAAACTTATGTTGATTTACCAGTTACGGGAAGTTGACTTACCAGTTGGAGGAAGCGTATTTTTGACAAAGATAAAAATGGCTTTTTCAGCGCTGAGTTTGATTCTTTTGCGCACAACATACACAAACTGGCCCACTGTAAGATCCGCAGGTACAAGATACCTGAAATATTCAAAAAATTATTAATATAATTGATATTTCTTTAATTAGATATAAAAAATACTGTGATTTTTTATTTACTTTTTCTTGTCAATGTCAGGTATATCACTCCGCTCAGCCTTCTCAACAATCACCTACATGAAATTAAATGAAATATTATTTAATGTTAAAACCATAAAATTATTGAAATTTTATAAGCATTTGAGAAAAATATATATAAATAAGATAATTGTGAAATAACTGGAATTCTGTCAGGGTATTTCTCTCTGATGCGACCAGCTTCAGCCTGTCTCCTCTCTGAAATTAAATGCTAATTATTACCATTCTTATAAATTTAAAAGTATATTTAAACAAGTCGAATAAAATAATGCATTGTAATCATGATAATACTATGTAACAGCTATGGAATACAACGCACCATGCAAGAAACTTATGTTACTAAATTTATATTAAAGTAATAATAGTTTGGGGTTCAAACTTCAAAACATTTTACAATCATATTACAAGTTAGGGAGATTTAAACAAGAATTTTTCAATTTGAAAGACTTCAAATTTCAGTTCCAGTGCAAAACGATACTAATTTTTATCTTATCCCAATTTCAAATCTAATTAATCACAAATAAGTAACATAGTAATCACCAAATATAACTTATAAATGAAGGTAACCAAGAGATCCCAAACTATCTGACTAAAACACAAACCCTAACTCAAAATCTAATAATTCTTCATGAATTAACAACAACAACAAAAAAATTAAGTACAGGAACACGAACCAAGTGGGTGCTCCAACTTGAACGAGCTTTTCGCCATGGAATCCTTGCTTCCTGAAAAACTCACACAAAATCAGAAATTTCAACCATTAAATATCAAAATTGAAACGAGACACACTCAAATCAAGCAGTAAACAAGACAAATTTCATACCGATTAAGCGAATTTGATGGATTTCGGATCGGAATTGAGATCAACAGAGAGTCTGATCCACACGGCGAGAAATTGGGGAAAGGGTGAAATTAGGGCTTGTTTGTTTTATAAAGGCAAGAAACATTAAATAAAAGGAAAAAAAAAGAAAAATGATTTATTGAGGCAATTGAAACCTTGTTGGAATAGTTAGTCTCACTGACATGTGGGTCCCGCTTATGTGGAGCCCGCGTGGTAGTGATGAAGGGGATTTAATATAGGGATTTTCATGTATAACATTACAAAAACTAAAAATATCATGTTTGTCATTATAAAAACTTAAATATCATATTTGTCATGGTAAAAACTTAAAAATATCATATATGCCATTACAAAATCTTAAATATCATATTTGTCATTACAAAAATTTAATATATCATATATACCATCAAATTTACACAAAACTTAAAATCATCCATTTTTTCGGTTAAAATTAACTGTCCAATCTTATAATTACCATTATACCCCCTAAATTTAGTTAATGAATTAGATTTCATATTAAAAATTCATTTGATGATCTCTCTCTTTCTCTCTCTTCATGATTGAAATTCATATATAAACAAAAATAATCTTCACTTCAATTTGTTAGTCAAATAATTTAACATGAGAGAAAAAATTATTCAAAAAAATAATCAATTCATTTCTCTCAAATCAAATTCTTTTGATTTCAAATTAAAAGAAAGAATTGCTTTTGCTTATATATGAATCTAAATCATGAAAAGAGGGAGAGAGAGATGTTTAATATGAATCTAATTCATGAAATGAATTTAGTGATATAATGATAATTATAAGATTTGACCGTTAATTTTAATGAAAAAAATAGATGGTGTTGGGTTCTGAGTAAATTTAATGGCAAATATGATATATTAAGTTTTTGTAATGGCAAATATGATATTTTAGATTTTGTAATCGCATATATGATATTTTTTAGTTTTTATGATGGCAAATATGATATTTAAGTTTTTATAATGACAAATATGATATTTCGAGTTTTTTAGCGGCATATATGAAATCATCCTTTTAATATATAGGGATTTTATGGCAGTGAAGGATCTATTAACACGCACGAATTAGTTGGAAGTTAGTCAGAAAAATATAAATGATTAGAGAATTAATTTTGAAAATTAATTTAGAAAATATTTAAGTGACTTTTTCTTCTATAAAATAATTTGCTAGTATATTATTTAAAGTACAAAGTGTGCAAGTAAAGGTTGTAAATTAAACTAATAATATAATATTTAAACTAACACAATAACTTGTCAAATAAAATTAAGAAATAGAGGACCGCAACAAATGGAAATATTTCATGGAAGAAGAAGAAAAATTGGAAGAGTATATAAAGAAAAAGAATTTGGGATAGAATATGCCACACCAGCATCATGATGGGCAATCAAGAAGTTTGGTTTTATTCTTTATCAAGCCAAGTAATTAAGAAAACACTTTTTTTCATTAAAAAAAATTAAGAAAACACTTATTATAAAAAAAAAATCTAGTTTATATGGTCAAACCAATAAGCAGGGATGTTCATGGTAGTATAATTAGGGAAATAAAAATAACTAACCTTTTAGAATATTTTAAAAATCCCTGTATTTTAAAATTATCACCGCTATATTTATGATGTTCAAATCTAAAATAATAAATTAAAAATATTTTAAAATTATTATGCATAATAATTGGAAGTAAAACTCACAGTTATCTATGAAATTTATCTTGTAAATTACGGGAAAAAGAATATATGAGCATATTGTTTGATTTTTTTTTTTAATGTTTATTTCTATGGGCCTGACTTAGGCCCACTGGACTCTTATAAATAGTCCTTCAATTTAACAATAAATCAAATATTTAGGCCCTCTTATTATGTCCATATATTTTGATATAAGAGCAACAAAAATTTCTAATAGCAGAGAAACTGTTTTTAATAATAATAATAATAACTAAATTTGATTAATATTTAATCTGTAACAAGACTTCAAGGTTCTCTTGTAAAAAAAGTCTCTATCATTTATGGCATGAAGACTAGTTGTTTGTTCTCAGATTAGTCATTGATTTCAAGCCAATAAAGGTCAAATTTATATTTCTTACAAGTTAAGAGTTAGGACTTTTAAGTTAATCTCAAGTAATTCAAAACCTCTAGATCAATCTACATAATTAGCAATGCATAAAAATAAAGTATAATTTATGGACTGAAAGATATATATGAGTCTATATATTATATATGATAAAAGCTTCAAAATATTTGGTTTGAGAGATCTTGATGAATTTAAAGTTTATTTTCTCAAAGTATTTGTTTCTATTTTCAATAACATTCTCAGATTTGAAAAGAGATTACTCCCTGACACTAAAAGTGAACTTGCTAGATTTCTGATAAGATCTCTCACACAAGATTCTGATATAACCTAAAAGTCTAACAAACTTCTTTATTTGAGGAAAATGAGAGGTTAATTACTAATACTAAGTTATGACATTAATTACTAGTCAAGACATGTCATTATCTTCAAAAAAAATATTTTTTCTGACTGTTATAACTTATAAAATACATATATGTATGAATGCACCGACTTGGAAAATTCAATCTTAAATAACACAAGCTTCCATCTTTTTGCCTCTAACTTTATTAAAAAAGAAAAAAAGAAAATTACCTGCTACACATGCAATGTCCTTTTTACTCTGTCACTATCCATTGAGCTGGTCTCTAGACTGTTTTGAAATAGACTGTTTGTAAATTATACTTTTCCAAGAATATATTGAATTATCATATCTACATGTACTCAAAATAAAATATATTTTTGGAGTATTTTTTAACTATGAATGATTTATGTAAATATCTGTCATAGATCAACAAATTCAGCTCAATATATTTAATTCAGTAATAAATCATTCTAATAATATATAGTTCCAAAAAGTTCCTATTATTATAAAAGAAAAGGGAAAATATTGGAAAAGATGGACCCTCAATCAGTAAAGTCATCAGGTCAAAACACCCAACCCCTAATCACCACACAGCAAA
This sequence comes from Juncus inflexus, assembly GCA_024447665.1. Taxonomy (NCBI): domain Eukaryota; kingdom Viridiplantae; phylum Streptophyta; class Magnoliopsida; order Poales; family Juncaceae; genus Juncus; species Juncus inflexus. The sequence goes on along the minus strand of JAJHPC010000002.1, from coordinate 8,426,293 downwards.
AACCTTTTCATCTTTACTTATTGATGAACCAAAATGGATTTGCCATCCAAAAACATACCACATATGTGAATGAAATTGATTTCATCCCAAATCACCTATAAATACACCTCATAACAACCCAAATCTCTCCACCATAACAAAACCCTTTCTAACCCTTTAAACATGTCAAGTAGTACTCTCTCTAGTTTCATTTCATCTCACCCCTCTGCATGCAACTTCCAAACCAAGAAACTCTCATCACCCTTTCACTTTCCCAAAAGAACTTACAACCCTAAAATTACATGCAAGTCCACTTCCAATGATGATCAAAACCTTAGTTCAAGCCGTCGTGAAGTTTTACTTGGTCTTGGAGGTTTATACGGTGTTTCAACAGGCTTAGGGATAAATCAGGCTGCACTATCTTCACCGATACAAGCACCAGAGATAACGAAATGTGGTCCCCCTGCTGACCTGCCAGCTGGTGCAACCGCCAGTTGTTGTCCCCCATTTAAAGGTCAAATAGTTGACTTTCAACTTCCTCCGAAATCAACCCCACTTCGAGTGAGGCCGGCAGCCCATGCAGTTGACAAGGAGTATATTGCGAAATACTCGAAAGCTATCGAGCTGATGAAAGCTCTACCAGCTGACGATCCACGTAATTTCACTCAACAGGCTAACGTGCATTGTGCGTACTGCGACGGGGCTTATGATCAAGTCGGGTTTCCGGATCTTGAGTTACAAGTGCACAACTCATGGTTGTTCTTCCCTTGGCATAGGTTTTATCTTTACTTCAATGAGCGTATTTTGGGGAAATTGATCGGTGATGAAACTTTTGCGCTCCCATTCTGGAATTGGGATGCACCGCCTGGCATGCAAATACCTGCTATGTATACAAACACATCATCATCACTTTACGATAAGCTACGTGATGCAAAACATCAACCGCCATTCATGATGGACCTTGATTGGAATGGAACCGACCCAACCTTTACCAACGATCAACAGATCGACCATAACCTGGCAATCATGTACCGACAGGTCTGTCAAATCTATGCTAATTCTTATATAACCAAATTTAAAAATTTCATTCTTTTCCCTTGATAACATGTTTATAATTTTTGTGATATAGGTTATATCTAATGGTAAAACAGCCGAACTTTTCATGGGGGCAACATATCGCGCAGGTGACCAACCAGACCCTGGTCAAGGTGCACTGGAAAACGTACCACATGGTCCAGTACATGGATGGACTGGAGATAAGACCCAACCAAATGGAGAGGATATGGGTACATTTTATTCCGCCGCACGAGACCCGATCTTTTTCGCACACCATGCAAACGTTGATCGCATGTGGTACTTATGGAAAAAGCTCGGAAAGAAACATCGGGATTTCACAGATTCAGACTGGCTTAACACATCCTTCCTTTTCTACGACGAAAATGCTCAACTGGTATTAATTTAGTTTATAACCATTCATTCATCCCCAGACCTTAATAAAAGTAAAAATATGCATAATCTTATATTTATTTTCTTTGTGTTAAATTAATAAATGAATTGACTTGTGAGCAGGTAAGAGTCAAACTTAAAGATTGTTTAGACAATGAGGCAATGAGATTCACATATCAAGATGTAGATATCCCTTGGGCTAAATCTAGACCTAGACCACAAAATGTGCTACAAAAAGTTAAAACTAAGTCAAGATCTCTTTTGCAAACGGATAGAAGTACTCCTGCTTTTACAGAACCAACTTTTCCTGTAACTCTTGATAAAAAGATTAGTGCTACCATTTCGCGCCCCAAAGTTTCCCGTTCCGGTCAAGAGAAGGAGGCTGAAGAAGAAGTCCTTATTGTTGAAGGTTAGTAAATCAAATGACAATTCTGTAATTCATAATTTACTAATGATTTTAGATTTTAGTCTCTTGCTGACTATATAATAGAGGTTAAATTGTTTTTTACATAAGCCATTTCAGTCTGAATGTTTATATTGAGTCAGTCTGTCATTAGAGTCATAAATTGGATCAGTGTAGCTACTATAAAAAAATTAATATTTATCCTTTTATATATTAAAATCAGGAATTCAGCTGGATAGGAACAAATATGTCAAGTTTGACGTGTACATAAACGCGCCAGAAAGTGAGGGTATTACACCAAATTCGAGTGAATTTGCAGGCAGTTACGTTCATGTTCCACATAAGCACAAGAAAGGAAAAGAAAAGATGAACAACATAACGACTCAACTGAAACTCGGATTAACGGACTTGCTAGAGGATCTGAAAGCAGAAGACGACTCGTCCATTATTGTCACGCTCATCCCGCGCAAGAGCAAGGTCTCCATTGGAGGCCTCAAAATTGACTTCTCTAAGTGAAGATGAAGGAATTAAGCTTAGTTTATGCATTAATAATGAAGATGTGGTTTCAAAATCATCTTTTTTTTTTCTTGTTTAGAGTTTGTCACGAGGTGGTTCATTCGTGTCCTTTTTTCCATCTTTGTTTTTTCAACCAATAAAGTGAGAGGTGGTTTGGTTGTGTTGTGGAGTTGGAGAACCATGCATGGTGGGAATAAAAGATGTTTCTTTTAGAAGTTTCTTTGTGTTTGATGTAGAAACCATGATGTGAGTTCAAATATAAAAAAATAAAATAAAGAATTGAATAGTGTCACAATAATTTATTATTAATCTGATTTTATTTAATTAATTTGGTACATTTAAATAATGCTTGATTATACTTCTAACCTTAACTTAAAGATATAAAAGAGTACTTAAAACATCTACTCATAATTCGAAAAAGGAAACAATCTATGATGGCATTACATATTTTGTTTAGAGAAAATATAAGTAATTCCAAAAAGGAAACAATCTTTTGTTTATATGTGATGATCTGTAAGAAAGAAGCATTCCAAAAAAGTGTATTGCTGTCATGATGTGGATACTTCGAGAAATTTTTGCACAAGTGGGAGAAATAGATAGCCTACCAGACTTGACTATTGTTTGTCAAGAGGACTTTTGAGTTAGAAAAAACATATGAATTATGAGCATATAGGGCCTTTGGGGCCCGGGCATTTTCGTTTTTTAATTTTTAGGTAGTAGGTGAGGAAATTAAGCAGGATCCATTTGTTTGGATAATTCCATAATGTCAGAACCTTAGCTCATTAATTAACTAACACGTGCTACCAAAATAGACTATTAGAAATTAAATTAAGGAATTATTGCAGCAGCACGCGCAAATATTAAAATGTTTATAGATGACTTTGGAGAGAATTTATTTATAGACTAGAAGTAATAGTTTTGTAAGTTTATAAGTTATAACTATATTGTATCAAAAAAAAGTTATAACTATATAGTTATGTATGAAGAGGAAATATAAATTCAAATGACGTAACATACTCATTTTCTTCACTTTATAAAAGAATGTTCTTTTGCACTCCTTGCAAAGTTTATTTCTCTTGTTGCGGTTGAAGTGGATTTTAAGTTCTACTGTCTCTCTTTTCCAGTTTGGTCCTTGCCTCTTTTAGTTTTTTTTTTTCAATGCTTTTCTTCATTTTAGGTATTTTCTAGTTTCCCTTTACTTTTTCCAAAGCTGATTTCTAAATTTTAATGAAATATAAATGTAGGACTTTTGAGTCTATTCCATAAATTAGAAAGTATATTTCTGATTTCTGAGTGGCAGGAAAGCAAGAACTAGGTGGAGAAAGAGAATTCTAAATTTAAAATTTAAAATTAGAGAAATTGGGACCATTTTTGGATAAGAGTGGAGTAGGTTTGCATCTTAGTTCATGAATTTAACTAAACCATTCATCTCTTCATCCATTTGCCAAAACATTTGAAGTGAGTTTTCAGTTTCAAATTTCTCAACATAGTTATCTTGAATTGTATCAGGTCCCTATTGACTATAAGATAAAGAGGCACACAGATGAACGAACTAATAGTTTTATAGGAAATTTTCATGAATAAAAACCTGTATTATCTCTAAATTCCAAAAGTCTTGTATTACTGAAAATTGGAAAAGTTAATGAAAGTGGCTATCATGGGTAATTTTTTTTCTTACAATTGACATTGACAGTGTTATAAGAATTTTGGAGATTTTTGCAATTTAGGAAAATGAAGGGCTTTATTTGTAAGGCCCAATATTTGCAAGCCTTTATTGAGGCCCAATCATATTTATTATTTTGACAAAGCTACCAATTAATTTTCTTCTAAATAAGTTTTCAAAACAAAATATTAAAAAGAATGGTAGTTACAAACAAAAAAACCATACAAAGTAATCATCAGCATCTAATTGAATAAAGTACAATTTTTTAAATTTTTTTCCTTTTTTCCCCTATTTTTCTTTTTACTTTTGTCAATTGTCTGGTCTGTTTTATTTCCAATACAATCAACCATTAACAATTCAGAATTTACAAAACATAAGATTTTTATTCCAAATAATTTACTTTCCATAAAAAAAATGGTAGTTACAAAAAAACTATACAAAACCATCATCATCTAACAAATAATAAATAAAAAAATAACTACAAAATCAATTATCCCCGCCCCTTATTTTCTCTCTCATCTCATCTCATCTTCACCTCTGTCATCCTTCTCTCTCATCTCTCTCTCTCTCTAGGATTTGCGCGAGGAGTGATAGAGCTCCAAGTACTCGAGCGCCGGCCGGTTCCACGACCAATCCTGCTCCATCACTCTCTTGCACAGCCCGTTGAACCACTCTCTCGCGTCGTACCATGCTGTTATCGCACTATCATCATCATCATCATCATAAAATAAACAATTATTATTTCATTCAATCAGTAAAGTTGTAAGTTAGGTAAAAATGAATAATATGTACCGGTTGAGAGCGTAGTCGACGCCGGCGGCATCGGCACCGTCGAAGCTAAAGCCGTTGGGCTCGACTCCCGACGCGTGGGCCCTCTCCTTGTCATTTTCCACGTCAAATACCGTGTCATAGAGCCCTTCAAAATTTTAAAATTAAAAAAAATATTTCAAAGTGTAAAAAGAATATAATATTATATTAATTAATGAATAAGTAATTAACGCACCACCGGTTTTGCGTACGACGGGGATGGAGCCGTACCGCATGGCGGTGAGTTGGGTCAGCCCGCACGGCTCGAACATCGACGGGACCAGTATGAAATCCGACCCCGCATATATCTATCACATCAAACAAACATCACATCATCATATTAACAATAATTAGAAAATATCTAATATTTTTAGAGAGAGAGAGAGAGAGAGAAAGAGAAGGAAGACGTACGAGATGAGAGAGAGGCTCATCGTAGGTGAGAACGAGTCTGGCGCGGTCCGCGTGTGCAGAATGGAGCTGGTTCCCCAGCCCCACAAAATCATTCTGGATCCTCGGATCCGGCGCCGACCCCAACAACACCACCTAAACCAAAATCAAAACAATATATTAACATATCAAAAGCATATATTGGGGACAAAAAACGGAATATTGGTGATATTTGTTACCTGGCAGTTGCGTTCGAGGGAGCGCCAGATGGCGTGTTTGATGAGATGGACCCCTTTTTGGGCGGTCAACCGCGTTATTATTCCCACAACTGGGAATTCAGCAGAAACTCTGAGTCCGAGTTTCTGCTGTAACGCGATTTTTGCAGCTTTTTTTCCCTCCACCACATTTTCGGAGGTATAAGGGACCTGTAACAAAATTTGAAAATTAATATGTGTGTTGGTACTAAATGATAGGAATTAGTTAAAGGTTAATTAAGGACTAGGAGATTGGTTCGTTGAATCTATTGAAAGATAAAATTGGACCATTTACAAATATATCCAAGTATAATCGGTGGATTATTACCTTGTGGTTTGGCACGAAAAATGGGAGGGGAATCATGTTAGTCTCGGGTTTTGGTACCATACTTGCTATTTCATTGGGTTTTTTAATTTTTGTCATGAGAAATAGAAACGGTTTTTAGACATAGGAAATTATTGAAGGTTTAGGGTTTAATGAGTGAATAAATGAGTGAGTGAGTAGAGATGGGGGCAATGCTTCGGTTTAAATAGTGAAAAAAGATATTTTTCTGGACCATTTTACCCCTGTGCAGCTGTACTTATTCAAACCCATACAGCTATACACCCACTGGATTGACAAATGGTGTGAGGGGCATTTTTGGTATACGGATTTAAGCCATTTGTATGGACCATTTTACCCTCGTACAGCTAAACTTGCACCGTTGATTTAGGAAACAGTAAGGGGCATTTTAGGCATTACAATACAGAGAGAGATTCTCTAATCCTTGCATAGGGATTAACGAATTTTTATGGACAATTTTACCCCTGTACAGCTGTACACACCCTTGGATTAAGCATCGGGGAGGGGCAAGTTTACAAGACCCAGTTTTTTGGACAATTTTGCCCCTAAAACAGCTATACTTGCCCCTTGGATTGAGAAAAGGAGAGGGGCAGTTTTGGTATTTTCTAATAAGACAATATTGCCCCCCTTTACAGCTGTAGGCATCCTTTGGATTAAGTAACGGCTTTTTGGGTATACAATACAAGACAAAATTTCTCTATTTTACCCCTCTACCAACCTCTTGGATTAAGAAACCGTAAGGGCATTTTTGGCATATAAATGCAAGGTATACAAGATCAATGTGAACTTTTTCTGGACCATTTTACCCCTCTACCAACCTCTTGGAATAAGAAACCGTCAGGGCATTTTAGGTATATACAGGACTAATATTCTCTATCCCTGCTTAGGCACACAAGATTAATGTGAACTTTTTTCTGGACCATTTTACCCCTATACCAACCTCTTGGATTACGATCAAGTCAAGGGCATTTTAGGTATAAATATAATAATCTCCTGAGGCCCAAGAAATACTAAATGGGCTTATTATATTCTCTATAGTTTATTTATTTATTTATTAATTTTTTTTTTTGTAATTTTGAACAATAAAGAAAAAAATAGAGAGAGAAAACATACGGGGATAAAGTTGTCATTGTAGGGATCCCAGATATCAAGATCGATTCCGTTAAGAATTCCGTGGAATTTGTACAAATGAGGCGCAATTGCCGGATTTCCAGACACCTCTTTCGAATACGTGTGTGAAACCTACACAACACACAAAATTACAATTCAAACCATACTCGCTTAAAATCAGGGCTGTATTCGATGAGGACAGAGATTTGTGCTTACAGTGGTTGCTTTGTCCGTAGCGATCATGGCTCTGCTGATTTGGTGAATGCCAAATTCGAGATTGTGAATCGTGAAGATCACTTTGGCGTTGCTTAATCCGTAGTGCGTGTAGTGCTCTTTGAATAGCCATGCAACAGGTGCGCTGGACCAATCGTGGCAGTGTAATATATCCTGTCAAAAATAATAATAAAAATTGAATTTTAACTAGTTTTATTTTATAAACAAAAAATGCGAATTTTTGAATATATTTGGACTAACGGGTTGGGACCCGGTTTGTAAGAGAAATTCAAGAGCGGAGTGACAAAAGAAACCGAATCTTTCGGCGTCGTTTCCTCTTCCATAAACACATCCAACCCAAAACATCCTGAAAATTAATTATAATAAAATTTATTATTGTGATTAAGAAAATAAAAAAGGGATTTTATTATTGTTATTAGCATGTTATAAAATGATTTAAATAAATACCCGTTTTGAGGCTCGAGGAAATATACAGAAAGCCCCTCGACTTTTCCGAACCAAACTTTGATTTCAGTCCCTCCAAACTGGAAACTCTTTTGGCAGTGCAAGTCCCTCACCTAAACAATAATACATTCTCTAATCAATCCAAAAATCCCAATATATATAAATAAATTAATAAAATATAATAAACCCCAAACTTACATTGCTGAGATTCATACAGTCATATTTCGGAAGAATTATTTCCACGTTGTGGCCTAAATCTTGAACCGCTCTTGACAGACTTGTCACCACATCGCCCAAACCCCCAACCTTCGAAACCAAATAATAAATAATAAATAATAAATAATAAATAATAAATAATAAATAATAAATAATAAATAATAAATAATAAATAATAAATAATAAATAATAAATAATAAATAATAAATAATAAATAATAAATAATAAATAATAAATAATAAATAATAAATAATAAATAATAAATAATAAATAATAAATAATAAATAATAAATAATAAATAATAAATAATAAATAATAAATAATAAATAATAAATAATAAATAATAAATAATAAATAATAAATAATAAATAATAAATAATAAATAATAAATAAAAGTAAATAAAGTAATAAGTAATAAATAATAAACAAATACTAATAAATAAATAAATAATAAATATAACAAAGATTAAATCATAAATATATAAATAATAAGTAAGAAATAAACAAAAATCAAACGAATAAACAAAAATCGCTTTTCTCACCTTGGCTATAGGGGCCATTTCGACGGCGATGTGAACGATATGCATGGGGGGCTCTTTGACGATACCTCTGTAAACGGGGATGTGATAATCCATCCCGTTCCTGTTATCAAAAATCCCTCCGTCTTCTCTTTCTGAGAACACGAAATCCATCATGTACGCATCCACTGGCACCTTTACTGCAACCAAAAAAGAAAGAAAGACCCACTTTATATTATTAACTCGTTTAATGTAGGAGGACCAATTGTTAATAGTATACCCCTGCAAAATCTAAAAATATCAAATATACCCCTTCATAACAAAATAAACAGTGTCATGCGCTTTTAGGGTTTCTTTTGCTGTTGATGATATTTCTTATGTTATACAGGGATACACATAAATAAAACTACTCAATTATGAAAAAATATTAAAATACTATAGGATATTACGTTTTTTGTACTTGTTCTTTTTTAGATTTTTTTGTAAAGATTTTCATATATACCCCTACAAAATATCAAAATATCAACTGTACCCCAATAAAAAATAGTACTTATGTCATATCTTACATAGGGGTACATACATACAAAACAATTCAACTACCAAAAAAAAATACTGAAATACTATAGAACAAACTTTTTTGCTCTTTCTAACAGAAATATATAACATTTTAATTTTTCATAATTTAGTACTTAATTTAACCTGTGGTTTTCAAATGCGTGCCATTCTCAGCCTTCACCATCTTCTTCGGACTCACGGGCCCCGCGCGGTGCGTCCACCGATTGAAACTCCCTCGGAACCAGACCTCGGTCCTGCCGTTGAGCACGGTGTTGGCCGGATTGTAGAGGACCGTGACGGCGCTGCCGGCCTGCACCTCCACCGGGTCTGTGTAGACGATGTGTTTTTGCGAGAGGAGGAAGGACCGGATTGTTCGGTCCTTCATTTCGGATTTAATTCTGGCTGTTCGCTCGGCCTGGGGAAAGATTAGAAGAATGGTTTTGTTTGAGATGGTTTAGTGATGTTTTGATGAGTGGTGTGATTAATGATGTTGTGAAGATGATGTTGTGAGTGATAGTAAAATTGAGTCGTTATTTATTGTAGTAGTTTTAAGAAAGTGAAGTTGTATTGTTAAAATAATGTAAAAAAATTGATTGAAGACAGTTATTTTAATGATATAATTTCATTTTTTGTATGATTATAAGGATAAAAATTAATTTTGGAATAATAATTGACAAATGAACTTATAATGTTCAAAAGTCAACTTTATAGATTCGTCCTTGAACATGAATAAACATAAATACATTCGAAAGTTGATTTAATAAAATAAATAAAAAATAGTAAAATTAAAAAGAATATAACTTATTATTATTATTACAAATCAAAATCATTATTATTAATTAATTAATAAAAAAGGGACCTTTCGTTGAGCGGCTTCTTCTTGAGACTTCCTCTCGTGCTGAAGTCTGCGGAAGATTCTAGACTCTTCCTCAACCCAAAACTGCTCTTCCGAAATAGAATTCGGCACAATTGCATGGAAGTCCTCAAAATTATTATTATCGTAATTTCTCGCCTCTTGCGGGGGCCCATCCGCGAATACCCAGTCCATCACTATCGCCCTTTCCGGCACCACCACTACAATTAAAAAAAATTAAAAAATTAGGAACAAAATATTATATCATATTATGTTATGCTATATTGTGTTATATTGTGTTATTATTATATTATATAACGTACCATCAGTGTACCACCAATCTCCTTCGTTTCTCTCACACTTAGTGAGTTTCTCACTCAAAGATAAACCGTCGTACCAATTATTAAATCCGCCATGTAACCAAATTTCATTTGCATTTTCCAAAGGCCTCGTTTTTCTATTGTAAAACAATCTCACTCTATCTCCCCCTTTAAATCCTCTCGGTTCGAACTCCCAAAGATTTTCGCTAAAGGTCCCCGAATTTCGCACCACGCGCGACAAACCCTCCTTTTTCTTCGCCACCTCAGCCCTAGCTTGCGCCAGGTCAGCGTTTCGATCGGCCTCCACTTTCTCTCTCCTCCGTTTTTCCTCCTCTTGCCTCTCTCTCTCCTTTTGCTCAAGCAAAGCCCTTTCTATCTCTCTTTGCTTCTCTTCTATCAAGTATTCCTCAAAGGAAGCTTCATCTATCGAGTTTTGCACATTTACCAAAAAGTCCTTGGAATTATTATTTTCGTAAACTTCCCCTCCGTCAAAAAATACAAAATCGATTTCGTAAGCTTGTTTCGGCACGAATAATTTGCAAGACCACCAATCGCCATTTAATTCTGTTTTATTTAATTTTTCGGTGAAATGTTTCCATTTCCAGCCATTAAATGCACCTTTTATTAACACGTCAGGCCTGTCTTTAACAGCTGATAAATCCCGATTTAGAAAAATCTCAATTTCGGAATCCGGGATTACATTTTCCGGGAAAACGAAAACCGGGATTCCATTTCTCAAGTTTTCTTCAGCGAGTTTTTGTACCATTTTTCTGTACGTTTCAGGGTCCATTTTCGACTTCTTTTCTTCTTCTGATTCTCCTTTTAATTTTAATTCCTCTATTTTGGGTTTAGTTTGAGTTTCTTTTGTTTCCGCTATTTTTGGCGCCATTTTGGTTCCGATAATAACATTTTGTTTGTCTATGAAACTCAACAAATCCGGTTTTTCGGATTCCTCTTCAAAAATAATAGATTCCGAAAATGCCCTTGGTTCGGTTTCTTCTATATTGTTACTTTTTCTGTTATTTGAATTTTGAGACGATTCTTCTTTAGGGTTTTGGTCTTTGGTTTTTGGAGTTACGGTTTTTCTTGGTTTTCTCCTGTAAGGGCCTAAAAAGCAATTAAAACAAAATTAGGGTGGTGGAATGTAAAAGTGAAGGATTATAAAATTAGTAATAAACATGTGTTGATTTGATTTTGTTTGATTTTAGTAGTTTTATTTTACTGACCTGAGCTTGATGAGGCACATGTTACAATTTGGCTTCTTGTAAATCCATTATTGAATCTTACTGCTCGCTGAATTGATTAAAAAAAAAATTGCTTAATTAATTAGAAAATTAATCGCAAATACTAAGAACAATTTAATCATGCACAATTATAGTGGTTAAATTTTACTTTTTTTTTTTTTGGTACCAAACACAAATTATACCAGAGTAGAACTGGACCCTATCAAGTGCTGACGTGGCAACACGAGATTGCTCAGGTCCTGCTCCTCTCCATTTCATGGACGAACTGGAGATGTCCAGTGCTCTAGATATAACTTTATATATTTCAATAGTAATTAATTATACAATGGCTAAACTATAGTTAATTAACCAAAGGTAGTTAAAGTAAGCTATTAATTGTACATGCAACAAGGCATCTTAAAGGCTGTACAAAGAATTAAAGTTCTATTTTTACTTATTTTCAATCAGAAAAGTTCCAAATTTAATTATATGAAACAAAATATAGAAATTTGAACGGACAGCAACCAATACAAATAAATGGGGAAATGGTAAAAATAGGAAAAAAAAGGCGAAATCTTCTCATGGGCTTTACAAAAATTGAATAATCGGGCTAAATAACGAGTGCTAGGGGTATTTTTATGAGGAAATCTACTCATTTAAATAAAATCTGATTAAAGAAAATAAAACTTCGGGGAAACAATCTAAAAAAAAAGAACGTTGGGCAAACAACAGTGAAACGAAAAAGGAGATAATAGAGGTGCTTACTTGAGTGAAACCTCTCATTAGAGCTTTGATTCTCAAATCCATGGTTGATTGAACAAGAGCCATCTCCATTTCTCACTCACTTCACTCGGATAAAACAGTGAAGAAGAAGAAGAAGAAGAAGAAAGAAGATTCGTTCAACAGAATTTTCAAAGCAAAAATGATATGAAAACAGAGCAATTAAAAATTGGATAGGGATGAAAGAAGAATTCTAGTTGATCTTTTGTTAGTGGAGACTAAATATAGTTGTTAATTTTAAAATTAAAATTAAAATTAAAATGAGAAATAAATTTAGAAAACGAAAATGGAAGACTGGAAAGAGAGGAGATATACAGACATAAATTGAAGTGGGGCACAAATGCTGTGTTGTGCGGCTAGGATGGTAGAAGGTTGTTTAAATAGTTAAAAAATGGAAATTTTACACATGGGACCTTCTAGAAGTTATAATTTGTTTTATTCATTTTACCATGGTATCTCTTTTTTGTCCCTACAAAATTATGTGCTTACAAATTTTACCACAATATTTCCTGTTTTTTTTGTCCAGAAAAAATTAGTGCTTACAAATTCTCCAAAAATAGGAAATATTACAAATTCTCCAAAAATAGGAAATATTGCATATAATAGGTAAAGATAGTAGAGCTTCCATGAGTGAAATTTAAAATTATATTATACTGAAATCATAAGAATTTATGCAAAAATCTATAAATTGAATATGATATTTGGAAAGAATGAATATCAGGGTGTATGAGAGAATAGAAAAATGTACAGCGAGATATATATAAATTTTCATCACCGTCAGAGAAACGGATACTTTTCAACAACCAGTATACTGACAAAGTAAATAACAAATCAGATCAATAACGCTTAAACTTTACAGACTGTAATATGTCACTCTTTATATTTCTACCGAGCATTTTATCAGCCAGGTGTTATATATGCTCCCCTTACGTGGCATCATATTAAAAAAGATAATCATGTAAAAAATGTATATGATAGACATGAGAAAAAAAAATAAAAATAAGAAGATATACATGAGAATAAATGAAAATTATTTTTTTTATTTTCCTAAATTACCCCTTGATGTACGCATCTTACCAGCCAGGTGTTATTTGACTCTCTTTACGTGGCATCGGATTAAGTAAATGCATTATTACAAGAAAAAAAAATTATAGATATGCATCAAACAATAATTTTAGGGGCATATATAGAAACTGAGAAGATATACATCAGGATAAATGAAACATTAATCCCTCCCCTCACAAAGTAACATTGATGCGTTATTTTTTAAAAGCCGGTATACTGCCAATTTAAAGAAACCCATTATACCAATAACGCTTAAATTTACATGCCTATACACACAGTTTCTTGAACTATTATTTTTCATTCAGACATGGAGGTGACGTCATGTGCTTTGTGTATGAGGCAATGAAAACTTATGGAACCCAAATGTATCCACCAACGGACTTTGTTCTAAAATCATGATTTTGTAGGAATATATTTGTAAATGGCTACATCTAGTTCTATTGGTATATCTAATAAATAAACATGTACGGATGAACATATATGAGCTTATCCCACGCAACATTCTATTCATTTTTTGTAGTCAATCAATAAATACAAAATTGGTTAATGGTAAATAATGACAAAACTTTCAAAAATAACAATTTTCCAAAATAGAGAGCATAAATGACCCAAAAATTGTCCATCCGAAAAGCCCACAGATAACTCTAGAAGTTTAAATTACATATTCCAAAAATCAAAATGATTCAGCCCAAATGTTTAAAGAGCGGGCCCAAAAGAAGATATTAAAGAAAAATACAACTTTCTTCTCGAATAATAAGCTCGGAAAAGAGTTCACGCACGAATCAAATACTTTTCCTTTTTTCCAGTTTAGATTACACTGTTCATCCTATACAAATAAATAAAATCATCTCTTTAAAAATCATTATTTGAATACGTCGCACATTAGAATTATATTTGGTCGATGTGAATACTATAAATGATCAAAGTCAGTTCGAACTAGACCTTGTTCAACCAAGTTCTACTTGAGTTTGAGTTATTATTAATAGAAATCCACAATACATCAACCACAAGTTGCAACCCATTAGTACAATAACAAATTAGTGGAATTGATCCAAATTGGCTATTACTTAGCTACAACTTTAATTTTGAGCTATCATCAAGTTTAAGCTAGAAATTGAGCCCTGTTATGAATCGATCCAAGCTCAAGCTGGGTCTGATTCGCTCAAGATCAGCACATTTACACATAGAACAGTTTTGATGGAATAATTTTTTGAAGAATATAATGAAGTTTGATTGCTCGACCGCACGTCATAAGATAAGAACGTGCCAAGATTTTATTCAAAAAAGTGAAATTTTATTTGCAAGAACTAGCAAGATCCATTGCCTACGGGCTTGATGAAACAAAAAAAGTAGCAAGATCCAATATAAATAGATCAATAAATTAATACTCAACAAAATTCCCCCCATTTTAATTTTATTTGCAAGAAGTAGCAAGATTCAATATAAATGAATCAAGAAGTTAATACCCAACAAAATTTCCCCCTTTTACGTCTCTCACAAAATTTCAATTCTCCATTCCAATTTCTTTAAGGTTTTTAGGTTGACTACTTGACAGAAAGTAGAACCCAGTAAACAAACCTAAAGAAGAAAAAATGTCCCCTATTTCATCACTAATTTACATAAAACCATACAATCCTCATACAAACACTAAAATCACAACAAATCAAGAAAAAATCAAACCACCACTAAACCCTACACACAATCAAAGAAAAAGAATAACAAATATCTTTATTCAATTCAATGTGCAGCAACCATGTCAGATCCGAACAAATCCACAGTCTGATTTTCAAGATCCTGAATCGGGGAAGAAGGAACAAAAATCACGTACTTAGAAGCCGATAACTTCTTCCTCTGAAGAAAACTCGGCCCATTCACCCTCCGTCCGAAGAAGCACGGCGACCCGTCCGTCTGCTGCTGACGCGGCGGCGAGGGAGGCGGCGCGATGAACACGATCGGGACGGATTTGTGCTGCACGGCGAGCGAGATGAGCTTGGAGTCTCGGATCCGGGCGAGGGCGCCGGGCTTGAGGAATCGGTTGGGAGATCGACGGAGAGAGATGCTTCGTTTCTTCATCGCCATTGTTGCAAAAAATGAGAGAAAGGGGGAATGGGGGGAAATAGTGAAATATAAGGAGGGAAAATGAGGCGGTTTTGTCATTCGAAAAAGGAAAGAAGTGGGAAATGAGTCGAATGACGAAGATCGTGTGATGTGCTATTATTATCTTCTCCAGTTAATGGTAAATTGGAGATGTATGGATGTTTTAGATTTAGCCACGTCGGTAGAATAAGGGAATTAACGGCTTAATTCGTCTGGGCCTATGTTAATCCAGCTCAAATATTTACAAATGTCAAGCTTGATTAAAGTATTTAATTTTATTAAAGAAAATTTGTATGCATTTTTAAATGAAGAAATGAACTCTTTATTGCAATTGCAACCAAGATTTTTGAGTTTTTCACAATTGAATACAAAGAAAATTTAGTATAAATAAATATACTCCCCCATCAAAAAAGTAACAAAAAATGAGAACAAAAAAAAGTTTATTATACAAAAATTTTGATATTCTTCTCAAGAATACAAAAGAATATTTAGTGTAAAACAAATAACTATACTCCCCCAATCAATAAAACAAAAAATATAAATAAATTCACAATCCCCAAATTGCCGACCAACAATCATCAATAGATCTCCAAACACTCTTCCTTCTAAAAATCCCTTCTACAACCATTTCCCAAACCGGCTTAGCTGGCGCGATAAACCTCCCCAACATTACCCCCAAAACTTCCCCAGCCGATTTAAATCTCTCTCTCCTACACAATCTTACAACCAACCCCTCCAAAAATTCACGCCTTTTTTCCTCCCTTAGACCCCTCAGAAAAACGTTACACGTGCACAAATCAGGATCGCACCCAAAATCCAACATTTTTGCTAATAAATTCATCGCTTGTGCCACATCACCGTATTTTAATAATCCGTTGAATATTATATTATACGTGATTATATCAGGCACCATGTCATCACGCGCCAACATGTCGTAAAACAATCTCAGCCCTCCGTTTATTAATCCATTATCAAATAATCCTTTGATCATTGAACTATATGCAATTAAGTCCGGCTCGCAACCTTTACTTAACATGTTTTTCCAAACCATCATGCCATCTTTTAATCTACCATCATCACATAATCCTTTGATTAATATACTATATAAAATTTTATTAGGGTTTAAACCGAAATCCACCATATCTCGCCATGTGTCAAGTGCTCGTGTCATTTTACCGGCTTTAAAGTATCCTTTAATCAAAGAACTAAAAGTCATTAAATTAGGCGAGCAATTATTATCATTGGCCATTTCGCGAAAAGCCCCTTCAGCATCTTCCATTTTACCGTGTTGTGCCAAACCGTCAATTAAAGCTGAGTATAAAACCGTGTTGGGTTTAATCCCTTTTGAGACCATATTTTCCCAAACTCTAATTGCCTGATCTGGTTTTCCACATTTGAAAAAACCATTAATGATTGAACAGTAAATGAACTCGTTAGGCTTTACTCCATCTGAGTCAGACATTTGATCGAGCACTTTGAGTGCATCAAATGGACGGCCGAGATTCACCAACCCATGAGCAATGGCACCATAAGTATGAGCGGCTGGCTTCAATCCGTCCAAGCTCATCTGACGAAGCACGGCTGAGGTGGCATTAGCACGGCCGTTGATCAGCAATCCGTGTATCAACGTATTGTACGTAGCGAGAGAGGGTTTGCATCCTTTCAAAAGCATGAATTTGTAGATTTTGGACGCTGATTTGGTATCTCCAGATCGAAAATACGAAGAAAGAATAGGGTTAAACACGGCCGGATTAGGGGAAATGGATGGGTCGAGTAGCATTTCATGCAGGAGAGAAACCGCATCAGAAGTCCTCCCCAAAGTGGCCAAATTGGAGATGATCGTCGAGTAAGTGTACGCATCAGGTTTAAGCCCTCGTCTGGGGATTTCATAATGCAAAATGTGCAATTGGGTGGTGACTGAATACGGAGAGAGTGACTTCAAAAGCAGATTGAAGGACAAGCGATTCAGTCTTAAACTGGGGAAACGGCGGAGCGCGGCGAGGAAGAAGGGCAGGGAGAGTTTGAGGGGAAAGGGAGGGAAGGAGGAGAGGAGAGAGTTGAAGAAGGGGACTGAAGGGGGAGGAACGGTGAGGAAAAGGCGGAGAGAATGGAGGGGAGAGGAGGCGAAGGAAGAAGAAGAAGAAGAAGAAGAGAGGAGGGGAGGAGATTTTTCTTCAAGAGGAGAGGGAGAAGAGGACATAGTAATGGGGTTAGGGTTTTTGAGGCAGGAGGAAGAAACATCGTTAGGACTGAAAATGAAGGAATTGGATTCCCGGTTTTTGGTACTCAGTCTGACTGAGTTGGTCAAATATGGGTATTGGATTCCCGGTTTTGGATTTTAGGAAATAGTCCTTGAGTCGGTCGGTTTGATTTATTTCCATATTTGGTTGGACTTGGAGGGTTGTTTGTGCAAAAATCGAGTCTCTTTGTTCTTCGTATTTTCCTCTTTTCCTTTTCTCTCTGCAGAAGAAGAAGAAGAAGAAAAGAGAAGCTTGAATCTAGTAGTAAAGAAGACGATATGGTTTGCGGAAAGTGTAAGTTTTGTATTATTGATTATTTGTTTGTAAATTTGTAGTTTTAGTTTTCAATTCGGTGTGAAACCCTGATTTTTTTTTGCGATTAAATCTTCGAATTTTGTTCTACAGGCGAGAAGAAATTGGGGAAAGTGATTGTTCCGGACAAATGGAAGGAGGGGGCGAGCAATACAAATGAGAGCGGGGGCCGCAAGATTAATGAGAATAAATTGCTCTCTAAGAAGAACAGGTTGGTAATCTCTCAAAAGTTGGGTTTTTTTTTCTGAGTGAATTAATGGTAATTGAGTTAATTGAAGGATTTGGTAATTAAAGAAGGGTTTCAAATGAAGAAAACTGTGAAATCTGAATTATTTTCTATTTCTAATGATTTTATCTTAAAATGTTACTTATTACAGATTTACTCCATATGGAAAAGCTAAATGCACTATATGCAAGCAGCAAGTGCATCAAGATGGTAAATATTGTCACACTTGTGCTTATTCTAAAGGTATAATATTGATTTCCCTATTTATTTTTATATTTTCATAATTCTTATTATAGTTCTGTATTTACTATTTATCATTAATATTCTTTCATTTCTAACTAAATATACTCCATTTAAGCTTCATGTCAAATGTGATAAATTAAAATCAGCGGGTAGGTAATATTGGTCCCAAGAAACATCCTTGCATTATTTGATACTATTATTCAGATCTTGTCTTTCAAACTGGTATCAATTATTATAATTCCTTTCAAGTACATTTGTTTGGAGTTTAGCCAATACATGTTTAGGATCCAATGACTGAAAAACAATTAGTTTTCTTCAGCATTCTTTTCTTTTTTTCACTATTACTTATTAATTAATTTATATTTATTTTTTTGTACAGGTGTTTGTGCAATGTGCGGTAAACAAGTGCTGGACACCAAGTCATACAAACAAAGCAATACTTGAAATAACGTGCTGATTTGTATTCTATATAGACTTTAATAATTCTGTATTTTGTACTCACATTTCCTTTCTGTAATTGTACTGGTTTAGTTTAACTCAAGTTGTGTGCTCTATGCATGGATTTGCAAGTATTTTACTTTTAAGCATAAATATCTCTCCTTGCATTGTTGTTACTGCACTGTAATTCCACAATATAGCTTTCTGAATCAATCAAATGCTGAAAATTTTTAAATAGAGTAGACCTTTATAACCATATAATCAACTGAAAGAAGAAAAAACTGAAAGACAAATTTATCATTAATAATACAAACACTATAAAACCTCCTCTTTATGTCTCTAAATTACACATACTACAAAGTAATAATACAACACAAAGAACTAGAAATTAAAACTTACAAACATCAAATAAACATATTATCCTAAACCATTATTATTCCACTAAAAACAAACTTTACCCCTCTAAACATAAACCCTAATATTTCTGCTGAAGCACATGTCTCAACTGCACTTTCTGAGACTCCATTCTCGCCTCCATCAACTTAGCCTTCAAGCTATGTTTCTGCTGCATCCCAATCGGGCACTCAATGCACCCTCTGAAACCCCTCGATTGCAAATCCGTAGAATCCATCGAGCTCATGCTCTGCGGCGACATTTCGTGCAATCCGATTTCGGGGGAGTAAGTCCCGATCGAACTCCTGGCGTTTGAAGTCCGGGCATTTGAAAACCTACCGTTTGAAATCCTGGCGTTTGAATTCCTGGGATTTGAAATACTGGAGATTGAATTCCTGGGATTTGAAATCTCATCAACCTCTTTCTTCTCATTGTATTTCATTCGCGCGGATTTCCATAAAAGCCGTGAAATTGCCGATTCCTTCTTTTTAACTGGCTTATTGTTATTGTTAATAGTATTATTAATATTAGTATTATTTTCGAGTGAGTAGATTTGGTTTAATTCTTCGTTTAATGAGATTTGAATTTCTTTGTGTATTTTTTTATTATTTACGCTCGGTTCGCTTCCTTCAATAGAATTGGTAGAAATTCCTAATCCGTCTTGACTAATTGTTTCCCAACTACTAATCTCACCTTCACTCTCACTCTCATCATTAATTAAATGACTTACATCCATATTTTCAAATAAGCTTTTGGGTTTTTCTAGAAATATGTCTGTATCAGGACTCGCCACTTGAATCTCCGATTCTTCATAATTTGATTTGTAATTTTCGTATTTTTCAGGGTTGTTTTGGTAAATTGGTTCGATTTCCTTAAGCTCTTCAAAAATCGTGATTATATCTTCTGATTCTTTCGGAGGCTCGTAATTAAACCCTAAATTATTCATTTCTCTTTCATTAATTACCGAATTAAGCTTATGTAACAAACTGTCACTTTCCGTGAGATTACACTTTTGCCCCTCCATTAAAAATATTTCCATCTCCCTTTTTAGTTTCTCCAATTCGCTATATTTATTTTCAAGAGTAATTTTGGCGTCGATTAATTTCATTTGAACTCTTTCCTCTCTCCAAACTTCGGCCATTTGAAGCATTTTTCTCTCTTCATCAATTTCTTCCCTAAATTTATAACATTCGCGTTTTAGCCCCTCAATTTCTATCTTATCCTCTTCAACTTCCTTCGCCAGCTCATCGCAAACCTCCTCAATTAATTCCCTGTTTTTCCTCTCCTTTTCAAAATCTTGCATTAATTGAATTGCATTCATTTTATTCTCTTTCAATTCATTAGCGAGTTTTGAGTTCAAAATTTCCAATCTTTTTCTATTTCTTTTCTCCTTTTCGAGTTCTGATTTCATATCATTTAAAATAGATCTCACTTTTTCATGCTCTCTTTTTCGCCAGGCTAATTTTTCCTCCGAAATTTTACTCAAAAATTGGTCGATTTTTTTCTTTGCAGTTTGTTTTTCTGTTTCGAGTTTGGAAATTTTCGCGCGGGCTTGGTCAAGTTCAAATTGGAGGTTTAAAACAATTTCTGTTTCATTTAAATTTTCGGTTAAATTTAATTGGGTCGCGAGTTTATAAGCATCAAAATTTGATGAACTGTTTAAGCTTTCTGGGTCCCATTTGGTCGCCTTTTCAGCCGAATCAAGCTGTATTTTCAAAAATTTTTAAAATTACAACATATATTATATGTTAAATAGAAAATACGTAATGTAGATTTCAAAAATGTAAATTCGTACCTTGCTAAAATCGCAGGTTTTGGGATCTAAAACTGAATTTGGACTTGAAGTTTCAATTTTTGGAATATTTTGAAGGTTTGGCTTGAGTGGTTTGAGTAGCTGCACATGAAGATGTCTTGGAATTGACTGAAAAAGGAAATAATATAAATAGAAAAAAAAGAATAATTAATGCTTGATCTAAAATAGGTGAAATTTTTCAAAATTTGAATCCTTACATTGCAACAAATTAGTCGTACCGAACTGGATGGTTTAATTAGAATATTTTGTTATTAGAATATAATGGTTTAATTAGGGTTTAATGAACATTCCACTAATTTGAATAATTAGAGTTTAATGAACATTCGACTAATCAGAACATTTTACGGTTACTGCATGCAATTTATTCTTCACTGAGGAAATTTCTTTAGTGGATCTATATTTTAACCTAATTCACTAATTAAGCTCAAATGAAGAAAAAAAAAGTTTTATCATTCAAATTTGTTTTGTATTTACGTGATTAACCATTAGTAAAAAATCTACCAATAAACACAGTAAAAAGGAAAACAATTAGAAAAAGAGAGGAAACTAAGTAACCTACCTGAAAATCCACCTGAGAGCACCTCTCTCCGCCACCACCACCGCCTCCTCCGGCGGCGGCGACCATCTCCGTCGGGCGGATCCGCCACACGGCAGCTGCCAGCCTCCTCACGGAGAAATCCTGCGCCATTTGACCACTCCCCGCCTTGTCATTGGTTGACCTTCTCTCTGGTTTCGAAACCCCATCTGGAGGCAAACTCACCGGGTCGTCAATGCTCCACCTGAGGAGCGGCGTGTGCGGCCCGCTCCTCCGCCCACCACCTCCCCCGGAGTTCCGGCGCCGGTGCCGGCTCCCGGCCGCAATGCGACGGTTGTTCATTCAAATACCGCTTAGTTCACTAGATCAGCTGCCATTGTCAGGTCTTCGCTAGCCAGAACTTCAAAAATCTGATACAAAAGCTCAGAAACACTCGCTGACCCACTGACCCACACGCACTGGACTGGAACAAGCACAAAACAAATACGCGCCCAGTTATGATAAGCGCTGCACAGGGAAAGAGAGAGAGACGTTGGAGAGGGGAGTGGGTGCGTCTTTTTGGTAGGGGGCATCGGTAATGTAATAATAGATTAAGATTTGTTATTTGTGGAGTTACTTTCTTACCCTTTGTCTCAACAACAACTTTAGATGAGATCGAGCATGTTTGTGTTGATAAAATTTAATGAGATGAATTTACATGAATTTTCTAATTATTTTTTTAGTTATTAAATGTAAGAGATAGGAAAATGTGATGTAAAAGAGCGAAATGTAATAATAGGTTAAGATTTGTTATTTGTGGAGTTACTTTCTTACCCTCTGTCTCAAGAAGAACTTTAGATGAGATCGATCATGTTTGTGTTGATAAAATTTAATGAGATGAATTTACATGAATTTTCTAATTGTTTTTTTAGTTATTAAATGTAAGAGATAGGAAAATGTGATATAAAAGAGCGAATAAGCCAGTTAAACCAGACTAAAGAAATATAAAAAGTCGATTACTCATTAATTGGAAGATTCGGTTGTATGGAACACTCATTAAATTACATTATATACTATATCAACAATTATTTCATTTATGATTTATATTTTTTATAATATAAAAATGAATATATTTATTCAAAAATAGCATGATAATATCTGATAGCATGTTCAGATCGGTGGGGGTAAAAACGGAACACCGCAACATTTAATGTTTCTTAATCCGTCTTATTAGAAGCTGCCCCAAAACAACATACAGCCACCGCCAACCTCTTTCTGGCCAGATGGCAGAAAATTATAAGATCGAAGCCCTGTTTATGTTCGACGGAGCGCACGAGTAGAGTAGAGAAAAATGCCTCGGAAACCGAGAAAAAGGCATCCAAGGTACATCGCACGAGGGATATCTGAAGACGGGCCCAGATTTCGCCACGTCATCTCAAACAGCTCCAAGACGACAATCTGGACCATCCATTCATTTATTGATCTGAATGCGGCCCCATTAACATTACAGATTTATCTCCGTTTTATTAAAATAACAGATTTATCTCCGCTTTATTAAAAATGGATATATCCGGTAAACTTGTTTGCGTTTTTTGTGGTTTTATCAATAAATGGGTGATGGGTTTATCCAGTTTTTAGTAAAAAGAGAGAAAGGGGGAAGCAACATGAGATGACTATGAACACTAATCGATGATTTTGGGACTTTTTTTTTTAATGACCAAAATTAAAAATTAATTAAGAGAATGCTCAAAGTTTTAAAAATATTTACAAAAGTAGTCATTTCGCCCAGCCGTCGGGCGAAATACAAATAGTTTCGCACAGTAACGGGGCGAAACAGAGCGCAATGACATTACGGGCGAATTTGCTTAATTAACCCAAGACTGTTTCGCCCAGCGGTCGGGCGAAACAAACTATATTTTGGGCGTTACTAAGTGCAAAAAAAAAAACAATAAGAGATTTAGTAACGGTTTTTAACGAAAAACCGTTATTAAATAGTAATACTGTAGTGGTTTTTATCAAAGAACCGATACTAACTCGGGAAATTTTTTTCCACTTAGTAACGGTTTTTCTATAAAAACCGTTACTATATAAGTAGATTTAATACTTAGTAACCGTTGTTTTATAAAAATCGTTACTAAATGAAAAAAAAATTCCCGACTTAGTATCGGTTCTTTGATAAAAACCGATACAGTATTATTTAGTATCGGTTTTTTATTAAAAACCGTTACTAAACCCTAAATTTTGAAAAAAAAATTTCATTTATTTTTGTAAACGGGTTGCAAACGTCACAAATATTGAGTATGAAACAAATGTTGTATATGAAACACAAATAATGCATAGAAATCTTGATAATAACATAGACCCGTTTACAAAAATAAATGAAAAAAAAATTTCAAAATTTAGGGTTTAGTAACGGTTTTTAATAAAAAACCGATACTAAATATGAATACTGTATCGGTTTTTATCAAATAACCGATACTAAATCGGGAATTTTTTTTTTCATTTAGTAACGGTTTTTGTAAAACAACCGTTACTAAATCTGACATTAGTAACGATTCTTCTATAAAAACAGTTACTAAATAAGTAGATTTAACACTTAGTAACGGTTTTTCCATAAAAACCGTTACTAAGTGGGAAAAAAAAAATTTCGCCTTAGTATTGGTTCTTTGATAAAAACCGATACAATATTACTATTTAGTATCGGTTTTTTATTAAAAACCGTTACTAAATCCCTTAATTGTTTGTTTCGCCCGATCGCTGGGCGAAACAGTCTTGGGTTAATTAAGCAAATTCGCCCGTAATGTCATTGCGCTCTGTTTCACCCCGTTACTGGGCGAAACTATCTGTGTTTCGCCCGACGGCTGAGCGAAATGGCTACTTTTACAAATATTTTTAAAACTTGATCATTCTCTTAATTAATTTGTTTTTTTGGCCATTTCAAAAAAAAAGTCTGATTTTGGTGGATTTGATTAGTCCACCACTAAACTCCGTTATCACTGCAGGAGTAAACAATATCGAGTGAGTTGTTTTGTGAAGTAAAATATTACTTTGGAATATTACTTTGGTAAAAACACCCAATTAATGACGCTCGTGAGACGGACGGTCCTGGTTTGTTATATCTTCTTCTATACTAATGTGTATTCTCCGTTTAACGGTCCAACTAAATTTTCTCTTTATAAATTATAATCATATAATTATATATATTTATAAGTTTGGAGTGTATATAAACCGTTAGTACATATCATACCTAAAAAATAGCAGTCAATAAAGAATTTTATTTTGGTGTATCACAATCAATAAAGAGAGGAAATATATATGTATTTATTTGATGGAATGACTTTGAGTCTACTCTACATTTTATAAAAAAATATTTGGGAGCTTATATTGTGCGATGGATACTGTAGCGATCATATAGCAACGGTATATAAAAATTGAAAAAAAAACATATAAACTGAAAACAAACAAGTATATAAAAATTTATTTGGTTAAACACTAAAAAAAATAAAAATAATATATAAAAACATATTAACTAAAAATAAACATTATATAAAAATTCATTTGGTAAACAATATATATTTAAAAAAATAAAAACAGTATATAACGTATATAGAAACGCGGGAAAACCATATATAATTTTAATCCGTTGCTACAGTACCCCCATCGTGATTTCCCATCCCCATAAATATATACATGTGTATATAGTTTAAATTTTATACTCAGCATTTCTTACTTATAAATATACACATAATACTAATGGTAAATATATAATACAATTCATATTAAACGTTCCGATCTGATAAAAATAATTCCTATAAATCTACATAGGTATTTTTATTGATAAAATGTTGCTTAATTTTCTAAAAGTAATAATATTTTTATATGTTATTGGCTAGTAGAGAGATGTTTAGGTTATATATTAAATAATAATATATATAGGAAATAAATATAATTATATTATATTGTTATCTTATTTGTATGTTCTAATTCATTTATTTACAAAAACATAATAGGCAAAATTCAACAAGAGAAATATATTGTGTTGTAGGTGGGCGAGACAAGATGAGAGAGGTAGTAGAGTGGGGAGTTGTTGAAAAGACAAGAGTGAGACTCACTACTAAGAGAACGGCGTATTGTAGAGAAATATCATTTTTTGCTATGCATTTGAAGTGATGGTTCTCACCCGATTAGATGTTAGAACAGAAACGCCACAAGAATTAATCATAATATTATACATCATCGGTTTCAGAGTAAAATTTACAAAAAATTATAAAAAATAAAATAAAATAAAAGTTCGAGAACCAGACACATTTTTCAAATGAATTGTTCATCATGGAAGCATGCATGTCTCACAAATGAAATTCAAAAGACATTGGGGTCTAATTTTATTTCGACAACATCGATTGCTATACCATACAAATTTCATGAAAATAAAGAATTACATATAGACAACATCAAGGATTTAAAGTTATTTCTTTGGAACTAGATACTTTCTACAACGACTCCATTATTTTGTGATTTTTTTTAAAATAATAATCATTAATAAGTCTTTATCATTTTTATTATTGAAGACCGGCATACTTTACTTTTCTATAAACATCGACTGATATTTAAATTTATTATTAAAAAAAATATCAATTTATTAACATCAGTATCTTGATAACGTGACATGAGATGATTAATTAAACAAATTTATTATGATGATTAATCTAATGGAATATTTGATAACTTAAATTTCATTTTCCTATATGGAGATCACAAATTTATTATGAGTTGGAATGAGATGATGAACTTAATACAACATATGGTAAACTTAAAATTAATTTTCGTATATAGGGATTGTAAATTTATTATGAGTTGGCACGAGATGATTAACCTAATATAACATGGGGTAAACTTAAAATCTATTTTTTTATATAGGGATTATAAATTTATTCTTATGTTTGTTAGCAGTCCATAAATACAAATTCTCACGTCATCAAGGAGCTTGTGGGGGGGATGAGGGGAACACTATCATCACTCTTTCATAAATCTCATCATTTAAAAACTTTAAATTATATCAATTTGCTTTTAGGATTTTATCGATTCATGCAGAAAGACTCGCTACACTAATTCCATCACATAACCGCAACAGAGGAATTCATATGCTATTTTGACCGGATCTAAAGATGGCGTGGCAAATTCTCTGGAAGCCACATGGTCAAGAATTGAAGAGAAATTGGGCTCCTGTTGGTCCCGGGATTAAATGCATTATCACCTGTGATCCAAGGTACTTCTCAAGTCTCAAGTCAAGGATCCAAAGCATGACATAAGTATTAGAAATAAATAATGGAAATACAATTCAGATATTAAGGAATGTTACAAATTTATACTTACAGAACAAAAGAAATAAGAACATATTCTCCTTAATATTCTAATCACTGTTTATAGATATATTATATCATTTTCATTTTTTTTTTCCAAATCATTCATTTCAAGCTAGATCCTAATGAAAAAGAGGAGACTAGGTCAAGGGGGAATAAAAAATGACTTAATAGCAAGGAAGAAAATTGGACTTATTTTTCAAAGTAGCACTGTTTGAAAAATAATTGAACAGAGGTTCTGGCGGAACTGTCTATGACAGTCTTAAGCATGCTTAATTAGACAAAAAAACAGTTCCGTCAGAACTTCTGGTGGAACCGCATATTTTATATTATTTTTTGTCTTTAAACAACCATGAAAATTTAGCAAAAAAAAAATGTTACTGTTTATGACTGTTTAGAGGCAAAAAAAAATATATAAAATAGGCGGTTCCGCCGGAGGTCTTAACGGAACTGCATGTCTTGCCTAATTAATCGTGTTTAAGACTGCTATGGTCGGGATAAGAAAAAAAAAATATGTCTAGTTCCGTTAATGGTGACAGTGGAAGTGTTAGATAATTAATTATTTTCAGAAGAATGCTACTTCGAAAAATCTGTGGAATTATTTTTTAAATGGATGCTACTTTGAAATAAAAAGTCAGAAAATTGAGGTCAAGACTCGAGCGTCAAAGCCGAGTGATGAAAATGGAGTAATTTCTTCATCGTGATGTTCAGGTAAAAGATGTGAACCAATTATTTAATTTTTGTTTTTTCTTTGAGATTCGATTATTTAAATTAAATGGAGTAATTTATTCATCGTGATGTTCTGGTAAAAGATGTGAACGAAGGTAAAGTCAAAGTCTAGTCGTAAAGAGATCTTGTTTATTTATTTTTGATTTATTTTTTAGATTCGATTATTTAAATTAAATTAATTCGATTATATTTGGCTTGAAAATATTTTTTTTTAACAGCGAAAATGTATAATATTGCACATGTATATAATTTTATTCTTTTTGAATCTGATTAGATTAAATTGTAATGATCAAAGTTACAAAGTACAAAATTCAGTTTTGAATTATTTCACTATTTTTTATCTTACGCAATCAAAAATCTGAGTAATTCAGTTGGAAACAAATATATATTTAATATGATATATATTAGGGAAATTTATCAAAAACACCCTAACTTTCTTTGAAATTATCAAAAATCCCCTATCTTTTATTTATTTTCAAAACCCCCCTATAAAGTAGATTCACCCCCTATGGGGTTAAGTTTAACATGAACTCTAGTTAGATTATTTTATTGACCAAAATGTCCCTCATTATTTTAAGGTTCTTTATTTTCCTTACTTAATTTTGTTAAATTCAAATCAATAAATAAAAGAAAATTCTAAGGAGAATCACGTTTGGAGAATAAAAGAATCAGGCACTAGATATGTCCAGTTCCACGCGCACAAAATCACTGACGTCAACGTCCCTACTTCAGTGCAGAATCCTTATTTAGGAAGAATTCACCATTTGTTTTGGAAGAATTTACTCTTTTAACAGTTATAATATACATTTTTAACTGTAAGAAAATATCCTTGTTTAGGAAGAATTTATCCTTTATTTAGGAAAAATTCACCATTTTAACAGTAAGAATATATCCTTTCAGAAATTTTGTACATCAACCATATAAATTTCACATTTGGCCGCGAAATCGTGTTTTGTCCGGTCAAAACACGTTTTCTTTTTCAAACCCACTATTTTGCTATCATGTGTCGTGCTTCTATTATTGATTCTTTTTAGATTCTTTTTAAATGATTCGAATTAGCAGCCATGATGAAAAAAAAACAAAAACATAATTAATGTATTACGACATAATATTTTTTTATTATGTCGTAAATATTTTATTACAAGAATATATTAATAATACATAAATAATAGTAAAAATATCAAAAGAAAAATACATTTTTTTTAAAATATTAATTTTTTCTAGATAATTTTTTTTGGTTTTTTTATTATTTTAAATTGAAGAAAAATAAAAATAAAAATCTTAGTACATATGAGGGGAATTTTTGTCAAAATGAAGAGTTAACTAGAAGGGATGTTAAAGTTAGGGGGTTTTTGGAAAAATAAAAATTGAATTTTCCTTATGGGGAGTTCTTGGAAAAATAAAAAAGATAGAGTTTTTTTTGATAATTTCCCGAAAAGTTAGGGGATTGTTTGAAGAATTTTCCTATATATTATCCATGCCACAAGAATTATATTAAAAAATTTCTGGTCCAAGACTTGGTCTAGTGTAATTTCGAATTTCTGACCAGGTAAATTTTTGACGTCTAGTTCACTTCAGTCTAGACCCTGACTTGATTCAGACCAGTGAGTCTAGTTAATTAATTAATTAATTAATTGTATCCATCTTATTTAATGTGGCATATTATGGTAGCGAGTTATAACTTATTGCTAGCCAATTTTACCCAATTTTTTTCTTGACATATGGCTGTGAAACTTTTTAACGACATTTTGTTTCTTTTTATAAACAGTCAAAACCACATTATTCCATAGAATATAATTACCAAATAAAAATGACGGTAATTGTAGATATTTTGTTGCAGAAATTAAATTTTGTGGACGACTCACGGCACAAATTATCACAAAAAGAAAAGGAAGGGAAAAATAGATGCTCACCCTTATCTCCTATCCTCTATAAAAGCAGTCAATAACCAGTAACTACCATTTCGTCGCAATACACACTTGTTCAAAATCATTCCTTAACTCCTTTCTTTAAACAATATATACTCCATCAACAAGGAGATACTAAATCAGACATGGGGAATTGCCTCACTCATGGTGCAAAAACTTGCTCTATGGATGATGAAGAATTCGACAATATCGAATCTACATCAAACAAGAGCCATAATCAGAAACAGAAACAAAAACAGAAGGAGAAACAAAAGCGAGAAAAAGAAATACAACCATCTCCTTCTGATTCCACATCCCAGGTTGTGAAGATCAGGATGACAAAGAAGCAGTTGGAAGAGATGTTAAGAGAAGTGGGAGTTCATATGGATCAGGATTTGCCGATAGAATTGATTTTGAATCAAATTTTAAACAAGTGTAATGCTCAAAAGTCAGTACGTGATCAAAATAAACAGTGGAAGCCGGTTTTGCAAACCATACAGGAAGTGGCCGAGTAGGATTTAGTTTAGGCCATAATTTGAATTAGGATGATTTGGACTAGTTTTTTTTGTTTGGTTTGTTCTACGTTGTACGGATGCAGATAATATATATATATATATATTATTAATAATAATAATTTATATTTAGTTATTTTATAGGGGATGTTTACAAATGTTTATATAGAAGATATAAATTTTATTATTTTTGAGTAAATAATTTTATTATTGAAAAATATCATGCTTGAAAGTTATTTTATTTATTATCCTCAGTTATATATTAGTTTAGACTGTTATATTGATTTCATCAAGTGTATTTATTCAAGTATATTTAGATCGTTCTATTGATTTCATTTTTTATATCTTATATTCAAGTGTATTTATTCCGAGTCAAAAGGTATGAAGCAGAAGTATCCGACATGTACCCGACCCTTAACACTCCAAATCAAGGATTTATTATCCCTCCAACACAGTTCCTGGATTTGATAAACCGGATTATTAAAAATCCAAGATTTCAAATCTCGACTTTCTCTTAATAATACTCGTTCTTTGGAAATTGGATTGGGTTTATCCAGTGAAAACTAAGATTAGCGGCAAAAACAAAATCACAAATTGGCGCCCACGCCCAAACATTTTCCAAAATTTCCCCTCATTTTTTCATACCAGAGCAAATTCTTCTCTTCTCTTCGCGCTCTCTAATGGAGGATCTCTCAGAGCCTTCCTTCTCTCTCGGCTTCGATTTCGATCTGCCCGCGACCCAACCAGCAGTGCAAAAACAACCTCCCACATCAACATGCAAAGAGAAAGAGAAGCTGCAATTGCCTCCCGTGCAAGAAGAATTCGAATCGCCGTCTTTCACTCTACTTCCCGATGAACTGAAGCTCGATCTGGAGCGAGAAGAAGAAGCGCCGGTTTTGAAGAGGCTGAGGAAAGGTTCTGCTACTGTTTCGGTTCCTTCTGAGGTTCGATTTGAGACCCCGCATGGAGCTTCTGTGGGGAAGAATCAATCTGTTAATGGAGGGTTTAGTGGGTCTGACATTTTTTCTAGCTTAGATGATGAGATTGAAGATTTTTCTTCGCAGGAAGATCCTTTCTTGCCAGGTCAGTCTGCCCTAATTTCTGCACATTTACTCAGTTTTATTTTTAATGCAATTTCATTCTTTAATTAAGCGAACTTTTACAAAAAAATGTGATTTTTAAACTAATTTCTCTTCAATTTGGTGCAGATGGATGCATTAAACCCATGAATCGAAGCTTTGATGCTTCAAGCAGCTCAAAGATTTCATTGAGAAATCAAGGGGTTTTAACAAGCCAATCAACAAATAAACCCAAATCGCAGAAATTATTACCGAATTATTTTTCTTCCAGCTCTTCAAATCTAGAAAAAAGCGACAAAACAAAGCTCTTACCAAAATTAAAACTCAGTCCTCTCAGAAAAATCCATCTTCTTGATTCCGATTCCGATTCTGATTCTTATTTTAATCATAATAAGAACACACAAAAAACCCTCAAAAAATCTAAACCTTCAGTTGAAATTAAACCTAAAAAGGATCCAAAATCGGCCACACCAGCTCTAGACCAATTTTGTGAAGAGTATTTCAAGTCAGAAAAAGACCGAAACACCCCTCAGAAGAGAGAAGAGGGGAGTAGTAGTAAATGTAGCTCTAGGGTTTTTGACCCGGTTGAATTTACCAAAGATTTTGAGGATATTTTACCAAAAGAGGAATTATCAAGTGGAATTTCCAATAATAACCCTCCATGTTTTAAGTATTTTTATCATAGTGATGCAAGAATAAGAAATCTTGTTAGAGAGAGATTATCTCATTTCACTCCTATTGGTGGTCGTTCATTAAATGATAGGACAAACAGAGAAAGCAGAAATGACAACATTGATTATATGTAAGTATAATTCAATTAATCTAATGTTTTTCCAATTTAGTATATAAACCTCTTGTAATTTTGTTTTTAATTTTAGGGGTCAATTTGGTAAAAAAGAGATGGTAAAAGGTAAAAGAGTAAAAAATGGAGGTAAAAATGATTCAACTCCTCAAGATGTTGGAAAAAGAAGAGTACAAGCTAATTCTGGCTCTGGTTCTGGCCATTGGTTCACAAATGAAAATGGCAAAAAGGTAATTTCTTTTATCATTTTAATTTTTAATTTATTGTAATATTCTGATTTAGTATTTACTGGATTAATTGAGTATTTGGAAATAATTAATTGTAATTTAGTATTTTGAAGCAATTAATAGTAATTAGGTTATGATTTTCTAATATTTGTGATTTTTCAGGTTTATGTGTCAAAAAATGGACAGGAGTTAACTGGGCAGTGTGCATATAGACAATATAAGAAGGTAGTGAATCAATTTAAATGTTTTTCTTAATATCTTTTGTAGCATGAAATTTGTACTTATTTCCATGATAAATTTTACAGGATAAGGGGGGATTTCGAAAGTCAAAAAAGCAAGCCGCCGGCAGGAAAAAAGGGAAGAAATGAAATGTAATGAATTAAATCTCAGAAAAGAAAGGAGGAAAGGCAAAAGAGAGGTTTAAAATTCATTATTTCCATTTTCCTTCTTGCTTGAAAGTTTTGTTCTATATGCTGTGTAATAACTCATTACTGAGGAATCAAAGAGTAGTTTTTATGCTTTTGCTTCTGCTCTTAGTGATGGATGGTAATTGGTAAGTTAAACATGTTTCGGTGGTAACTGAAAGTATATAAGCTTTTATTTGCTATATTTCAGATATATGGAAGCCAACGCAAAACTTTTATGTACTCTTTTTTATCAAGTATTTCTCCAAATACTTTTACAAATACTTTTTTTGAGGAAAATGAGAAGAATTAAAAAAAGATCGTATTTTATTTTTTGCGTGAAGATTGTAACAAGGACATAGATTGATGAGCATTTGAGCACTCACTCAGCATAACAACATACCTTTAACTTTTCTTGCTCAAGTCCTATTTTAATTCTAATGAAATATGGACTAAAAAGGGGAAATTACCCTTTTTAGTCCTCTGGGCATTGACTTGTCTCTAATATCACAATTTTGACGGAAAACAATTTCATTTCATTGAGAATTTAGTGGCAACTTGAAGTGATTAGGCACCATTAATTTTTCTTAGCAGAGAATGCAGATTACAAATGAGTACCTGTTTCTTCCACTGGTGGATCTCGAGTAGCTTGTCTATGCGGTTGAAAAGATGCTCTATGATTTAGGCGCATGCAGCTCCATCATGAGCTCAACAGATAGCAAATTAATTGCTGCACAAATATCAGAGTATATGACAGCTGCATCAAGAGCTCTTGCTGATGAGTCAAGTTCAAGTTCTCCCTCCAGCTCCCTCCAGGTGGTGACTGCCCGTGCCAAATATAACTTCAACTTACTTACTTCCATGAGTAGGGCCCTTTTTACTTTTCCGAAAGAAATATAATTCCCAAACCCGAAACAGTACAATAGCTCTATCATGTGAATTATGTAGCGGGATACCTAGAATAGAGTAAAAAGAAGGAAGCTCCTCATTGGAGATGATTCCTCATAAAGAGTGAGTGAAATTACCAATCAGTTAAGGGAGATTGGAGATCATGTTCATTGGGCACTTGAACTAGAAATGTTGGGCAATCTTTGTAAAGGGGCAACTCAAGGTACAACCACTCCGATAGGGAAGACAATTTCACCTAGTAAAGAATCAGATGAAAAATCCATCCAATGCATGCTTGAAGATGATGATTTCCTCATGTCAGATGCTCTTGAGGGCCTTAACCTCCATTCTGATCTTAAGCAGCACATGTTAGATGCTCTTGAGAGCCTTAAACTGCAATTTTATCTTAAGCGCATGTTAGATGCTCTTGAGAGCCTTAATCTGTATTCTGATCTTGAGCACATGTTAGATGCTCTTGAGAGCCTTAACTTGCAATCTGATCTTAAGCACATGTTAGATGCTCTTGAGAGCCTTAACCTGCAATCTGATCTAATTAAGCACATGCCATATGCTCTTGAAATCCTTAACCTGCAATCTGATAGTAAGCACTCCCTAATTATTTTGCTCAAAAGAATACACTGCCTAGTTGCATGCTTCAATGATTTTCCCATGTTATATTTTAATCTTAAGCCCCCCAAATGACTTAATATTTCTCCAGCACGTTGGAATCTTAAGCTCCCGGCTACCAATTTGTGTGGCCTTCATCTAAAGACTTTTGAAGTTGAAAGTCCTTCTCCTTCTGGAATTCCTCAAGAGGTTGTATTTGGAGAATTTTCCTGCTATAAAAGAGGTGACTAGTGAATTTTATGGAAGTGATGCGATAATGGGATTCCCTTCATTGGAAGAATTGACTTTTCAGAATATGAGAGAATGCGAAACATGGACAGGAATAGATAATTGTGAATTATTTACGTGCTTAATGAAACTTACACTTGCGAGTTGTTGCAAGCTCAGCGAGCCTTACGGGTTAAATTCCTCTTGCAGTAGTAACAAGAGCAATTCTTGGCTTTGTAGCCTTAGAGAACTTCATATTTATGACTCACGGCACAAATTATCACAAAACGAATATGACTCAAGTTGGAACATCCTAAGTGTTATCTAGAATTAGTTTTGTTATTTATGAGAAATCTTTATTCTACACTTAAGAGAAAATTAGTCTAATTTTTGTCTTTTCCGTTCAGAACGGAACTGCTCCGTTATGAATGGAAGACCCTGTTCTCTGACTGAAAAATGACCCTTCCGTTCTGAATGGAATGACATATTTTTTAGTCGTTTGAAAGAATTTGTTTTTATTGTCTTTCCTCTTCTGCCTTCCGTTCTAAACGGAAGATCACAGAGTTTCTTTTCTGAGAAGCTGAACTTTCCTATTTAAAAGCCTTCAGCCTCAATTCCGTTTGTCAATCAATTTTTCTGAATTTTAAAAAGGCAAAAGCTCTCTCTAGTGTTAAATAAAATTGCTCTAAAATAATCGTGAGATTAGCGAGATTTTGAGTGAGTATTTGGTGTTTGTTTGTTGAAGTTAAAGAGATCGAGTTTGTAAATTATTGCTCCATATATTCATTAGGTTGTAAGACGAGCGGTGGTTCGAGTTCCTGTAAACGATCTTATTTATCAGTGAAATTGGAGCCGCAAGGCATGTCCTGGAGAGTAGGCAACTCGTGAACGCGGTAAGGGTAGCTAGCGAGTAAACATGTGATTAAGACTTACTCAACTAACTCGCCGAATTCTGTTAACAAGTCTGGTGTTCGGTATCTTTATTTATTTTTACTATTTACTTTAATTTTTTATTTATTTAATTTACTTTGTTAATTAGAATTTGAACAACCATCAACAAAAGTCTAAAAATATTAAAAAGTATAAAACCCTAAAAAGTACAAATTTACATGCTTTCGCACTTTTAGGCCTATTTGACCCCCCAATAGGCCTACAGTAAACGATAATTGGTATCAGAGTAGGAATACAGACCGTTTCAAATTCCAATTTGAAATAATGTGTATTCGATTCATGGCGACTCCTTCAATTAACCGACTTCAAATCGCATATCCCGACAAGCTGGAATTGGAACATCTGGAAACGATGCATGATGAACGCGTTTGATATTCATGGTCTTTGAAAGGTAGTGAAAAATAATTTTACCGTAGGTTTTATAAAAGATAGTAACACAACATTTACCGAGAACATTAAAACTAATAAGACACTTGACATAATGACATAGAACCTCATTCTCACAAACATGTTGAACACATTTTCTGTAATAATCGATGGTTGCGATAATTCTAATGAAATATGGAAAGCTCTCTTAAATGAAGAGGACCAAACTTATGGGACTTGAACAACAATTTGATAATTTTCGGATGATCAAAGGTGAACCCGTCGAGAATATGTACACTCGTATGTCGCATATCCGAAACGGATTCACCGCTTTAGGAGAGAAACTAACCGACGATTGAGTTGTAGGTAAATTGATTATGGTGATGCCATCGAGATGGGAAGTACTTTGAGTCTCATTGGAAACAATGCTAGCAACGAAAGTTATCGGGCCGGTAACTACTTCCGTAATTTCGAAACTCGAGTGAGGCAAATAGGAACCGACTCCCAACTCGAAATCATGGCTATGCCGGCAACAAGCTCAAATGATGAGGATGGTGAGATAGCGTGCTTAGTACGACAATTCAGTGAATTTCGAGCCAAGAACTCAAACTTATCCTCCTCCCGCAACATCCTCTAACGACACAACTTTCTTTGGTTCTTCCCACGACATGAGTCGTGAGGTATATCTAGATCCCACTGTTAATTATGTTTTAAAAGAGGTAAATGTTCATAGTTCAAATCAAGTAATTAAAAATGTAGAAGCCGGAACCCGCGATGAACTAAAACAAGAATTGGAAATGTTTTGGAAGTTTCTTATCAGTATCCAGGAACTTCTTATTGTTTCCGAAGAGGCACAGATAAAAGAATTTGAAAAATTAAACTTAACTAATGATAACAAATCAATTGATGATAACTTAAACAAGAAGCTAAATATTTGTGTTTGTGAAAAAAAAAAAACTGAAATAAGCCATCTACAAATCGAAGTTGTAAGTTTAAAAAATGAAAATAAATCCCTCAAGTCTGCTTGCGCCAGAAATGTCTCGAGTAAATTTGATTTAGACAATTTATTTATAGGGCAAAAATCAAATGATAAAATTGGTTTAGGGTTCAAGAAAGAGATAGGTACCAAACGCACTCATTCAAGACCTAAAAACCATACAATAAAAATTGAGCTCAATCAACCGAAGAGTAGAAGAAGCATATTTATGTACTGAAACTACTCTAATGGCCAAAGTCATAAAAAGTCATTATATTTTAAAAATAAACAATATATATTTAAAAAATTCATTCGGTAAACAATATTTATTTAAAAAAATAAAAACAGTACATAGCGTATATAGAAACACGAGAAAATAATATATAAATTCAATCCGTCGCTACATGATCGCTACAGTATCCCTGTCGTGATTTCCCATTTCCCATTAATAAATGACTCAACAAATATATTACGTTATTTTAAATATTTGACCGCGAATTTATAAATATGTGTTGTTATGTGCTAGTAGTATCTTTCTCTATATTTAGATTACTTCAATTTTTTTTTTATATATTTGAGTATTTGTAATGTAACATTAAAATTCATTGCATGAATAAGAAATTCTTTTGTACTAATAATACTAACAAAATAAAAGTCACAATCAAAGATAAAATAAATTCCAAATCTGTTGTAGCCTATCAATAGACCAAAAAAGAGTTGTCCACCTAAGGTCCAAGCGATCTTAATACTCAAAGCAAGGGAGGACTCTCCTTCAAAGGCAGGCAGCACGAGGTATGGCCACTGTAAGGGGCACTGGGCGGAATGGTTTGCAACTGGCTGAAACAGAACTCTGAACTCGCATAGAGAAGACCAGATCTCTCCCTGAGTTGGCTCGATGATAGAGTCAATATTTACAGAAAAAGCTGGAAAGGTCATTGGTGTAATATGAAGACTTCCTGAGAGTAAGAAAAAAGGGATATCTATCGGAGAGCTCTATCATAGAGTAGGGTCGGCTATTTTTCCTAAGCTTGATAACGTTCACAAAATAAATTACTGGAATATTGAATCATGATGTTTCTATTTTTGCAAGATTTAATTAATCATTACCAGAAATGAATAATAAATGAATAAAAATATTAATTTAAAAATCATCATTAAATAAGGACAATTCTGGTATTTGTCAACAAAAATTTGAATTTGCTCTTGATTATGTCAATTTTGCTCTTTGAATAACACCACCCTATTAAAATTATCAAGAATTATAAGATAGTAAAAGAATTAGTGGTTTTAAATTTCAATATTTACATTCTCAAGCAATTTTTGAAATCAAAGTATTTTTGTTAATTTAATTTACACAAAATGAAAATTATCTTTCTACAAAGTCAAAGAGATTAGTCAAAGAGATAAGAGAATGAGAGAGAGAGAGAGGCTAGAAGGAAAAAAAAAAGAGGGATTTGAGATGAAAAACTGAATATATTGCCACGAAAAATGGGGCCTGTTTAAGAATAAGAGTGAGGTAGAGAAACAGGGGAAGGGTATGACCGTATAAAGCTATTTATTTATTTATTTTTATTAATTTAGATGGTAAAATAGAATTTTGAATAAATTTGATATAAAATAAAGTTTAAGAGGATAAATTTGATATTTTCAATTTTAGAGGGCTAGATTTGATAATTTGGATTTTTGGAAGGGTATACGTGATATTTCCTCTATTTATTTTAAACTAGATAGAGATTAACAGAATAGTGCAATAGTAACTAATGTTTTTCATCAGGGAAGAAAAAAGAGAAAATTGGGTTTATTCCATTCTATTTTATTATTCTACTCTATTCTGTCTTGCTGAACATTATAAATATATTCTTTAACTTAATGAATTTCTCCAGCATTTGACAGAAAATATTTTTTTTTGCTTCAATCAAACGTCCGAGGCTATTTCCCAGAAGGAAAATGTGCAAACACGATGATACTGTAACACGACTGTAGCACGACGGTACTGTAGATATACTGTTTTTCAATTTTTATATAATGTTTTCTCATTTTATATAATGTTTGCCATTTTATATACTGTTATATATTCTTTGCGTATTTTTTATTTTTTTTACTTTTATATACTGTTTTCTCATTTTATATATTATTTTCCCATTTTATGTATATATTATTATTAGAAAATAAATTATATATACTGTTATGTAAATATTATTATTAGAAAATAAATTTTATTTACTGTTATATAAATATTGTTATTAAAAAATAAATTTTATATACTGTTATTGAATCCGTCGTGTGCAGTCATACTACATACTACAGTAGCGCCGTGCTTATCAGATCGTAGAAAATGTTGAGGAAAATTGTTTCTTCTTTTATTGCGCAAGTCCTAATTTAATTGCCTTGACTTAACCATTCAGATTAAAAATATTGATTGGAACTGGTACACTGAAACACCATGCATTAGATCTTGCGACATACTTTCTTGGACTGGGCTATTATAGACCTGTTCCATGTTGTAATTATCTCCGGAAGAGAAGGGTCGGTATTGATCAAGTCAAAACACTTTGCTGGCGCATCTTTTTCTTGAGATTTGTTCGGCTTTCAACTTCAATTAAATTTTAGGGGCTCGTAAGAGAAGTTTCGGATTGCTTGTTGCAAACTCTATCTGGTTTTTATGCCTAGCTATTGACTCAACTCGAAGGCGACTCGCAATTCATTTGGCTACACTAAAAGCACGACTTCTATTCCTAGTTTAGATTTCTTAGTGGAATCCGTCGACTTGATCTCTAGAGGGGAACAAGATCCACCTTTCTGCTCGATCTCTTTCCGTGTAAAGGCCATTTGCTTTCTTCTTCTTCTTCTTCTTCTCCAACTAAACAGTAAAGACTTCTCTCGCTCTCTTCTTCTCCAATTTAAAACTTTATACGAATAATAAAAAAAAAAACTAGGTGTTACATATCGATTGGAAATGGATCCGGTCAGCATTGGGTTAACTGTTGCCGGGTGGCTAATAAGCAAGCTAAGCAATCAGCTCCTCGACGGAGACATGCAGAAATGGGCAATCTTTGTTCATTTGGGAGATGAGGTGGAGAGCCTGAAAAAGAAGCTGCACGAGATGGCAATATTACTCGACAGTGCTCATCGATCAAACCTAACGAACCGGCCCTTACTCCAGTCCATCACCGACCTTCAGCAAGCCGCTTATGATACAGAGGACTTGTTTGAGGAATTGGACTACTACCGCCTCAAAGATCTCGTGGAAAAAACAGATAGTTATCTAACATTTGTAAGTCAACCTGCTCCTCTTAGAATTACAACTGGGTACCGTAATGTGCTGTCCAGCGTTCTGAATCCAAGCCCAAGCCCTTAATCCCCAAGTTTCTTAGAAATGATCTTTCACAAAGGATCAAAGATATTATAAAAAGGTTAGACCAAAATGGGGAGGTTGTCCATAAGGCTCTCTCCCTTGAACACCTAGGTCGGATTGCTCAGACTTTCTCCCTCGAAAACCTACATCAAATTACTATGAAACTCTCTAACAAAAACAAAAACACAAACTTGATTGAAATTTCTGAAGCAAGTGAAAATATAACCATAGATAACACATTTGTATTTGGGAGGAACAAAGTTAAGGATGGAATAGTGAATCTTTTGAAAAGTGATAATTCCGGGGATGGAACTATTTGGATTTTGCCTATCGTGGGTATTGGGGGTTGTGGAAAGACAACTCTTGCGAAACTAGTTTATCATGATAAGGAAGTAAAAGAGTGTTTTAGTAAGCGGTCTTGGATTTCGGTATCTCCCAATATGGATGAGAAACATCTTACAAGGGAAATTATGAATATTATTTCGAATGA
Organism: Juncus inflexus; assembly: GCA_024447665.1. Classification (NCBI taxonomy): domain Eukaryota; kingdom Viridiplantae; phylum Streptophyta; class Magnoliopsida; order Poales; family Juncaceae; genus Juncus; species Juncus inflexus. The sequence goes on along the minus strand of JAJHPC010000002.1, from coordinate 8,386,021 downwards.
TGAGATTGGAGGTGGAATAGATGGAGATTTTGATGAACATGCCATTATTCATGGAAAATTGGGATCTGAGAAAAGGTTATTAGTAGTGGACAATTTGAATGCTGAGGATACGGATGATGATCGATGGAACTGCCTCAGAAAACTATTTAGAGGGACAAAGGAAAGCGGTACAAAGATCATGGTAACAACTGGATACCCAGCATTTGCGGAAATAATTTGTACCAAAGGGCCTATTAAACTGGGACCTTTGAAACGAAATGAACTTGAGAAGTTATTGGATGCATGTGCATATCCGGATAAGAACGAGAAGGATTATCCATATTTACATAATTTAAGGCAATGTTTTGTGAATAAATTACATGGCTATCTTTTAGAGGTGAAAACAATTGGTACTGTACTAAGTAAAAAGCTTGAAATTGAGCATTGGAAGGATGTGCTAAACAGTGATGAATGGAAGAACCCAAAGGATAAGGATGATTCTAAACATATAATGTCATCACTGAAAATTAGTTATTTGTATCTTCCGAGTAATCTTCAAAAATGTTTCACGTATTGTTCTCTATTTCCCAAGAATTTCAAGTTCAGGGGGGATGACCTAATCAATCTTTGGATGGCCCAAGATTTTATTTGTTCTAAAAATGGTTACAAGAACAAAATACTGGGTCTTAATTATTTGAGTGAATTAGTTGGTTGGGGGTTCTTTGAAGAAGTCAAAGAAAATACCAAGTCTCAAAAATCTCCAACTTACTTTCATATGCACGAATTGGTGCATGATCTGGCAAAAGTCATTTCTTCGGAGGAATTTCTCAACATAGATGAATCTGATGTTGGAACGATCGGTAAATCAATACGTCATGTATCAATCATAACACATTCTGTTTATGAATGTGATAACAACAACAAAGAAGTAACAAACTTTGAGAATAAAATGGTGAAGATAGTGGAAAAATTGGATATTCCAAAGTTGAGAACCTTAATTTTAATTGGGAATTATGATTTTAACTTTGCTACAACCTTTCAGAATCTATTCAAAGAAGCAAAATATCTTCGTGTACTTAGATTGTCAATGAAATCTTATGTTACTGAGTCTCTATTGTGCAACTTTTCCAACTCTATTCTTCTTCGGTACTTGAAACTAGAGCAATCTTTAAATCCTTCCTCAGACAAGAAAGAGAACAATAGTGAAGAGAATAAGAGTGATAACGATAAATTTCAGAAATTATTGTTTCGGCTTTACCACCTTGAGACCTTGGATATAAGTGATTGGTATGGTGATTTTAATCTTCCAAAAATAACATGCATGCTTATTAGATTGCGTCGTCTTTATGCCAAAAGAGAACAAGTCGCCAAAATAAGTGGGATTGGGAAGCTAGCAGACCTCGAGGAGCTCCCGGAATTCTTGGCTCATTAATTCCAGCCCACTCATCCCAGATTGACATATCACTAAACACCATCTCCCTCAGTGACACAAATACCTTTTTGAGTAATGGCCATAGAATTTTGCTGTCACCTTTTTAACTTTAGGCATTCCCTTAAGTTTCAATCTCTCGAGGACTGGTAACTGCCCAAGAGGTGGAAGAGTATCCAAATTATTGCAGTTTATTAAGATGAGAGACCGCAAAGAATTAAGTGAGCGGTATTTAACCATCCAAGAAGGGGGTTTAGTTCCAGGATATTCATGAATATTGAGATTTCCATTCTTACAAAAACTTAAAATCCGTTGTTGCAGACAATTGCATAAGTTACCTGAGCAGTTTGCTAATAGTGAGATCAATAGCTGTTTTCCCCATCTAGAAGAACTTAAAATTGTCAGTTGCCCAGAACTGACGGTACCTCCTTTACCTCATAGTCAAACTCTAAATAATATTTCAATTTCTGGTGTATTGGCTCCATTTAAAAAGTTATCTTTATCCCAATCTCCTAACGGGTTATCATTGTCCATTGAATGGATGATTGAGAATAAACCAGTATATGAAAACAAGTTGGTTTTCTCAAATCTCAAGGCTTTAGTTGAGTTAACCATTAAAGGATGCTCAATAAATTGCTCACAATGGAAAGGTTTTCTAGAACTCGTGGCATTGAAACGATTGATAATCAAGGATTTAGTGCCAAATACCAAAACCAAAGAGATGTGGGTTCTACCAAGATCACTTCAGTTATTGGACATCTCTTCTGAACATGTGACAGGACGTCATGTGTCTGGGTGGTTGTTAAATTTACCACATCTTCTTACTCTGGTTATAAAGTTACCGGGCATAAATTCCCTGGAGGTTGAAAATAGAGAAACCGTAGCCGAAGATGGTTCCTCAAAAGATGAAGCTAAACTCCGAATTTCTCCCTTTTCCCTCAGATCTCTCAAAGAAATTAGTATCATTCAATGCGAAAAGTTAGTTTCTTTTTTTCTTCCTCAAAACGGTTTGAGGGGATTTTCCTCGCTCGAAAAGTTAACCATGAGAAAGTGCTCTAAACTCCATTCGTTGCAAGTTGCAGCAAATAAGAAGCCTGCTGAGATTTCTACACTTCAATTGGCAAGTAACAAGTCCGATGAGATTTCCATACTTTCAGTGGCAAGTGAAAAGCCTGATGATAATTTCATACTTCCGCAAACTCTTTTACAATTGGAAATTGATTGGTTACCCCAAAATATGCAATCCCAATTATCAAATATAACCCGTCTCACACACTTGAAATTAGATTCCATTGGCAACTGGAAATCTCTGTCGCTGGATCATTTTGCTGAATTGCAAGAGTTGAATATTGAAAATTGCATAGCTATGTCGTCTCTTAAAGGTGTCGGCAAACTCGGCTCTCTTACAGTGTTGAAAATATTAAAATGCCCAAAATTTCCTAAAGCTTTGGAGGAGGCATTAGAGAAAGAAAAAAAGATAAACGCAAAGTTCTCATTGGGGCTCAAAGAACTCGTAATTGATGATACCTCATTTCTTACAACTGGAATATGCAAATATCTATCCGCGCTTAAAAAAATGGTGCTTGATAATGTAGAAGTGACAGAATTGACCGAGGTACAGAAAAAATCTCTCTTTATGCTCTCAATACAACAAATCAACTTCCGAAACTGCTCAAAGCTCCAGTCTCTGCCGAATAATCTGTACGAGCTTGAAGAACTGCATACACTTGAAATAAGAAAATGCCCGGAAATCAAATCATTACTGGATGACCAGCTCCCTGATTCTATAGAAGTGTTTGTAGATGAATCCAATAGCCAACTGGTGGAATGTTGCAAAAAATTAAAAAAAATCAAAATGTTAGATATCTCATGATGGATGGACTGCATTCCGATTGCTGGTATCTCTCCTTTAACTATGGTTAAACTCCTGTCAATAACTTATAAAATTATATTTCTTTTATTCATTTCTAAGTAATCTCTTTGTTTTGCAGGCATTCTTATTGGTGTAAATATATTTTTATCTTCCCGAAGCATATCATCCATCTTTTCGTAAATAGATTCATATGTTTTGTAGGCATTCCCGAAGCATATCATCCATTCTTATTGGTGTAAAACCGATTTAATGATGATACTTCTTATCACATTTTACTTAGAAAACATATTAACCCAACCCAAATCAGGATTAAAATGATCCTCTGACTTTCCCCGAAACATAATCCCTCCAACTCTCCTCTGTTCCTTTCTCTCTCTTCGGTAGAAGACCATGATTTGCCGGATCAATCACTGCCGGCGAGTCCACGGTGAAGTCGAGCTCGCCTGAAGCGGATGAGATGGATCCGCCAGCGATCGCCTTCCTCCTACTCAATCTCTCTTTCCTATCATTGATCGGCCCTGATCTTTCTTCAAACGCGTTCCAGTCCAGATGCGGATGGATCCGACCCTGATTTTGATCAGATCTGAAAGATTAATATGCGCAGTATAAGTCTAGCCATGGATAGAATCGATCAGAATTATGATGAAAGGCATTACTAGGTATTTTGTTTGTTTAATACAATAATTTTTGTATCTTAGAGATGAGTATTCATTTTCATGCATCTTAAGACCTTTTTTGTTTGATATATTCCTTAATACTAATTAAAACCAGATAAATTTTCTTGAATTAAGGGCTAATTATTATATGCTTTCCTTGTGTTCGTCAAAATGCCTGAGAGAATGATGATTGATATAATTATAGAAATCAGATTAAAATCATACAGTCTGGATAGTTTATTTCTGCTTCTAAATTACAAGCAAACTTGTTATTTTTTTCTTTTTTTTGTTCCTTTGTAATCTTATCTATTTAGTATATATAAAGTTAAAAGGGGTCATCTATAGTACAATAAAATAGAATGCCACGTCACTCAGTTCATTGCAGGCCGTCCGATCAGAATTAGACGGAAAAGAAGAGAAGCATTTGATCGAGGAATTAATGCACGAAATTACGAATTTGTTGAAAAAAATCGGAGAAGGAATTGATGAGTTTGTCGTCTAATTCTCGTTCAGAAGATTCTAATGTTCGCAAAAAATGTCCACGTAATTTTATTATTTGTTCATTAGATTAATAAATATAATATATAATTATTTTATTTTTGTTTTTGAGTTATCTTGTTTCTTGATAAATTAGGGTTTACTACGATGTTGTATTGATACTGGCATGAACTATTGGTGCTTGATTCCTACTGTAGTATAATCTAGTCTTAATTAAGAAATTTTGAATGAAGTCTTGTGGTACTTCAGATCGAGAAAGAAGAGAGAACCCCTACGATTTCGCCTCCGAGTCAGGAAGAGAGAAACCCCAACGGCCGTGAATTAATTTTTTTCAAAGGGTATATATCTTCTTTCATTGCTGAAAAATCCTTTTGATTATTTTTTTATTTATCAGATACAAAGATTCTGAAGTTGTCTTTTAATTTCTTCTACCACTTGTTCCACATAAATGGACATTTGATGGAGATCCTATTACAATTGTGTCAGAAAGTATGATATCAATTTATATATTTAATTTATATTACCATTCTATACACTAAATTTATTCTTTTAATAGTTATGTTTTATTATCAATAGTTGAGTGGTGGCCCTAGTAAATATAAATGGCATTCCAATGCCAACAAATAACTTGTCACACTTGTTGCGACACGGTTGATTGTCGCAAAACGGTCTATGTATATGATGTTCATTATTTGATATTTTCTTATATATTCTGATATACATTTTTGGTAAACTTTTCAAGTTTTTTATATGTTAGTAAGTTAACTAAATTATTGACCAAATATTTTTTATGATTTTTTAGGCTTATATGGTGCATATGGAAATTTGGGGTATTCTACTTAAATATGTGGCGGCTTATGTTGTGATTTAGTTTTTTTTTTTTTAGTATGTTGGGATGTCACTTTTGTTTTGTTGGGTTAAATTTTTTTTGCTATGGACATGGATGGTTGCTAAAAAATAAAATAAAGATTTTTGGTGGGTTGAATCGTTGGATATAATGATATTTTTGGTTAGTAAATGGATAATTTGATGGATTAATTGGTGGATTAATTATTGTTAGATATAGTTTTATTATATTATTAAATTTTAGAGTATATATATTAGGATAATGTAATCATTGTGTATATATATTGTAATATCATATATTATGTTACCACGGTTATGACCGTGTTAAGATGTTGTAACAAATACATAAGACCAGCACGGTTACAACTGCGATATCGTACTCACAGTTTAGTACTGTGATAATAAAACAGTGATATCGTAATCACGTAAGCACGGTTTAAACCATGAAAATAAAACCGTGTTATGTTTACACGTAATTTCGAAACCGTGTGTATAAATTTTTATCACGGATGGAGATGTTACGGTTTTATCACGGTTTCAAAATCGTGAAAAGACTTGTGTTATCATGGTTTGGACCATGTATACTAACAAACAAAACCATGATTAGAAGCGTTTTTTTGTTGTAGTGCACACCATCTTTTAGTAAATAGATTCATATTCATTTATCTTTCTGAGCTAACAACGTGCAATGTATCTTGGATGACAGGTTATTCAAGGCAAATCTGACAGAGGTATGAATGATTTATTAATTTATATATTTTATGTTAAATTAGGTTAATTAACACAATTTCATATATGGTTGTTATATTATTTTTTTCTTCCCTTGGTACTTCATGGCGGTTCTACCAAGACGACCTTTCTCTCCATATATGCACAGTTTTATTCAGGTGTCAGTTCACTTGCATTTTCAGGACAGTTTCTAATTTTTGGAAAAGAAGAAATATAAGTTGCTAAATGCTAACATGACACATATATTATTTTTTTTTATAATAATATGTTTTTGTGTAAACTTACATACTGTTCTATAACACTTTATATATACATTTTATTGTCATAAAGACTATAGAGAAAATATATAAGGGTGTGTATATAGTTAATAAAAGGAGGGTCAATTTAGTCAACCAAGCCCAACACTTATCAGCAAATAGCTTACATGCAGTAATATATATGTATAGTTTACAAGCTACACGTTTTTATTTTCTTGTTCAGCCAAATTTGAGCACAATTTCAGCCTAGTGTTTTGGATTGAGCAATTATCAATACTTTCAGAGCGTTTAGGGCAGGGCCGGCCCAAAGGTAAGCCTAACAAGCATGTGGGCTGGGACAGCCAATGGGCCGGGGAATCTATATATATATATATGCTTATTATATATTAGTTTTAGTAAAATAATTTTTGGACTTTATAAATAAGAGAGAAAGATCTTTAGTTAATTGCTAAGAAAAAAAAACAAATGGGCTGGGCCGTGACAACTTGATCTTCTCTTTTTTTGACAAATGGACACACAAATTTATACATTCTTTGCTCTTCTATATACATGTTGAACAAATGGAGAGATGAGTAAACTTGAGAGAATAAAAAGTACTACATTAAATACCTATACTATACCTTTGACTCTTTTGCACGCAACATGTTTTGAAGCAAAAAGAAAAAGGAAAAAAAAAAACAAAAGAAAAGAAATAAACGGATAAGAAAGAAGTGAAGCTTCTGTAGCTTTTAAAATTTTCCTTTTTTGTCAATAAAGGTATATTGATATTTTAAATTTCTCTATTTTAATTCTAGTATCTTATTTTATAATTTCTCTATTATTTTTCAAGTTTTAGTTCTAAATTTTTCATTTGAATGATTTTTCTTTTTTATGCATATAAGGTGTTCGACGAATTGTCCAAGAAAGAATTTTTTTTCGGAATTATGATGACAAATGAAAAACGATTCCGTAAACAAAATTCCGGATTTCATAATAGAAAAAAGAAGCAAAGGAAGTGTGAATTGGAAAGATCTCTTGCCGGTTCACTCTCTAAACTCTTTGATGCAAAGAGACAAAAAGAAGGTTCTTTGAGTCAAGCTAATCAAGAAGAAATGAACGATATAATTGTTGATGAGCAACCTATGGTTGAAGATATTAATGTATCAAATGAAGAAAATAGAGAAGGCCGTAACAGAGAAGTTAGTGAGGTACACAATGAAATAGTTAGGGAGGGGCATAATGAAGAAAATGTCAATCTTGCGGATAGCGGTATTTTAGATCTTAGAAAAGATGTAGATGTGAATTATGATCCCGGATTGTGGGGAAATATTAATAATGCGAAAAGAATTTTGTTGGTTAAACGGGGTCCTATTAAAATTAAAAAAAAAAATGACGCATTTCCCAAGCAAGGTATTCGTGCGAGACATTTCTCTTGTAATAATTATATTCGTTATCTACGTAATGGAGAGAAGCATGAAAGAAAATGGCTTGTATATTCAAATGAATAGATAAGGTATTTTATTTTTGTTGTAAATTATTCAAAACTAAACGGATGACAACAAGTTTAGCCGATGAGGGAAATAATGATTGGCATAACCTTCCGACAAAGTTTAGAGAACATGAAAGAAATGTAGAGCATATTGACAATGTTTTGAGATGGGTGGTTTTGCAAATCGAACTTGGAAAAGGAGAGACTATTGATAAAAGAATGAAGGATCTAATTGCTAAGAGAAGGTTCGTTGGAAGATGATACTAACTCGTATAATTGGTGTTGTGAAAACTCTTGCATGAAATAATTTGCCATTTTGGGGAAAAAATGAGAAGATTTATGATAAAAATAATGGACTTTTTTGTCAGCTTATTGAATTTATTGCGGAATTTGATTTGGTTATGCAAGAGCATCTTCGACGTATTGTTGACAAAGAAATTCAAAATCATTATCTTAGCCATAAAATTCAAAATGAATTGATAATGTTGTTGGCGAATGAGATTAAGGAAAAAATTTTGGCAAAAATTATAAAAGCAAAGTATTTTTAAATTATACTCGATTGTACTCCGGATCTAAGTCATGTAGAACAAATGTCGATTATAATAAGGTGCATGGATATTGAGGATGAGAGTATTGTCAAAGTGGAGGAGTTTTTTCTCGAATTTATAAATGTGGATGACACATCGGGTCTTGGACTTTTCAAACGACTTTAAAAAGTGTTAATTGATTTTAAACTCAACATTGAAGATATTAGAGGATAAGGTTATGACAACGGTGCAAACATGAAAGGTAAAAATCAAGGTGTGCAAAGAAGATTAATTGATGTAAATCCTAGGGCTTTATATATTCCATGTGGGTGTCATAGTTTAAACCTTACTCTATGTGACATGGCAAAATCTTGCCCAAAAGCAAGGTATTTATACTTTGTTTTCAAGTTCAACTTATCGATGGGATATTCTTAGAACTTATGTGAAGGGATTGACATCAAAACCCTTATCGGCAACTCGTTGGAAAAGTCATTTTGAGAGTGTTAGAGCTATAAGAAACCAAGCACCGGATTTTAGAAAAGCTTTAATTAAAATTGCAAATACTTCTAAAGATAATGATGTTGTTGATGCTAAAGGCTTGTGTTGGAATGCTTTAGAAAATTTTGAATTTTGAATTAACTTATGTATTTGGTATAAAATCTTAGACAAAGTTAATCAAGTTAGCAAAATTCTTCAACAAGAATTGATGACATGTGGATAATGATGAAGAATATCATACACATCTTTTGTTGTGTGAGAGGCAACTCTTCACCTCTATATAATGATGTAGAGGGGTCCAAAATTCTGCACAACATCATTCTCTCTCTCATTATTTTTATTATCTTTTGTGAGACAATAGTTCTGAATGATTTGTAATATTTTCTTCATTTTTTTAATTTGTTTTATTATGGATGTTTAAGAGTTTTTTTGTAAAATATGACCATTAGTATATCGGAATAATAGTTTGATGATACATGATGACAATGATATATTATTCTGATTCCTATGAAAATTAATCCACAACATATTCATAACATATATATTACATCCATATGGTTGAAATTTGAATTTTTACTTTTTATAACCACTTTACGGGTATTTTAAAAAAACGTATGTTCGAACAAAAATGAATTGTTTTCATTCTTTAGAGAATTTAGAGAAACGGGTTTTGAAGACTCCATGAAGGAAGCCAAAAATCTTGCACTTGAGGTCGGTATTGAGCCGGCATTTGAAAAAAAAAGAATTGTTCGTAGAAAGAAGCAATTTGATGAGGATGCGGAAGATGAGGATATTGAAAGTCAATCACCGGTGGATAAATTTAAGGTTACTTATTTTATTGTTGTTATGGATAAAGCTCTTACCTCACTCAGAGATTAGTTTGATCAATTTGTGGAATATAAAGAAATTTTTGGGTTTTTGTGTAATGCAAAATTCAAAAGTATTTGTGAGATGGAATTGAAAGAGAATTGCATTAAACTTCAAAGCTTTTTGGAGCATGAACAGCGCGATGATATTTTTGGAGATGAATTATTTCAAGAACTCAAATATCTAAAAGGAATATTGCCGAAAGAAATTACGAAATCGGTTGATATTCTTAATTTTATAAGGTCTTATTTGAAAGATGGATGCTTTCAAACGGTATGGGTAGCCTATCGGATTTTATTGACTATACCCGTCACGGTTGCTTCCGCAGAGAGGAGCTTTTCTAAGTTGAAGTTAATTAAAATGTACCTTCGAACCGCCATGTCACAAGAGAGATTAAATTATGACGATTTGATTGAAGAATTTGCTTCTAAAAATGCAAGGAGAAGTATTTTTCTTTGAATTGACTTTTTATTGATAATAGATGTATGTATTTTTAAAGTATGTTTTTTTTTATTTTGAGAATGGTATATAAGTATGCTATTCTATTTTGAGAATGATAAAAATTATGTTAAGAATAGAAATTAATTAAAGTATGTTATTTTTGTTAGTAACTATATTAAAAACTATATTAGAAAGTAATTTTTGCTTTTTGTTTTTTTTTCCTACAATTTCATTGTGGGCTAATATTTTAGGGCAATATTTTCGAACTAGTAACTATCTAGCTAGGGTAATAAAAATGACGGGGCCGGCCCTGGTTTAGGGTTTGGCGTATTCTTAGAAAATTTTAATTTTCATTTGTATTATATGTAGATGGAGTTAGTTAGAACAAATAAGTAAGAATCAAGAATTTGTGAACGATGTCATAAAACAAATTTGAAGGCCAAATACTTCTTCTAGAATGGTTCTTTTAGTGGCTCTTTCCAACATTCCCAAAGGAAATGTGTTATATAATCTTAATTTTTGTGAATAAGATATGCTAAATAAATGATATTATGAATAAAATATCTTTTGTTTTTCTTTTGTAGAAAGTATGCATGTCTAACATTTCATACGCAAAGTAACAAGGTCATCATCTTCCTGGCACGAGTGAAAACAACATTAGAAAAAGAAAAAAAAGATGGTAATGACTTATTCTAAAATAGATATGAATTAATATTATCATAAATGAGTTTCTATATTCATTCAAATGGGTGAAAATGACAGAAAAGAACTTGGTCGAATCACTTTTCAGCTAACAACACATAAGCAAAAAGAGGATAATTATGGGAAGGAAGAAACAAAACAAGAAATGGTCTAACAATTACTCTCTTAGTTATAATTGTTAAATTGGTTAATTTGTTTGAAATTATATATTTTTTCTTTTTGATTTGTAGATTGAGGCTTATAATTCTCCTTTGGCTGCTCACCTGTCCAGGAGGAAGTTTCTAAGGAGCTTTTCGATTGAAGCTTTTCTTGCTTTTTTTATGTAGAATCCATATGGAAAAAAATTAAGTAAATAATACTAATATGAAAAAATTAAATAACTAGCACTACCGCCAGCTATTCTGGCGGTAGAGAGCTTGTACCGCTAGAAATACTGGCTATAAAGGCTATTTTTTGACTTTTCCCATCCGCTAACTTAAACAGATTAATTAGTTAAAAATTAGCTTCTACCGCCAGCTATTCTGGCGGTGGATGTGCAAATTTTTTTTGAGACACTAAAATATATACCCATTTTAGTTAGGAAATTAGTGCAAAATTTTGAAAATTAAGGTCTGTTGCCATCTTTTCTGGCGGTTGTGGCAATTTTATAAATATTTTTAGGTCAACCCACTATCAAACCCGTTAAGGAAAAAAAACACCTCTAACCTGGCGGTAGAAGTGCTGGTTTAGCTTCTGGACAGAGAGGCGGAAAAAAAAATTATACATCTCTGGCGGTAGATATTGGAGTCGTTTAATTTAAAATCGACGCCCCATCTCTCTCCCCCATTTCTTCTACCGCCTCCAAAGAGCAACGGAGGTGTCCAGTCAAGCATGGAACAGAGGTGAAGATCAACTGGTTATGGATAAACGCATTTTCTCTAACGCGTATTGATACGCGGCACGATCTGATTAGGGGAATAAGAATCTCATACTGATCATTGTACGTTCCTCGTACTGACGCGTCATAATGTCCCCCAATGAAGGAATGCCACACGTCAGATTAATTTCTTATGGTAACAATATCTGCCACGTGTTACTTTCTGGTACGCTGGTTTCTAATGGAATTTACCACGTGTTAGCCTCTGATTGGTCTAGAATTAATCCTCATTACTCTGCTTGAATAATTTAGGAAGATCAAGGGACACGTGTCTCATTCTAATTGGTTGAAAAAGGAATTTGATTTGGTCAAATGTTGACTTTGACCAAGGTTGACCAGATCTTGTATAGCATTTTTTAGGAGTTCTAGAAGGTCTTTTTTCACGAGGTTTGTACCGTTGGATTTGTCTCATCGCGCTCTTCGATTTGGTACCCAGTTTGACGACTTTTTGGATAGTTGACTGGGCGATTTCTTGGGTTTGACTTTACGTCTTATTGTGGATTTTGTAGGTTTTGGCTTGGATAGTTGGTGGATAAGGGTTATAAGAGAATTAGAGAGACGTGTGTAGGATTTTTGTGGAGATTTATCGAGAATTCGCCCATCCTTGGCCCAGGATTTGCAAATCGCCCCTTCATGTGGAGTTGACTTTTCACCAAGTCATCCAAATATCATTTTCTTGGTCTTTTTACTTTAAAAATCACACAAAAATGCATTAAGAGTTTCAAAAATGATAGTTCAGTTGAATCTAACCATGTCTAAATATCGAGAATCACCATTTCTCGCTTCTTATCACTCTAAGATTATGCTAATTCACTATGCTTTGGCATACCCAAATTTTGCATGATCGAAGGGATAATAAGTATAGATACATGGGAGGCATTTCTATGATTCAATATTATATGAGGGATTGTTATGTTTAATCTTTTGTTTTAGTTGTTTTATTTTATTATGTATTTCATCACAGAACATCACATGCACAGATAAAATAAATATGTATTATGGGAGGCATCTCTTGTTATGTTTAATCTTTTGTTTTAGTTGTTTTCTTTTTGAAAACTCATTTACACCCAATGGTCTTAGAACCTTCAGGTGAATCAATTAGGTTCCAAACTTGATTATCGTACATGGACTGCATCTCAGTTTTCATGGCTTCTAACCATTTATGAGAATCAGGATCCTTTATAGCTTCTTGGTAAGATGTGGGTTCATCATCTATGAGCGCCACATTTCTATCATCAGTCACGAGAAATCCATATCTCTCGGGCTCATGACGAACTCTACCAGATCTACGAGGAGTATCTTGTGTTTCAAGACCGGACTCGTCAACTCTTGAAGAGACTAGTGGATCTTCCAATGGCTGTTCATTGCTAATTAGTGGATCTTGAATTTCTTCAAGGTGTACTTTATTTCCACTAGTTCCTTTAGAAATAAATTCTCTTTCCAAAAAGAAACCATTTCGAGCAACAAACACTTTGTTCTCAGATGGGTTGTAAAAGTAATATCCTTTAGTTTCTTTAGGATATCCCACAAATAAGCATTTATCAGATTTCGGTGTTAACTTGTCAGAAATTTGACGCTTCACATAAGCTTCACAACCCCAAATCTTTAGAAAAGACAATGTGGGATTCCTCCCAGTCCATATCTCATATGGAGTCTTTTGAACAGCTTTTGATGGAATTCTGTTTAGTATGAACGCGGCAGTCTCAATGTCATAACCCCAAAAGGATATCGGAAGATCTGTTTGACTCATCATAGACCGAACCATATCTAGTAAAGTTCGGTTTCTCCTTTCCGAGACACCATTCCATTGAGGTGTTCCAGGAGGATTAAGTTGTGAAACTATTCCACAATCTTTAAGATGATTGTCAAACTCTAGGCTTAAATATTCGCCACCTCGATCTGATCGAAGTGCTTTTATTTTCTTACCTAGTTGGTTTTCTACTTCACTTTTGAAAATTTTGAACAATTCAAAAGATTCGGATTTATGTTTCATTAAGTAAACATATCCATATCTACTTAAGTCATCGGTAAAAGTAATGAAGTATCGAAAACCACCTCTAGCTGGTGTGCTCATTGGTCCGCATACATCTGTATGTATGAGATCCAATAACTCACTTGCTCTCTCACCTCTCTTTGTGAAAGGAGTCTTTGTCATCTTACCTAATAAACAAGATTCGCACGTCTCAAACGATTCTAAATCAAATGAGTCTAAAAGTCCATATTGGTGGAGTTTAGAAATGCGTTTCTCATTTATGTGTCCTAAACGACAATACCAGAAATATGTCGGATTCAAATCATTAGATTTAAATCTCTTTGTATTAATGCTATAGATAGACTTGTAATGTTCATGATCAAGATTTAAAACATAAAGACCATTTTCTAATTGACCATTCGCATAGAAAATATTTTCTTTACTTATGGTAAAGTTATTATTCTCAATAACAAACTTAAAACCATCCAAAACCAATCTCGACACAGATACAATATTCCTGTTCACAGCAGGTACATAGTAGCAATTATTTAAATTTATTACAAGTCCAGAAGGTAAAGATAATAAATAAACGCCCACGGCTAATGCAGCAACTCTTGCTCCATTTCCCACCCGCAGGTCCACTTCACCTTTCGCTAATTTTCTACTCCTTTGCAGCCCCTGCACATTATTACAAATGTGAGTACCGCATCCGGTATCTAATATCCAAGATGAAGAAGTAGATAAATTAATTTCAATAATATTAATACCTGAAGTAGTAGTCTCACTACTCTTCTTCTTCTTCTTTAGATCCTCCAAGTATGCCTGGCAATTTCTTTTCCAATGGCCTGGTTTGTTGCAGAAGAAACAAACACCCTCCTTGGGTTTTGTTCTTAGGTTCGGACAACACCTTGCCCTTACCTTTTCCTTTGACTTTGCCCTTGAATTTTCTCTTTTGACCCTTGCCTTTCTGAACCAAGAGAACATCGTTGACAACATTTGTCTTCATAGTCCCCTCGAAGTTCTTCAAGCATGCCGTGCAACTCCGTGATACTCTTGTCCATGTTATGCATATTATAGTTCATTATAAATGGCTTGAAATTCGGAGGAAGAGACCTAAGGATCAAATCGGTAGCCATCTCATCGCCAACCTTTGCCCCTAGTTTCTCAAGTTGATCAAGGTACCCTTTCATTTTCAGAATATGAGCACTCACCGAGGAGTTGGGAATCATCTTACAACTTGCTAATGCACAATGTGCATTATACCTCTCATTTCTAGCTTGCTCTTGGAACTTTTCCTTGAGCTGTGCCAACATTGGAAATGCCTCTAAATTTTTAAACTGCTTTTGAAGATCGGCATCCATGGTGGCTAACATGAGACATGTCACATCATTAGAGTCGCTTGTATGCTTGGCATAAGTGTTTATCACTTCTTGATCAGCATCAACAGCAGGCTGGTTAGGAATGGGCCTTTCAAGGACATAGTTCTTCCTTTCTTGTTTGAGAACAATTCTCAAATTCCGATGCCAGTCAAGGAAGTTTTTCCCATTGATCTTGTCCTTCTCAAGGACGGATCGCAATGTTAAAGTTGATGTGTTGTTTGTTGCCATTTTCTACACAGAATTAAATGCGGGTTTATATTAATATGTGATTTGAGATATTTTAATATAATTTTAACTCCCACTATTTTATTCAAATCAATAACCCTCAAATGTATTGATTCGGAAATTTTAACATTAAATTTCAGAGTGGGCCAAGATCCATATTTCATCAAGTTCCAGGTGAGCTTTGGCTCATCGCCTAGAACCTAATTATTTAGGTAAGAACGTTTCCAATTGTATCTCATACAACTCTCGTTTAATCCATAGGATGAGCATCATATGCTCGGCGTATGCATCCTATCATATGCCCCGAACCCAAGTCTGACTTGATAGTTCAGTTGAATCTAACCATGTCTAAATATCGAGAATCACCATTTCTCGCTTCTTATCACCCTAAGATTATGCTAATTCACTATGCTTTGGCATACCCAAATTTTGCATGATCGAAGGGATAATAAGTATAGATACATGGGAGGCATTTCTATGATTCAATATTATATGAGGGATTGTTATGTTTAATTTTTTTGTTTTGTTGTTTTATTTTATCATGTATTTCATCACAGAACATCACATGCACAGATAAAATAAATATGATATGATATGATATAACATGGCCTTGATGATCTAAATGAGCCAATCATTAAGATCATTTCCTAAGATACATTCAACCACAACGCATTGATGAACTCTTTCATCTCCATGATGTGTATGAGATGGACGGTGAACTCCTTCATCTCCATGATGTGTATGAGGTGGATGGTGAACTCTTTCATCTCCATGATGCGTATGAGGTCGATGGTGAACTCCTTCATCTCCATGATGTGTATGATCGTGGTAGTTATATTATATATAAAATGAACGGAACCGTGCCCGTCATAATTAACCATCAAAATAAATTACATCACATCAACCAAGAACGGAACCATGCCCGTTTTTACATACATACATATATTACACACATCACATCATCACACACAAATCACAATCATTCATCACATATCTAATATGCCATGTTATATGCATTAAGTTGTACTTTAAAACCATTTTACGAAATATGTATAAGGCGTTACGAATATGAAATTCGGGGTCTATGATTAATCTATGCGTGAGTGCGGAGTTCGGGGCGCGGCCCCGAAAAACGGGGATCCCGCTGCCCTTGCGGGGTCAACGGGCAGAGCCCCTGCGGGGTTTCAAGGGGCAGCGCCCCTGAACAAATTTTATTCTATACGGTACCGAAACTCAAAATTTCTTTAAAAAACTTGATGTGTTGAATACATCCTTTCGACATTTATTTAGTGTATCATATACGTAGTTTCGCACCTTTTCATAAAATTTAGACACCCATCCTAAGGTTATGATACATCACATGCATCCTTCATGACATACCCAAAGCACCCTTTCAATCATGTCGCAACCTTTCATAATCAAGATACATCACATGCACCCTTTCATGAAGTCGCATCCTTTCATAAAATCGCAACCTTTCATGATCGAGATACATCACATGCACCTTTTCATGAAGTCGCATCCTTTCATGAAATCGCAACCGTTCATGATCAAGATACATCACATGCACACTTTCATGAAGTCGCATCCGTTCATGATCAAGATACATCACATGCACCCTTTCATGAAATCGCATCCGTTCATGATCAAGATACATCACATGCACCCTTTCATGAAGTCGCACCCTTTCATGAAATTGCAACCGTTCATGATCAAGAGACATCACATGTACCCTTTCATGAAGTCGCACCCTTTCATGAAATTGCAACCGTTCGTGACCAAAATTCAAAAATTGAAAAACAACGCCTCAAAATCAAACGAAATATTTCGAAAATGGTTTATCCGTCTTAATTTAATTGGTATTCACTTGGCTCTGATGCCACTGTTGGGTTTCTTCCGTTCATAACGCAGCGAAAAATACAAAATGAAACAAAATCGAATTCGAAACCCAAAAGAAGGATCCGTGAATTACAATTAAATCAAAGAAAAGTTCATAACTTTGTACCTTCGGATTACGCTTAATCCGTGATGATCAAAAGAGAATATGGTTGACGCTTCTCGTTGCCCGATTCCAAACCGGTTTCCAAACCGATCCTTTGTATATTTCGCCTAACCGGTCTAACAAACCGATCTCCAAACGAACGGATTCTCCAAGCAAACCGATTCTCCAAACAAAAATCACGGTTTCAACCCGAATCACAAAGACGCCGCACTTCGCTTCGTCCTCTACAGGTATCCACACGAACAACCCCTTTGAACGGATAAATAACGATATATGCTAGTATCCGTTCTTCATTTCTCTCACGGAAATAACAAGAGAATAATTTTCGGATTTTTTCTCTCTTCTTTGTCTCACAAAAGATGGACGAAAATATTATGTTCCCTTAATCTGATTTTTGGGGTGACTCTTGTGCCTACATAGTCCATTCATTTCATATCCTATGTGTATGGTAACTATGTAACCATATATGCAACACATCTTATCATATAAGATGTATGATTGGATGTGTCACTTGACTATGTAGCTCTCCATACAACTTATCACATAAGTTATGATTTTTCTGTGTACGTCTCAATAGTTGTTCTTTGTGTGTGACCCTGTAGGTTTACTTAATGTTGGCAACAATCACAATGGATTATAAATCATGAGCGGCCTCTAGCAAGACATCATGATTACCCAAATTAAGCAAATATAGATGATTCGATCAAACCTAATTTATGTCATGCATTGTATCCCTTTGTTACACGATATCTATATCGTCCATAAGGCATGGTATGTGTCAACCTTATGTTGGTCGATAAATATTTCTTGATACCGAATTTGATTGAACATGAAATGACATTAATAACTCTTTATTAATTCACTTGAGCACGGCCGTGCATTTCTTCAATCAAATCATCAAGAGGCCTAAAGATATCTCTCTCAATTTATGAGAGGAACAAATCCTATCTTAATTAAACTCTTTCCTCCGCATAATTCATTATATACCTAATTATAATCTTTATGACCGCCCGGTTAAAGACGCTGTTAGATTATATTAAAGTATAAAATTTATCATGTAGGAAACTGAGATAATTTCAAGTCTAAGGATTACAGATACATTTTTTACTGAGAATAACTAATGACACGAACCATGCAGTATTCTCACGGTGGGTCGATCCAGTATATGGTCTCTAATATATACTTATGTTAATGACTCTCTTATTTATGATCAGTAAAACGTGACCATCAGTCAACTAACATACTGATGTACATTTATAGCTTATCATAAAGTATGTTTGTCTCACAAACATCCTATGAATGATCAGGGACAGTTTAAAATATCATTCATAATACTGTATAGTTTTACTATCAAAGTCACATACTTTGATGATATAAAGCTGAATATTATATTCAAGGTTCATTTTAGTAATAAGAATAAAATAACCAATACGCATTTATTATATAAAATATCTCTAAATAAACACAATGTTTGTTTAACACAATCCATACATCTAGGTCTCAAATATATTGGCCTAGGGCATACTACTAACACAACCCCTTTAAACGGATGAAGAAAGGATATGCTAGTCTCCGTTCTTCATGTTTTGAATCACAGAAAATTCCAAAGAGAAATTAGGAATTTTCTTTGTTTTCTCTTTCTCACTCTTTTGTCTAACAAAATGAAATGAGAATTATGAATGGCATCGACTTAAATTTGAGAGCCTTTTGGGTATATATAGTCCACCCTTTCAAAGAGGAGCCTTTACTCATTTAATCCTATGTACTTAGTTACTATGATTTTCTGTGTACATTTCAACGGTTGTTCTTTGTGTGTGATCCTATAAGTTTACTTAATGTTGGCAATAATCACAACTGATTATAAATCATGAGCGGACTCTAGCAAGCCATCATGACTACCCAATTTAAGAAAATATCGATGATTTGATCCAAACCTTTGTGTTGTCCTTGTATTGTATCCTTTTGTTACACGATATCTATATCGACCATAAGGCATGGATTTTGTCAACCTTATGTAGTATGATAACGTTTCTTGATCCCGAATTTAATCGAACCATGAATGACATTAATAACTCCTTATTAATTCATTCGAGCACGGTCGTGCATTTTCTTCAATCAAACTTATCAAGAGCCCTTAAGATATCTCTCTCATTTACGAGAGGAACAAATCCTATCTTGATCTATCTCATTCATCTGCATGTTTCATTAGTGTACCTAATCATATCACTTATGGTTACCTGGTTAAAGGTAACGTTAGATTATGTTAAAGTACATAATTCCATATATAGGAAAACGAGATAATCTCAAGTCTAAAGATAACAGTACTATTGATGAGACATACCAATAACACAAACCATGTGGTTTTCTCCCGGTGGGTCAATCCAATATATGTTCTTCAACATATATCTATGTTAATGATTTAGTAATACTTACTCATGATCAGTAAAACATGACCATCAATCAACTAACATACCAATGTACACTTATAGCTTGCATACTTAAATAAGTATTTAGTATATGATTTTGCAAGTATATATGTCTCCTCAAATATTCTATAAATGATCAGGGATGGTTTAGAATACATATTTCATACTAATCTGTAGTTTTACTATCAGAATCACATATTTTGATGATACAAAACTGAATAACATATTCAAGGTTTATTTTAAATCAAAAGAATAAAATAACCAATACGCACTTTATTAAATATATCTAAACAAATACAAAGTTTGATTCACACAATAGATATAACTAGGTATCATATACAAAGGCCTAGAGTATAAAACCAAATATCTCCCACTTGTACTAGGCCGAATCTAATAAGTATCTAATACCCATCAACCTAATATGACCCTCATGTTTTGCTTGAGCAAGGGGCTTCGTCAACAGATCAACGGTATTATCATCACTATCAACTCTGCATATATCAACATCTCCTCTCTTGTTGATATCTCTTATCAAATGGCAACGGAATATGGCACATCTGGTCTAGTACATATCATGGCATACATGATAAATCCAATAGCCGAGACGTATGGAATCTTACTCATGCGATTTCGTTCCTGCTGACTAGTAGGACATTGAGTCTTACTCAATGATAAGCCATATGACATATGTATGAATTCTCTCTTAGAGTCTTCCATGCGAAACCTTTTCAGCACTTTGTCAATAGAAGCACTTTGGCTTAGACCTAAAAGCCTTCTCGATCCATGTCTATAGATCTTGATGCCCAATATATAGGCAACTTCTCCTAGTCCTTCATTGCGAAAATTTTTCCCAAAAATATCTTCATATTTGTCAATGTGGGAATGTCATTTCCGATGAGTAATATATCATCCACATACAGTACGAGAAAAATAACCGCACTCCCACTAATCTTCTTGTAAACACAAGGCTCATCTTCATTTTTGATGAAACCAAACTATTTGATTACTTCATCAATACGAAAATTCCAACTTCGAGAAATTTGCTTCAATTCATAAATTGATCGTTGCAATTTGTATACCTTTCCCGAATTCTTTTGATCGACAAAACCTTCGGGTTGTGTCATATACACATCCTCGAGTAAATTCCCGTTAAGGAATGTTGTTTTGATATCCATTTACCATATCTCATAGTCATGATATGCGGCTATGGCAAGCAGAATTCTTATGGACTTAACCATAACTACTGATGAAAAAGTTTCGCCATAGTCAATACCATGGGTTTGTCGAAAACCTTTCGCAACCAGTCTTGCTTTATAGGTATACACCTTTCCATCCATGTCGGTTTCTTATAGCACTAGGTACAGACTAGTTCGCTTAGCCAGGGTCGGTACTTGTTACAAAGTCAAAGTTTCGAACGAAGTCGAAGGCAAAAAGAAGGTAATGAAATGGAACTCACTAAATACGACGTACTAGCAGATGTTCCCTCCTCGATTCTCTATGGATTGGATGATGGAAAAACCAGCAAGCAGCAAGCGTAGGCTGTTGAAAACCCATTACAACCGATGGTCTTAATACCTTCGGGTGGATCAATCAAGTTCCAAACTTGATTATCATACATGGATTGTATCTCGTCTTCCATATCATCTTGCCATCTATTGGAGGACGAGCTTGTAATAGCTTCTTGTATGATGTAGGCTCATCATTTATGAGTGTTACATCATCCTTATTACTAACGAGAAATCCATATCTCTTGGGTTCATGACGGGGCCTACCTGTTCTACGAGGAAGCTCTTGTGTTTCAACAATTGGCTCTTCAATTCTTGAAGATTCTAGTGGCTCTTCCATCGACTGTTCATTGCTTTCATGTAGTTCTTCAACGTCTTTAAGATTTACTTTACTCCCACTATTTCCTTTGGAAATAAACTCCCTTTCCAAAAAGTGGCCGTTTTGAGCAACTAACACTTTGTGCTCTGACAGGTTGTAAATGTAATATCCTATTATTTCTTTAGGATATCCCACAAATAAGTATTTGTCAGATTTTGGTGTTAACTTGTTAGAAATCTGACGCTTAACATAAGCTTCGCAGCCCCAAATCTTTAGAAAAGACAATGTGTGACTCTTCCCAGTCCATATCTTATATGGAGTCTTTTGAACAACTTTCGATGATATTCTATTAAGAATGAACGCGGCAGTTTCAATTCCATAACCCCAAAAAGATATAGGAAGATCCGTTTGACTCATCATATAACAAACCATATGTAATAAAGTTTGGTTTTTCCTTTTTGATACACCATTCCATTAAGGTGTTCTAGGAGGAGTGAGTTGTGAAACTATTCCACACTCTTTCAGATAATCGTCAAACTCTAGGCTTAGATATTCGCCGCCTCAATCCGATCGAAGTGCTTTAATCTTCTTACCTGGCTGGTTTTCTACTTCATTCTTAAAATTTTTGAACAATTCAAAAGATTCAGACTTATGCTTCATTAAGTACATATACCCATATCTACTTAAGTCATCAGTGAAAGTAATGAATTATTTAAAACCACCTCTAGCCGGTGTACTCATTGGACCGCATACATCCGTATGTATAAGTTCCAAACACTCACCAACCTTCTCACCTTTCTTAGTGAAAGTAGCTTTCATCATCTTATCTAATAAACAAGACTCCCACGTCTCAAATGATTCCAAATCAAAAGAGTCTAAAAATCCATGTAGATGGAGTTTCAAAATGTTTTTCTAATTTATATGTCCTAGAAAACAATGCCAAAAGCATGTGGGATTCAAATCATTCGATTTAAACCACTTGGTATTAATGCTAAAGATAGACTTGTAATGATTATGATCAAGATTTAAAACATAAAGACCATTTTCTAATTGACCACTCGCATAGAAAATGCTTTGTTTACTTATGGAAAAGTTATTATTCTCAATAATAAACTTAAAACTATCCATAATCAATCTCGATACAGACACAATATTCCTGTTCACAGCAGGTACATAGTAGCAATTACTTAAGTTTATTACAAGTCCAGAAATTAAAGATAAAACATAAGTTCCTACGGTCAATGCAGCAACTCTTGCTCCATCTCCGACACGTATGTCAACTTCACCCTTCTCTAATCTGAAAGGAAACGTGCAATCACAGATGCACATCGGAATTAAAATTTTACCCTTTTCCTAACCGATGATCCGTGTATTATCAATCAAATCTGAAAAATAAATCCTATTTATACCTCGGATTCGGCTAATCCAGTTTGTAGGGTCTTCACGATTCGTCTCAAAATGATCTCCCTATCTCTTGCGGATCTGATCACGAAAGGCGCTACGACTCCGGCACTGCCTCTACATGTATCCACACGCGACTAACTCGTAGGAGGAGAAACCAAGATAACTAGATCCGGTTTCTCTTTCTCTCTCTCTCAATATGTGGCTAGGGTGTGGTCTGAATCTGTTGACCTAATCAGACGAACCCTTCATCTATTTATAGCATCTGATGCTCACACCTCTTCACCTTCCTTTTGATTTTCTGTGTCCAACCAAGTTAGTTCTGTTTGTGTGTGACCATGTAGGTTCATTTAATATTGGCAAAAAACTTTAAGTTTATAAATCATAAGTAGCCTTTAGCACGATGTTATGATTACCCAAATTAAATGAATGGTACGTGATCATAACCTATACATCAATTATGTATCTAGTCCCTTTGCTAAACAATATTTATATTGATCATAAGGCATGATTTTTATGTCATCCTTATTATGATCAATTCTTTTTCCTGAATTATAATTAGACTGAATAAATTAAAAGATATTAACAACACATGATAATTCTTTCATACACGGTCGCGTATTTTTCTTCAGTCTCAATTTATCAGGGGGCCCTGAGATATCTCTCTAGTACCCGAGAGTAACAAATTATATCTTGATCATTCACATTCCAACTCATGGTTTACTAAATATCCGATCATAGCTTTTATAATTATCTGGTTAAAGACAACATTTGACTATATCAAAATATGAAGATATACATGCAGGAATCGGTGATAACCTTAAGTCAAAGGACTACTCATACATTAGATGATGAGAAAACACTAATGTCATATACCATGTATATTCTTATAGTGGGTCAATCAAATATATGTTCTTCAACATATATTTATATTCATGAATTGATATCCAATATTCATGATCAGTAAAACGGGATCATCATCCAAATAACATACTAATATATATATATGATTTGAGATTTTCAAATATGTTTGTCTTAGAAACATCTCATATATGACTAAGGATAATTTAGAATTGTATTTACTTTGCTTTACAGTTTTACTATCAGAATCACATATTCCGATGACGTATAACGTGATGGTGTTATGCCCTAGGCCAAAGTGTTTGTAACCTAGATGATGGATTGTAATAACAAACATAATATTTATTCTAAGATATTTCTTATAATATGTGCGTATAGGTTATTTTAATATAATTAAAATAGACCATGAATATACAATTCAGCTTTATGTCATCAAAGTGCGTGACTTTGATAGTAAAACTATAAAGTGTTATGAATGCTATTCTAAATCGTCCCTGGTCATTTATAGGATATTTGTGGAGACAAATATACTTGTAGATACATATAAATATATATTTATAAACAAGCTATAAATGTACACCAGTATATTAGTTGACTGATGATTATGTTTTACTGATCATGGATAAATAGTTATCAAGTCATTAACATAAGTATATGTTAGAGACCATATACTGGACTGACCCGATATAAGAATGCTACATGTTTTACGTCATTAGCGATTCTTGTAACATAATGTATTTATAGTCCTTTGACCTGAGATTGTCTCGGTTCCCAACATGAGTAATTTTATACTTTAATATAATCTAACACTGCCTTTAACCGGGTGGTCATAACGGTTATGATTAGGTATACAAATGAATCATGTAGAGGGATGAGTGCAATCAAGACGGGATTTGTTCCTCTCATAAATGAGAGAGATATCTTTAGGCCTCTTGATGAATTGAACTGAAGAAATGTATGACCATACTCAAATGAATTAATAAGAGTTATTAATGTCATTTGTTCTTGTTTAGTTTAATTTAGGATCAAGAAGTATTAATCGATTAATATAAGGATGGCATATTACATGCCTTATGATCGATATAGATATCGCGTGACAAAAGGACTAAATACGTGATTGTTGATTAGGTAAATCGGATCACCGATATTCACTTAAATTGGGTAGTCATGATGGCTTGCTAGAGTCTGCTCATGATTTATAGACTGTCAAGTCTACTGCCAACATTAAGTGAACCTACATGGTCACACACCAAGAACAAACTGAAACGGGCGCAGAAAATCCTAGCGACTTATATGATGAGTTGCATAAGAATGTCACAAAATATTGTTGGGTTTCTACCGTTCATAACGCAGCGGAAAAACAAAAAACGAAACAAAATCGAATTCGAAACCCAAAAGAATGATCCGTGAATTACAATTAAATCAAAGAAAAGTTCATAACTTTGTACCTTCGGATTACGCTTAATCCGTGATGATCAAAAGCGAATTTGGTTGATGCTTTTGTTTGCCCGATTCCAAACCGGTTTCCAAACCAATCCTTTGTATGTTTCGCCTAACCGGTCTAACAAATCGATCTCCAAACGAACGGATTCTCCAAGCAAACCGATTCTCCAAACAAAACCACGGTTTCAAGCCGAATCACAAAGACGCCGCACTTCGCTTTGTCCTCTACCGGTATCCACACGAACAACCCCTTTGAACGGATAAAAAATGATATATGCTAGTATTCGTTCTTCATTTCTCTCACAGAAATAACAAGAGAATAATTTTCGGATTTTTCTCTCCTTTTTGTCTCACAAAATTTGGACGAAAATATTATTATCCTTAGTCTGATTTTGGGGTGTCTCTTGTGCCTATATAGTCCATAAGTTTCATATCCTATGTGCATGGTAACTATGTAACCATATATGCAACACACCTTATCATATAAGATGTAGGATTGGATGTGTCACTTGACTATGTAGCTCTCCATACAACTTATCACACAAGTTATGATTTTTCTGTGTACGTCTCAATAGTTGTTCTTTGTGTGTGACCCTGTAGGTTTACTTAATGTTGGCAATAATCATAATGGATTATAAATCATGAGCGGCCTCTAACAAGACATTATGATTACCCAAATTAAGCAAGTATAGATGATTCGATTAAACCTAATTTATGTCATGCATTGTATCCCTTTGTTACACGATATCTATATCGTCCATAAGGCATGGTATGTGTCAACCTTATATTGGTCGATAAATATTTCTTGACACCGAATTTGATTGAACATGAAATAACATTAATAACTCCTTATTAATTCACTTGAGCACGGTCGTGCGATTCTTCAATCAAATCATCAAGAGGCCTAAAGATATCTCTCTCAATTTATGAGAGGAACAAATCCTATCTTAATTAAACTCTTTCCTCCACACAATTCATTATATACCAAATTATAATCTTTATGATCGCCCGGTTAAAGGCGATGTTAGACTATATTAAAGTATAAAATTTATCATGTAGGAAACTGAGATAATCTCAAGTCTAAGGATTACATATACATTCTTTACTGAGAATAACTAATGACACGAACCATGTAGTATTCTCACAGTGGGTCAATCCAGTATATGGTCTCCAACATATACTTATGTTAATGACTTAATAACTCTTATTCATGATCAGTAAACGTGACCATCAGTCAACTAACATACTGATGTACATTTATAGCTTATCATAAAGTATGTTTGTCTCACAAACATCCTATGAATGATCAGGGACGGTTTAGAATATCATTCATAATACTTTATAGTTTTACTATCAAAGTCACATACTTTGATGATATAAAGCTGAATATCATATTCAAGGTTCATTTTAGTAATAAGAATAAAATAACCAATACGCATTTATTATATAAAATATCTCTAAATAAACACAATGTTTGTTTAACACAATCCATACATCTAGGTCTCAAATATATTGGCCTAGGGCATACTACTAACAAATATATTGTCATCTTATGTGATAAGATGTGATATATATGTATATAAAGACTATGAGCACAAAAGATCATGTAATCTAGAAGAGTCTAGATGATGGCATATGGATAATGATGAGTGATGTCATACACATCTTTTAGTGTGAAGAGATATGACTCTTTACCTCTATATAAGGACATAGAGGGCTCCAAAAACACAACACAACACATCATTCTCTCTCTCATTATTTCTCATTCTCTTTTGTGAGACAAAAGAGAGAAAATATACTTTCTAATTTGTATGACAAAATTATGAAAGGGTGCTTTCTTTTTGTATGACAAAAATGAAAGAGTGCGATTATATGAGAGGAATTATATACATCCTTTGTGAGATAAAATAAGAAGAGTTTTCTTATGCAAGAGGAGAACAAGCTACTAGCGTATATATTGTTCTTCTTCCCGTTTTAAGAAGTTTGTTCGTGTGGACACCGGTAGATGCGTTCGTACTTTCGGTGCTTGTGATCTATTCTGCCTAAGAAGATGAGAACGGTATGTTGAGAGTTTTGGTGGAGACCGATTGTGTGTGCGGTAGATGACTTCCTCACGATCCGACCTAGACGGCCTAGACGGACGGAAAATTGGTTAGGACGGTAACCGGTTTAGAGGCGCATGGACAACACACATGGTTTGAGTGTCACGGATTAAGCGTAATCCGAAAGGTATCTTTAAGATTTGTTTCTTTGATTTAACCGATATGCACAAATCCTCGGATTGGTTTTGGACGAAATTTTTGTTTTTCACTACGTTATGCACGTCCGAAACCCAACATAACGGACATACATATTCATGGTTAATTAATAATCTAACAACCTTTACGCACAATTATTAAATGAAAAAGTTTATGAGATAAAATATCTAATACAAAAATATAATGTCTGATACATAATCTGTTTCCCGCACGGTAAAACAGTTTGACCTAGGGCATTATTACTTTCATAATCTTCTACTCCTTTGCAGTCCCTGCACATTATTACAAATGTGAGTACCGCATCCGGTATCCAATACCCAAGATGAGGAAGTAGAAAGATTAATTTCTATAACATGTATACATGAAGTGGTAGTCTCACTACCCTTCTTCTTCCTTAGATCCTCGAGATAAGCCAGGCAACTCCTCTTGTAATGTCCAGGCTTGTCACAAAAGTAGCAAGTGACATCTTTCAGTTTCTTGCCCTTAGGTACGAGCAACTCCTTGCCCTTACCTTTGCCTTTAGGCTTGCCCTTAAACTTCTTTTTCTGCCCCTTCCCTTTCTGAATGACGAGAACCTCTCCAGCAATATTTGCATTCATGGTCATCACGTTTAAACTCGGTGATGGTCTTGCTCATATTATGCATGTTGAAAATTTGGACAAATATCTTGAATTTGGGAGGTAATGATCTAAGGACCAAATCCGTGGCCATCTCTTCTCCAACTTTTGCGCCTCATCTCCTTAAGAGCAGCCAATATGTCTAATGCCTCTTTATCTTCAAACAACTTTTGAAGCTTGGTATCTATAGTGGCTAATATGAGACATATCACATCGGTTAAGTAACAAAGATGCTTCGCATAAGCATCTTTTACTTGGTTGGTAGCCGTCGAAGCGGGTATCTTAGGAATGACATCTTCAAGGACATAATCCTTCTTTTCTTGCTTGAGAATAATTCTCAAGTTCCGATACCAATCGAAGAAGTTTTTCCTATTCAATTTGCCCTTTTCAAGGACGGATCGCAGGTTCATGTCTGAATTGTTGCTTGTTGCCATTTTCTATTGGAAAATATGAATGCAGGTTGACGTTAACAATTTGTATCTTGTGCGAGATATTTAATATTAGCTCCCACTATTTTTAATCAAATCAATAACCCTCAAAGTATTGATTCGAAAATTTCTAACTTGAAATTTCATAGTGGCTCAAGATTCATATTTCATTAAGTCCGAAGTGAGCTTGGTTTCATCACCTAGAACTTAATTATTTAGGTAGGAACCCTTCCAATTGTATCTTATACAACTCTTGAACAAATCATAGGACAAGCATCACATGCTCAACAATTTATCATATTCTATGCCTTGAGCCCAAGTCCGACTTGATAGCTCTTTTAAGTCCAACCATGTCCACTATCGGAAATCATCATTTCCCGCCTCTTACCCTCCTAAGATTAAACTAAACTCCATTGCTTAGGCAAACCCGAGTTAGAATGATCGAAGGAATGAAAAGTGCAGACACTTAATGTTTAACTTGGCTTTCACTTTATATTATTTTATTAAGTATTTTGACGATGACATCACATCACATCATTAAAATAAATAAAATAAATATAAACTCATATAGCATCGAAATGAGCCAAACATTAATATCATTTCCTATGATATAAACAAGAAATATTCTTCAAAAACCTCCTAATTTTTTTGGATATTAGCAAAAAACCCCTATCTTTTTAATTTCTTCAAAAATCCCTTATAAAACAACTTGAATTTTTTTTACCCCCTATGGGGTTAAGTTAAACTTTTCCATCTAGTAAATTTTTTTATTGACCAAAATACCCTCTATTAATTATTTTTATATTATATTTAATTCAATTAAAAAATATAATAAAAAATTCAACATAATGTAAATATTATATTATATTATCCTATGCTTGCATTAATTAATTTTATTATATTATATAATTTTATGTTGCATTAATTTATTTTATGTATTATATTACATGAAATATTTTCTCTTATTTATTTGTATATTATAATTTTATTCTTAGTAAAATATTATTTTTTTCATTATTATTTTTATGATTTTTAAAAAATAGTTTCGAAAACAAAATTCAAGAAAATTCGAAATAAAAAAAATTTAATTTATTTTAATAAAAACTTCGAAAAATATTATTTTGGAAAAAAATTCTAAAATATTTTTGTAAAAAAATTACATAATTTAATAAAATTAATGAATGCATCATAAAATAATATATTATAATATTTATATTATGTTGAAAAATAATTAATAGAGGGTATTTTGGTCAATAAAAAATGTAATGGATGGAAAAGTTTAACTTAACGATATAGGGGGTAAAAAAAAATTCAAGTTGCTTTATACGGGGTTTTTGAA
Organism: Juncus inflexus; assembly: GCA_024447665.1. NCBI lineage: Eukaryota > Viridiplantae > Streptophyta > Magnoliopsida > Poales > Juncaceae > Juncus > Juncus inflexus. The sequence goes on along the minus strand of JAJHPC010000002.1, from coordinate 8,356,160 downwards.
GAAATGAAAAAGGTAGGGGTTTTTTTGATAATATCCAAAAAAGTTAGGGGGTTTTTGAAAATTTTTCCCATAAACAATCACACAAGGCAATGATGATGAACTCGTTCATCTCCATGAAGAATGTGAAGTGGATGGTGGACTTCTTCATCTCCATGAGGAACGTATGGTGGATGGTGCCCTTCCTTCATCTCCATGAGGATTGTGAGGTCGTGGTATCATACAAATACTTATATAAACGAACGGAACCATGTCCGTCGTTACATCGCACACATACATCACAAATACATTCATTCATCACATATCTAATCGGCCATGCTATATGCTTAATATAAACTTTTAACCAATTTACGAATTATGTATGAGCCGTTACTCATTCTAAATTTGGGATTAATTTAAATTATCTATCTGTATAGATTAGAGTTCGGGAGGAGGAGGTCAAGGCTCCTCTTTGAAAGGGTGGATTATATATATCCAAAAGACTCTCAGATTTCAGTCTATGCCAATAATAATTCTCATTCCATTTTGTTAGACAAAAAAGAGAGTAAAAGAGAAAAAAGAGAAAATTCCGAATTTCTCTTTGAAATTTTCTGTGATTCAAAACGTGAAGAACGGAGACTAGCATATCCTTTCTTCATCCGTTTAAACGGGTTGTTTCGTGTGGATACCGATAGAGGACGAATCGATTCATGGCGTCTTATTGATTCAGTTGAATTTGTGAAAGTCGTTTTGGAGAATCGATTTGATTGAAAATCGAATTGGTTGTGAGTCGTTTCGGTTGGAGAAGCGATTGGAGGCGATTTTAAACGAACGGGTGTGTGTGGTGGAAATCGGTAATCGTTACTGGTTTGTGCAAAAGGAAAAGAAAAACTCCACCGCTTCAAGATTCTGATTCCGGTTTGTTCAAAACAAAGCTCTTACCAAAGCTGAAACTCAGTCCTCTCAGAAAAATCCTTCTTGATTCCGATTCCGATTCTGATTTTAATAATAATAAAATCAAAAAAAATTCTCAAAAAATCCAAACCTTCAGTTGAAATTAAACCAGAAGGGGATACAAAATTGGCCACACCAGCTTTAGGCCAATTTCGCAAAGAATATTTCAAGTCAGGAAAAGACCGAAATGCCCAAGGGAATACTAGTAAATGCAGCTCTAGAGTTTTTGACCCAGTTGAATTTACCAAAGATTTTGAGTATATTTTACCGAGATAGGAATTATCAAGTGGAATTTCCATTAATAGCGCTCCATCTTTTAAGTATTTTTATCATAGTGATGCAAGAGTAAGGAATCTTGTTAGAAACAGATTATCTCATTTCACTCCTGGTAGTTCATTAAATGATAGAACAAATGGAGAAAATAGAAATGACAATATTGATTATTTGTAAGTATAATTCAATCAATCTAATGTTTTTTTTTTCAATTTAGTATTAGACCTCTTAATTTTAATTAATTAATGTATTTTAGGGGTCAATTTGATAAAAAAGAGACGGTAAAAGATAAAAGAGTAAGAAATGGAGGGAAAAAAGATTCAACTCCTCAAGATGTTGGAAAAAGAAGAGTCCAAGCTAATTCTGGCTCTGGCTCTGGCCATTGGTTTACAAATGAAAATGGCAAAAAGGTAATTTAATTTCTTTTCATTATTTTTATTATATTTTAATTTTTGTAATGTCCTGATAGTATTTACTTGAAATATTGAATTGTTAGTCCTATGCATTTCGATGGTAAGCAAGAAAGGTTTAATGATCTGAAAATCTGATACTACAATTGAGTGGTTTAATGGTTAATTGAGTAGTAACTAATAGTAATTCAGTTTTGACTTTTTTGGAATGTTTAGGCTTAATCTGTTTTAACTTTTAAGTAAAAAAATATTCTTAATATTTGTGATTTTTCAGGTTTATGTGTGGACTGTCGAAAAATGGACAAGAGCTGACTGGGCAGTTTACATATAGACAATATAAGAAGGTAATAAATATATCAATTTAATTTCATTTACATGAAGATTACTTCTTTTTTTCTTAGAAAACATGAAAATCACTTCTGTCCTTTCTTTTTTATATTTTTTATCATCAAGTTTGTAATTATTATTTCTGATCAATTTTACAGGATAATGGCGCTGGATTTCGCAAGTAAAAAAAGAAAGGGAATAAATGAAATGTATGAAATTATTCGCCGTTAAGAGATATGCATGCTGGGTCTGGGTCTAAAAGTTTTGTTCTACGTCATGTATGTATTCATGAATGTGAATTGACTCGATTTTCTATTTTCCTTTGGCTTCCACTCTTGTGGATCGATGATGACTAAAAGATGTATAGCTGGTAATTGAATGTATAAGTGTTCTGATTTGCTGTATGTCATTGATGAATCTTTTTTTTTTTGCATGTCATGCCAGTATCACAAGTGGAATGACATTTTTATTCTAGGGGTAATATCATTATATCCTTTCAAAAACTCAATATCAAATTTACGCCTCTAAAGTTCATAATATCAAATTTATTCTTCTAAAATTTAACTATTATCCATATCAAACTTCTAAACTAACAAATTTATTCACTTCAAACTTTTAAAATATCAAATTTACCTAAATTACCAGATTAACTATATTTTAATCTTCTAAAATCTAGTTATTTTAATAAATAATATATTTAATTAACCAATATGTCAATTCTTATTTTGATTTAAATGTACATTAACCCATCTCCTCTTTCTTCTCACCAGCAAATTATTGCTTCTTCATTTATTTTCTTTTTTCTTCTCTTCTTTCCTCACGTACTAAAATTCTTACTTCACCACTCCCCCTCTCACTTGCCGTCCACCTCTTTCCTCTTTCTTTTCCACTCACTCAATACAAACTAAAGTAAATCTGAAATACCGACATTTTTGTTAACATAGTTCTAATGAACTAGCACGTTATTAAAATTATCAAGAACTATAGGATGGCTAAAGAATTAGTGGTATTAAATTTCAATATTTACATTCTTAAGCAATTTTTGAAACCAAAGTATTTTTGTTAACTTAATTCACACAAAATGAAAATTATCTTTTTACAAAGTCAAAGAGATTAGTCAAAGAGATAAGAGAATGAAAGAGAAATAGAGAGAGAGAATGAAAGAGATAAAGAGTTACACCCCTATTTATTCTAAACTAGATAGAGATTAACAGAATAGTGCAATAGTAACTAATGTTTTTCATCAGGAAAAAAGAAGAGAAAATTGGGTTTATTCCATTCTATTTTATTATTATAACTCTTTATGGCTTCTCCACCTCTTTTATCAATTATATTCATATTGTTTTCATTTTTGTTTGGTGAAATAAATTTTTTTGTTCTATTATTCTACTCTATTCTGTCTTTGCTGAACATGATAAATATATTCTTTAACTCTATGAATTTCTCCAACATTTCACAGAAAAAATATTTTTTGCTTCAATCAAATGTCCGTACGCTACTTCTCAGAAAATGTTAAAAAGAGGGAAATTATTTCTTCTTTTATTGCGCAAGTCCTAAATTGATTTCCTAATTTAATTGCCTTGACTTGACCATTCAGAATAAAAATATTGATTGGAACTGGTATACCAAAACGCCATGCATTAGATCTTGCGGTATGCGGTCTTGGACTGGTCTACTATAGACCGGTTCCATGTTGTAATTATCTCGGGAGGCTAAGGGTAGGTATGATCCAAGTCAAAACAATTTGCTGGCGCATCTTTTTCTTGAGATTTGTTCTGCTTTTAACTTTGGGAGATGATATTTTGAGAGCGTATTTCTTATTTAGAGAGCTGAGAGTATATAGTAAAATTACTCTCAAAATGTATTTATGCTCTCAAAATAAGGAATGTGCTCTCAAAATATCATTTCCAAATAAATTTTAGGGGCTCGTGAGGGAAGTTTCGGATTGCTTATTGCAAACTCTATCTGGTTTTTATGCGGCTAGCTATTGGCTCAATTGAAGGCGACTCGCAATTCATTTGGCTACACTAAAAGCACGATTTCTATTCCTAGTTTAGATTTTTGAGTGGAATCCTATACTGAGGAACCAGATCAACCTTTCCAGATCAACCTTTCCTGCTCGATTTCTTTCCGTGTAAAGGCCACTTGCTTTCTTCTTCTCCTCCTCCAACTGAACAGTAAAGTACGATTCACTTCTCTCGATCTTCTTCTTCTTCTTCTTCTTCTTCTTCTTCTTCTTCTTTATACGAAAAAAGCAAAAATAAAAAATAAAAAATAAAAAATCTAGGTGCTACGTTTCGGTTGGAAATGGATCCGGTCAGCATTGGGTTAGCTGTGGCCGGGTGGCTGATAGGCAAGCTAATCGGTGTGTTAGTGGACGAAGCCATGGAGAAATGGGCAAAACTTGTCCATCTCGGAGATGAGGTGGCCAGCCTGAAAAAGAAGCTGCACGAGATAGCAATATTACTCGACACCGCTCATCGATCGAACCTCACGAACCGGCCCTTACTTCAGTCCATTACCGACCTTCAACAAGCGGCTTATGATACAGAGGACTTGTTTGACGAGTTGGACTACTACCGCCTTCAAGATATGGTGGAAAAAAAATGCGATCATCAAACACATGTAAGTGAACCTGCCCCCCATAAAGCTATAATTGCGTGGCGAGATGTGCTGTCTAATGTCAAATGCAATTCTAATCGTAGTTGTATGGTGATACCCAAGCCCTTAATCCCCAAATTTGTTAAAAATGATCTTTCAAAAAGGATCAAAGATATTATAGAAAATTTAAACCAACATGGGGAGGTCGTTCGTACGGCTCTCTCCCTTGAACACCTAGGTCGAATTGCTGAGACTTTCTCCCTCGAAAACCTAGGTGAATTTACTATGAAACTCTCTAACAAAACCAAAAACAAAAAATTGGCTGGAATTTCTGGAGGAAATGAAAATATAACCGTAGATAGTGCATCTATAATTAAGAGGACAAAAGTGAAGGAAGGAATAGTGACGCTTCTGAAAAGTGATAATTCCGGGGACGGACACATTTGGGTTCTGCCTATCGTGGGTATTGGAGGCAGTGGAAAGACAACTCTTGCCAAATTAGTTTATAATGACAAGGAAGTGATAGAGTGTTTTAGTAAGCGGTCATGGATCACGGTATCTCCCAGTATGGATAAGAAATTTCTTACACAAAATATTATGAGTATCATTTCGAATGATGAGGTCGGGGATGGAAAAGATGGAGATTTTGATGAACAACTTACCATTATTCATGGAAAATTGGCATCGGAGAAAAGGTTGTTTGTAGTGGACAATTTGTGTGCTGAAGATACGTATGATGATCGATGGAACTGCATCATACAACTATTTAGAGGGACAAAGGAAAATGGTACAAAGATCATGGTAACAACTAGATACCCAGCATTTGCAGATAAAATTTTTACTAAAGGGCCTATAAAGCTGGGACCTTTGAAAGGAAATGAACTTGAGGATTTATTTGATGCATGCGCATTTCAGGATAAGAAAGCGAAGGATTATCCATCTTTACGTGGATTAAGGAAAGATTTTGTGAAAAAATTACATGGCTATCCTTTAGAGGTGAAAACGATTGGTGCTGTACTAAGTAAAAAGCTTGATGTTGAGCACTGGAAGGATGTGCTAAATAGTGATGAATGGATGAACCCTAATGGTAAGGATGATTCTGAACATATAATGGCATCAGTGAAAATTAGTTATTTGTATCTTCCGAGTGATCTTCAAAAATGTGTCACGTATTGTTCTCTATTTCCCAAGAATTTCAAGTTTGAGGAGAATGACCTAATCAATCTTTGGATGGCCCAAGGTTTTATTTATTCTAAAAGTGGTTACAAGAGCAAAATACTGGGTCTTGATTCTTTGAGTGAATTAATTGGTCGGGGGTTCTTTGGAGAAGTCAAAGAAAATGCCAAGTATCAAAAAGCTCCGATAACTTTCCGTATGCACGAATTGGTTTACGATCTGGCAAAACTCATTTCATCTGAGGAATTTCTCACCATAGATGGATCTGATGTTGAAACAATCAGTAAATCAATACGTCATGTATCAATCATAACACATTCTGCTTATGAATGTGACAATAACAACAAAGAAGTTGAAAAAACCTTCATGAATAAAATGGCAAAGATAGTAGAAAAATTGGATATTGCAAAGTTGAGAACCTTAATTTTAATTGGCAATTATGATTCAAACTTTGCTACAACCTTTCAGAATCTATTTAAAGAAGCAAAATATCTTCGTGTACTTAGATTGCCAATGAAATCTGATGTCACTGACTCTCTATTGTGCAACTTTTCCAACTCTCTTCATCTTCGGTACTTGAAACTAGTTCAAAATTCCAATAGATCCTCAGACAAAAAAGAGAACAAGAGTAAAGAGAACAAGAGTGATAACGGTAAATTTCAGAAATTAATGTTTAGGCCTTACCACCTATTGACCAATAGTTCCTCAGACAAAAAACAGAACAGGAGTGATAACGATAAATTTCAGAAATTAATGTTTAAGCTTTACCACCTAGAAACCTTGGATATAAGTGATTGGCATGGTGAATTTAATATTCCAAGAATAACAGGCAAGCTTATTAGATTGCGTCGTTTATATGCCAAAGGAACACAAGTCACTGAAATAAGTGAGATTGGGAAGCTAACAGACCTCGAGGAGCTCCCAGAATTCATGGTTAAGAGGGAAAAATATTTTGATATTGCCCAGCTAGGTGAATTAACAAATCTTGGAGGTTCTCTTAGTATTTGTGACTTAGAGTGTATAAATTCAAAGGAAGATGCGTTCAAAGCAAAGCTTTTGGACAAAAGAGAGCTCCATGACTTGTCATTATCGTGGAGTTCAAGTGCTTCATGTCCTCCACCAGATTCAGAGGCGATTCTCAATTGCCTTGAACCACCCCCCAACATTAGAAATCTCAATATTCATGAATATCCCGGAGCTAAACCCCCTTCTTGGATGGTTAAATACTGCTCACTTAATTCTTTGCGGTCTCTCATCTTAATTAACTGCAATAATTTGGATACTCTTCCGCCTCTTGGGCAGTTACCAGTCCTCGAGAGATTGATACTTAAGGGAATGCCTAAAGTTAAAAAGGTGACAGCAAAATTCTATGGCCCTTACTCAAAAAAGGCATTTATGTCACTGAGGGAGATGGTGTTTAGTGATATGTCAAGCTGGGATGAGTGGGTTGGAATTAATGATTGCAAAATGTTTCCTTTTTTGAAAAAACTTGAAATTCTTTGTTGTTCAAACTTGCGTAAGTTACCTGAGTTTTCCAATAGTTGTTTTTCCTCTCTAGAGGAACTTAAAATTGTCAGTTGTCCAAAACTGACGGTACCTCCTTTACCCCATAGTCAAACTCTAAATAATATTTCTATTTCTAATGTATCGGTTCCATTAAAAAAATTATCTTTATCCCAATCTTCTAACGGGTTATCATTGTCCATTGAATGGATGATTGAGAATGCGGCACTAAATGAAAATGTGTTGATATTTTCAAATCTCAAGGCTTTAGTTGAATTAACCATTAAAGGATGCTCAATAAATTGTTCACTATGGAAAGATTTTCAGGAGCTTGTGGCATTGAAACGATTGATGATCAAGGATTTAGTGCAAAATACCAAAAACAAAGAGATGTGGGTTCTACCAAGATCACTTCAGTTATTGGAAATCTCTTCTGAATATGTGACAGGACGTCATGTGTCTGGGTGGTTGTTAAATTTACCACATCTTCTTACTCTGGTTATAAAGTTACCGGACATAAATTCCCTGGAGGTTGAAACTAGAGAAACCACAAGCGAAGATGGTTCCTCAAAAGATGAAGCTAAACTGCGAATTTCTCCCTTTTCCCTGAGATCTCTCAAAGAAATTAGTATCATTCAATGCGAAAAGTTAGTTTCTCTTTTTCTTCCTCAAAACGGTTTGAGGGGATTTTCCTCTCTCGAAAAGTTAACCATAAGAAATTGCTCTAAACTCCGTTCGTTGCAAGTGGCAAATAAGAAGTCTGCTGAGATTTCGACACTTCCATTGGCAAGTAAGAAGTCCGATGAGATTTCCATACTTCCAGTGACAAATGAAAAGCCCGATGATAATTTCCACACTTCCATTGAAGATGGTTCCTCAAAAGATGAAGCTAAACTCCGGATTTCTCCCTTTTCCCTGAGATCTCTCAAAGAAAGTAGTATTATTCAATGCGAAAAGCTAGTTTCTCTTTTTCTTCCTCAAAACGGTTTGAGGGGATTTTCCTCTCTCGAAAAATTAACCATAAGAAAGTGCCCTAAACTCCGTTCGTTGCAAGTGGCAGATAAGAAGTCTGCTGAGATTTCCACGCTTCCATTGGCAAATAAGAATTCGGATGAGATTTCCGTAATTTCTGTGGCAAATAAAGAGGCCGATGATAATTCCATACTTCCGCCAACGCTCTTACAATTGGAAATTGATTGGTTACCCGAAAGTATGCAATTCCAATTATTATCAAATCTAACCCGTCTCACACACTTGAAATTAGATTCCATTGGCTACTGGAAATCTCTGTCGCTGGATCATTTTGTTGAATTGCAAGAGTTGAATATTGAAAATTGCATAGCGATGTCGTCTCTTAAAGGTGTCGGCAAACTCGGCTCTCTTACAGTGTTGAAAATATTAAAATGCCCGAAATTTCCTAAAGCTTGGGAGGAGGCATTAGAGAAAGAAAAAGAGATAAACGCAAAGTTCTCATTGGGGCTCAAAGAACTCATAATTGATGATACCTCATTTCTTACAACTGGAATATGCAAATATCTATCTGCACTTAAAAAAATGGTGCTTGATAATGTAGAAGTGACAGAATTGACCGAGGTACAGAAAAAATCTCTCTTTATGCTCTCAATACAACAAATCAACTTCCGAAACTGCTCAAAGCTCCAGTCTCTGCCGAATAATCTGTACGAGCTTGAAGAACTCCATACACTTGAAATAAGAAAATGCCCGGAAATCAAATCATTACTAGATGACCAGCTCCCTGATTCTATAGAAGTGTTTGTAGATGAATCCAATAGCCAACTGGTGGAATGTTGCAAAAAATTAAAGAAAATCAAAATGTTAGATATCTCTTGATGGATGGACTGCATTCCGGTTGCCGGTATCTCTCCTTTAACGATGGTTAAACTCCTTGTCAATAACTGATAAAAATATATTTCTTTTATTCATTTCTAAGTAATCTCTCTGTTTTGCAGGCATTCTTATTGGTGTAAATATATTTTTATCTTCCCGAAGCATATCATCCATCTTTTTGTAAATAGATTCATATATTTGAATAACAAATTGGGGAAAAAAAAGATTCATATATTTGCAATTTTGTGTGTGGACATTCATCTCACCACACCATCTTTTAGTAAATAGATTCATATTCATTTATCTTTCTGAGCTAACAACGTGCAATGTAACTTGGATGACAGGTTATTCAAGGCAAATCTGACAGAGGTATGAATGATTTATTAATTTATATATTTTATGTTAACTTATGTTATTTAACACATTTTCATATATGGTTTTGTTATATTCTTTTTTCTTCCCTTGGTACTTCATGGCAGTTCTACCAAAGATGAAGACCTTTCTCTCCATATATGCACAGTTTATTCAGGTGTTAGTTCACTTGCATTTTCAGGACAGTTGCTAATTTTTGGAAAAGAAGAAATGTAAGTTGCTAAATGCTAACATAACACATATATTATTTTTTTATAATAATGTGTTTTTGTGTAAACTTACATGCTGTTCTATAACACTTTATATATAAATTTTATTGTCATAAAGACTATAGAAATACATAAGGGTGTGTATATAGTTAATAACAGGAGGGTCAATTTAGTCAACCAAGCCCAAACTTATCAGCAAATAGCTTACATGCAGTAATATATATGTATAGTTTACAAGCTACACGTTTTTGTTTTCTTGCTCAGCCAAATTTGAGCACAATTTCAGCCTATTGGATTCAGCAATTATCAAAACTTTCAGAGCGTTTAGGTTTTGGCCTATTCTTAGAAAATTTTAATATTTTAATATTCATTTGAATTATATGTAGATGGAGTTAGTTAGAACAAATAAGCGAGAATTTCAGTTGTGGAAAAATTGAACGATGTCATAAAACAAATTTGAAGGCCAAATACTTCTTCTATAATGGTTCTTTAGTGATGCTTTCCAACATTCCCAAAGAAAATGTATTATATAATCTTAATTTTTGTGAATAAGATATTCTAAATAAATGATACTATGAATAAAATACTTTTTGTTTTTCTTTTGTAGAAAGTATGCATGTCTAACATTTCATACGCAAAGTAACAAGGTCATCATCTTCCTGGCATGAGTGAAAACGACATTAGATAAAGAAAAAAAAGGGATGGTAATGACTTATTCTAAATAGATATGAATAAAATTAATATTATCATAAATGAGTTTCTATATTCATTCAGATGGGTGAAAATGACAGAAAAGAACCTGGTCGAATCACTTCTCGGCGAACAACACATAAGCAGAAAGAGGATAATTATGGGAAGGAAGAAACAAAACAAGAAATGGTCAAACAATTACTCTCTAGTTATAATTGTTAAATTGGTTAATTTGTTCAAAATTATATATATTTTTTCTTTGATTTGTGGATTGAGGCTTATAATTCTCCTTTCGCTGCTCACCTGTCCAGGAGAAAGTTTCTAAGGAGCTTTTCGATGAAGCTTTTCTTGAGGTAATGATCCCCAGGCACAGAGGTTGTGTAAAACGCAAGAAAAGCATATGAAGAAGAGGTAAGCTAAGCCAAAAGTATGATAAAACAATTTTATTGTAAAAGCATCCGAAGATATACTATTAATTTAAAAATTACATATATGGCAATTTTAGGGCAAATATCAAGTGCATTTGGTATGAGCAGAAAGAGTGATTTAAAGTTTAACTTTAAGCAACGGAGTATGAACCTTATGGGCCAATGTTAACCTTACAGGCCAATGTTAATCGTAATAGGGATGCTTATGAGGGTGCCTGAAATAATTGTACTCCTACCACAGTTTGAGACGGCCACAATACATGCATAAACATGGCGATTACAATGGCGGTAGGAGCAAACCTAAGCACCACTGAAAGTAGCTTCTCTTGTAATGCATTGATAGAACAAGGCTTCCGAAACTGAAGGGGAAAACTTTACTTAAAGAGCGTATCTAATGTTTATATATTTTTCTTCTCTTTAATTAATTTTTTTTACAAACATAATTAGGAGGGTGGGGAAAACATGTCTAATTTTGATTTGAATATAAGAGTCAATTTTTTTTTTCCTTTTGCATTTCAAGAAAGGTGCTGTAGGCAATTTCTGAACTTTATGTGATTCAGTTAGGGCCTGTTCTCTAGCGCAGTTTTGTAAAGTGACAGGAAGCTACAGCCTCAGGAAGCTGAGAAATGAACATCAAGAAGCTATGAGTTCAGGAAGTTACGTAAAACTGCATGAAAGTTTCAAAAAGAGGTGTTTGATCAAAACACAGGAAACTATGAATATAATATTTGATACTTTAAAGAAAAAGCCTAGCTGTTAAAATAAAATCATTTTTTAAAAGCAAATAAAGAATTATGGAAAGATTATGTTAATTACATATAATGCTTTTATATTCATTATGAATAATTTATAAACAATTTTATGTAAGCCTAATTTCCTTTAAATATATTAATTCTATTAAGCCTAATATCCTTTAATTATGCCAATATTATTTTTTCCATTTAACCAAAATTATCGAAGTACATCACAACAAATTATCAAAAAATAATTTATACTAGCACCCCAAAGCAAGTATCACACCAACCCTTCTACCAAATATATAGGAATGAATTATCAAAAAATAATTAAGTACCTAGTAACACAAATAAAAATAGATATAGCAAATCTGTACAATTATCGAACTAAAGAATGTACAATTAACACCAATTTGTATCATGCTTAATTTGCCCAAATTAGCACAAATTATGAATGAACTGAAGATTACAAATTAAGAATCTCTTAACCAACTCAAAATTAATCCCAACAAAATCTCCTATTTGTCCTAATTCCCAAATTACACAGAAGAAATAACTATACAATTTCTTAAGTATCTCAATTACTCATGCAAAAATAATGGATTAGCTGACTCTTCTCCTTATTGCTTGGAGACAAAAAAAATGAACAGATGTTAAATAATAAAAAACGAAGTAAATATAAGAGATAGAGAGAGAGAGAGTCTTTAGAGTATGCCATCTTGATTTACTCTTCAGATTATGCTATCTTCATGGTAAAAGAACTCTGCACAGAGACTAGAGCGGTGAGAGGGATGACTTAACCAAGAGGAAGAAGAAAAGATGATTTTTTTAATATTTTTTGTGATAGTTCACATTTTTCACTGCTCCGAACACCAGTTTTTACAGCCTATACAAGACGGAGGATCCTGCCCAAAACCGGCTTCAAAACTGCATATCCCCGAACAGGAGAGTGTAGTGAGCTGGGTTCTTACTCCTGGTTAATTTATTTAAGGCCAAATTTCATCTGTATCCTCCATCCCACGAAGTATCTTGTATACTAATATTTTATTTATTATTTTTTATTGAATAGAAGAATTTGTAAAATATTGATGAGGATATTTTAGTCTAAAAAATTTTGGATGCAATGTTTAAGATAGCATATGTGTATCCGCACAAGGAACGAGAAATAAGTGGATGTGGTCTACAAATGTGTACTTGTGAGTTGTGAGGTCACTAGAGTAGAGATCCTCTCATCAGTACGCAACCTAGAAGTAAACCTTGTGCAGGGAATAATCTATGACTGATCCAAGTAAGTCAACGATCCATATAAAGCATATGCTAGCAACAAGATCCACTTTTTGCGTTGATTTCAATCTTCCCAGCAAGTAAATTGAAAAAAAGGGGAATCCTCAAAACAGAAAACAACTTTTCTAGATTGTTTCCTTTTTACTTGCTTTCTCTCATCGTCCGTTAGTTCTCTTTTGATCGCTGAATTCGTTAGCTGGTACAGCTGAACTCGAGATGGAACCGGCTTCTGAAATCTCAAGTGTGGTGTCTTGGCTGATCGAGGCGGTACTCCGCGATGCGGAAGCGGCGCTTAGAAAATCGGCGGATCCCGACTTCCGAAAGGAGCTGGAGACCTTGAAAGAGGAGATGGCTCAGGTCAAGGCGAACCTGAACACAAAGTCGCGAAATGATTGCTCCTTGGAGCCGATCAGAGATCTGGCTTATAGAGTCCAGGATTTGCTGGACGAGTGGGATTATGGTCGAATTCAAGGTGCGGTTGAGCGCGGAGGTAATGAGGTCAACCCTCCTTCTGATGACCAGAGCACGGAGGGTGTCGAGGTCAATTCTCCTTTTAATGAGGCCAGGTCTCCTTCTATTGACGGAGGGAATAGTTCCGCTTCTATTGGCGGAGACAACAAAATCTCCAGGGTTCCTTCTTCTTCTTCCTTCCGCAAACTCTTTAGAATTGGACGATCTACCTCAAAGAAAGGTGGTGCTAGCCCACTCCATCCTAGTGAATCGGCCTGTCGCAGCCCAGTTCGTCCGAGTGATTTCGCCAGTCGCATGAAGGGTTTAGTCGAGTCGTTGCAGAAAGCCCGCAAGGATATTGGTCTTGCTTCGAAATCAGAAGCTTCTGGTTCCATTTCCTTGTCAAATCTCGAGATTCAACCCAAAAAACCTGTGCAAACCATGAATCCACTTGTTGGTGAGCCCCCGGTGTTCGGGAGGGACCAGGAGAGAGATCGCTTGGTTTCAAAGCTATTAACTGGTTACGGAGTTACCGATAATAATGGCGCCCCCTCTGTTCTTTCTATTGTTGGTTTTGGAGGTGTAGGAAAAACCACTCTTGCCCGACTAGTTTATCATGATGAGAGAGTTAAAACACGTTTTGAGTTACAGATGTGGGTAACTGCTGGTTCTAATTTCGATGTTTCTAGGGTTGCACGTGAAATACTGCAGCAGGTGTGTGGATGTGATGATAGCCATGTGGAGGCAAAACGTCCTGCCGAGCTTCTGAAGGAAATTAGAGAGAGTTTGGGGTCAAAAAGGTTTTTGCTTGTTGTGGATGACATGCAAGAAGGGTACCATGACCAGAGTGGATGGAAATTACTATTGGATCCTTTGAAACAGAGTTCAAGTTCAGTGGAAGGTAGTATGATATTGGTTACTACTAGAGTGCAGTCAGTTGCTGAGGGAGTATCTGGATTAGATACTGTTCATTTGTATGGTTTGGAGGATCGGGATTCTTGGGACTTGCTCAAATCGTTAACTTTCGATGATGAGTGGTTTGATATAAACCCGAATTTAGAGATCATTGGTCGGCAGATAGCCCGAAAACTCAAGGGTAACCCTTTGTCAGCAAAAAGCATTAGTGCCTTTTTGAAACGAGACCTTGATAAAGCACATTGGAGGGGAGTGCTAGGTGAGCTAAACTTGGAGGGGGGAGATGTTGCTAACACAGTGCTGAAGTTCAGCTATGAAAAGCTGCCATCTAGTTTGCGCCAATGTTTCTCTTATTCTGCTCTATTTCCAGAGGATTATCCTTTTAACCGAGAGGATCTGGTCCGGTTGTGGATAGCTCAAGGGTTTGTTATTTCAAATGGAAGGAGAGTGGAGGATGTTGGGCACGAGTATTTCGACTCTCTAGTTGATCGGTGTTTCTTAAAGAGAGTCGACAAGGAAAACCAGACTGAGTATGTGGTACATGATTTGTTGCTTGCTTTGGTTTCCTCTCAGGAATTGCTACGTTTGGATGGTTCAGGGAGTGGGCCAATCCCCTCAACTGCGTGCCATATATCCGTTGTTAAAAAAGATTTTGAGAAAGAATTGGATGAACGTACCAAATCTTTGGAAGGCGAGAACTTGAGGTCCTTTATCTTTTTGGGGAAGGAGGGCTCAATAGATCCCAATGTTCTGGAAAATATCCCGAGCCGCATCAAAGAGGCTAAGGGTTTAAGGGTGTTGAGATTAAATGGCACTCCTAGTTTTCCAACTTTCCTTTCCAACACGGGGAACTTTATCCATCTTCGCTATCTTAGTCTTGACTCGGATTTTGAAACCTTACCTAAAGAGATATGCAAGCTTTACCATTTGCAGTTTTTAGATGTAAGTCATTGCACAAAGCTTACTTCATTACCAGAAACTTTTAGCAATCTTGTAGAACTTAGGCATTTCATTGCGGACAAGAAATTGCATTCCATGATTTCCAATGTGAGGAAACTAACGTCTCTCCAAGAACTAAGTGAATTTCGGGTTAGGACCCATGGTCCATTTGGTATAGAACAGTTAGGTGATTTGGCAGAATTAGGAGGTTCGCTTTCCATTTATGATCTTACTAATGTCGGATCCAAGGAAGCAGCCTCTAAAGCTGGGCTAGTTGAGAAGAACTTTATTAATAGTCTATGCTTATCATGGAATGGAATGGGTGCAGAAAAAGAAAAAGGAAAAGGAAAAGGAAAAGGAAAAGAAAAAGAAACAGAAACAGAAACAGAAACAGAAACAGAAACAGAAAAAGAAATAGGAATAGAGAAAGAAACAGAAACAGAAAAAGGGAAAGAAACAGAAGTTTTTGAGAGTCTTCAACCCCATGTGAATCTTAAATCTCTCCAAATCTTAGGATATCATGGTAATAATATGCCTTCATGGTTAACTGATACCGCCAAATTGGCCAATTTGGTTAATATAGTGTCGGTGTATTTAGAAAATTGTTCGGAATTGGAAGCCCTTCCACCTCTCGGAGAGCTGCCTTTTCTCAAGAAGCTACATCTGAAATCTCTGCGTAAAGTGAATGAAATTGGACCTCAATTATATGGAAACTCTGAAAATGGTTTGGGTTTTCAGTCCTTGGAGGAGATTCTAATTGAAAATATGGAGGGCCTAAAGTCGTGGCATTGGAGCAATAAAATCTTGTTATTTCCTGCTTTACAAGTTCTTGAGATAAAAAATTGCCTTAATTTGAGAGGAATTCCTCTAACAACCCCTGATTCTTTAGAGACCGAAGAATATAAGCCGTTTCCGTGCCTCAATACTCTTGTAATTAATAACTGCCCTAAAGTGGAGAAAATATCACCTTTGCCACACACTCATAGGCTTTCTCGCATTTCCATTAAAGGAGTCGGTTCTTTCGGCGAGTTGGATTTATCAGTTTTGAGGGGCGAACTATTAATGGAAATTAGTTCAAACCATGGCTTGAAATCATTGGATGAACTGCTATTGTTCTATAACTTGAGGAGTCTAACGTCATTGTGTATAAAAGATTGCCCAAATCTCAAAACATTGGGAGGCGAGGGCATATTCGCTTTGGTTTGTTTGAATAATTTGCGAATAGAAGAATGCACCAAGCTTGATTCCTTGCCTTCTGATCTGACTCAGCTTCTTTCCCTCGAGAAACTATCCATTGTTGGGTGCGAATCCGTTAAATCATTTCCGGAAAATGATCTTCCGGATTCCTTGAAAGAGTTGAATGTGGATAAATGCACTGCTGAGCTACGTGAGATATGTAAGAGGATAGACAGTAAGGGGAAAATACATGTCAAGTTCGGAGGATCAGAGATGATTTGATGTTAATATAGCGGGTAATGTTTCAAAACTTCTTTTAATAATATTGTTTTTTTTTCTCAAATTTATCATGTTTAGATCTATGAGTTGAGTGCAACTGCAATTATTTTCTCAATTGTTTTTTATGTTAATTTGATTTTAAAACTTTGTAGTGACAGATCGAACCAAAGGAAAAGATGCATTGTAATTTGAAGGAGAAGTTGTTAATGTACTCAAAGCACTATTGAGTTGAACTCTTGTTTATTTCCCCAGTAAAAAGCAGAGACATTATTAGTGTTTTCTTTATTTTTGCTTTATTTTTTTTATTCAAGGATGTTGTTTCAGAGAGCTTCATTCTCCTTTTTT
The DNA here is from genome assembly GCA_024447665.1 of Juncus inflexus. Taxonomy (NCBI): domain Eukaryota; kingdom Viridiplantae; phylum Streptophyta; class Magnoliopsida; order Poales; family Juncaceae; genus Juncus; species Juncus inflexus. Next base: position 8,339,271 of record JAJHPC010000002.1, on the reverse strand, counting down.
TAACTTTTATGGTACTTAAGAAGTTTACTTCCAGGTTTTATTGAACATGAAAATTTGGGCTTCTTGTAACTCTTTTTTTGTTTCTTTAATAAATTTTTTCCTGTTATGCATTTGCTTTAATATTGGGCTTCGGCTTGTCTGGCCTGATATTGTTCAGGTTGATTTTCGAACTTTGAACTTTTTAATGCACATTTGGATTCTATTCTGAAAATTCAACTCAAGTAAATTATTATATAATATAAAATTAATTTCAAAATCACTAGCATTGCATATTTCCTTGCAAATTTATGTGATTATTATGAGTGGTTATGAAATTCATTTAAAAAAATGAAAGATTTGTCTTTTCAAAAGAAACTGAAGGCTAAGAAAAGAGTAAAAGATTATAACGAAAATCAGACCATACGTAACTCTACACCTAATTTTTTTTTTCTTACAAGTTTTGGTCCCACATGTGATGTGACAATTATTTAATTACTTGATTGGTTTAAATAGAGAAAACCCTAAATATACAAAATCTTCATTTTCGTGTTTCAAGAAGTTGATATGCTGATATTAATGATAAGAAAACTTTTTCTCACTAGTAAATAAAACATAGTCTACCATTAAACAAAATCTATGTAGTGAGATAAATGAGAACTTACTACCTAAATAATTAAAAAAAAACATTGTCTCTATCCACCAGCTCATTCGCAATTCACAAATGATTTATTATTTATACAAGAACTCAGAACTCTAATTAATTTCAGTGCATTTTCTATTTTGATTTAATTTCCATCTTCATGAACCACCAATCATTATGCAATTAAGTCTTTATTTTAACAAACCCGTAGGTATAGATTTTATTAAATAAGCAAAAAAAAGTCACAAGACAACTGTTACAAACTCTTCATAAATAAGGCGAAAATAATAAAAGATAATAAAAATACATCAAAAGTGCAAATTGGAACATGAAGCTTAACCTAAAAAGTAGGCATAATACAATCTGAATAAAAAATTGAAAATACTCTTGATAACTTCGCCAATTCGTCAACTTCACTATTTTCAGCTCTGCTAATGTAGCAAAATGTCGGATCTTTTAATTGACGTTTCCATAAAATACAATCACGAGCATTTTGTATGGCCATCCAAGAAGAAATAGTTAACTCATTTGCGGAGATATTAAAGGAGAGAACTGACGCTACTTCATGAAACCAAGGACGAAAGTGTAGATTCTGTCGGGTAGGTCCTAGTTGCAGTGAGTGTAATAAAAATCGTGATTTGTTTTCTGTGCGTGATGCTTACTACGTTTTGGGCTATAATAATGGTGATTCTTCTTCCTTGGCCTTATGAAAGGATTACACAGGGGAATTCATATGGCCATGTAACAGATCGGATGCTGGTGAGAGAAATTTAAACTTCTCTTTTTTTCTATTTCTGTTTATTGAATGAATGATTTTTTGTGAATTGTATTTATTTATTTAAATCAAGTTATTTGCTTGAAACTTTTGAAGGCTATTAAGAACTTAAGATAGTGATTTGCCATAGTGTTTGTTCTCTTAACCAAATTATTATTACTATTATTATGTTTTTACACTAAAATTGTGTAACTTAACTTTATGGTAACATTTGTTTAACCAATGTTATTTTTTTCTTTTAGATATGGATATTAGGAAATCCAATAAAATCAAAGGATTAGAGTTTTCAAGAGAAAATTTGGTCCTCCCTGCCTTCTGATTATGAAGAAATCTGCGGGGGGGTTTCAAGAAATTCGAAAAATACCGCAGATCATTATCTTTGAGCGGATTGTAATGCTCGATTTTAAGATTGCAATCCTTTTTTGATATAAAACTTACCTAAAATGGGAAAATCGGTTATCATTTGATCAAACCAAGTGATTTTATAAATCGACATTGTTTTTAGTAATAATATGTGTAAATACAACTTATTAAAAATGAACTTCCATATCTGTTATATACTCCCCCCCCCAAATGATAAAGTTCGGGTTCCGCCCCGTTTATAGATCCAATTTTTTTGTCGAGTAGTATATATTAATAGTGCGTTGATGTGTTCATTTTTTACACACATATTTTGGGCTTAATAATATAATAATAAATATAAAAATAATATAAAAGGGTTTAAAGTATTATGTATTTGATAAAAAGGGTAAAAAGGGAGCTAAAATATAATTTATGGCTAAAAATACGATTTTAAGCATGTTTTGAATTATAATTATAAAAATGATTTTTTGGGATCTTTGACAAATTTAGAAGCCCCAAAAGTATAAACATAATTAGACCCCTTGTCTACTCTAAAGTTTGAGTTTGATCAACCGAGTTGACCTTTTGTAATTCCGCTCATAGACTGATTTTTTCTGTATTCAGAGACTGCGGAATGGTAATATCTTTCGCAAACAACTTTCCTATGAGTTTTGACCCGAAAGCGTCGAACGTGTCGTGTCTCTAGGCTCGAATGTATTTTGTGTGGAGACTTCTAGAAAACTCTAGATACCGTAAAAAAGAAAATCCTGTAGGAGATAAGAAAGTTCTCCATATTTGTTCTCCATGATTTATTTACATAAGTGGCAATTATAATTGGAAATATGTTTATTTCCTTATAATTATATTTTCATGTATTAGGTATGACTATCCTATAAATAGAGGGATAGGGGTAGAGTTTTATTCATTCCAACAACCACAAACAATTGTATTATATTTCTCTTTCTCCAAGTATTAAGAAAGTGTTTGAGTGCCGGCGGCCGTGATTTTTACCCTTTAGGATTTCCACGTAAAAAAAAAATATTTTTGTTCCTGTGTCTTGCTTTATGTGTTTGCTGTTGCGTCTCGGTTCCTAACAGAATGAACCACTGGAATCTTACAGAACGATCTCAAGAGAGTCATAGCTTATTCAACTTAAGTAATACTGAGGCAATCATTACCGAGTTGGGGCCTGGTTTGGGTCTCCAGTCACCAAGGGCACAAATGATGACGTGAAAGAAGCAAATTTCCCGATAGTGAAAGTAAGAATGAATGCAATAAAGAATCAACTACGGAAGAAAATTCCCCGAACAAATCGTATACATATAGTAGTAGATGTTCGGCTAATCCTCTTCTTGAGTTCTTTCATTCCTCTTCCTTCCTGTAATATCATTCAGCCAAGTAGCATGAAATCTGAAACACCGCCCATCTCATTTCGGCTTTTGGCAATCAGACTAGCCAGTTTGAATATATCCTAGCCTCTACTTTCTCAGTTCTGACTTTAACGGAAGGGGATGAAATGAGCCACTTTGGTTAGGCTGTCATGACCCAAATAGAATCAAACAAAACCCGGATATGTCTCCACTTCTTAAAGAAGTGCATCGCTTCCGAAGCACCTCCCTCTCCGAACCGAACAAATACAAATTCCATTTTCTTTACATTTTCTATCCTTACAAATCAGTAATGAAAAAAAGCAAGATGCAAGGGCAAATCCTGATGATTCTGTAAAGGCAAGCCGGAGACTGAGTTAAGAATATATTTATCCCAATTAATGATGACGAGGTCATCCTAGCTAGCCCGGATCAGTCTCAGACGCTTACGAAGAAAAATGAAACTACTCATATTTATCTTTCCAACAATATATTTCATGCTTAATTTGGACTTGTAGACCCCCCCTAAAATAATTCTGCAAAAATCTGCACTTACAAATATATATTTTTCTCTGATTTTTACATATATACTGCACAGAAAACTACACGGGTAAGAAGTGACCCGCCGCACAGAGAGAACACCATAGGAAATCCGTGCAGGAACCTAATTCCTGAATTCTTCAGAAAATCCGAAATCCAGAACCAGTCGTTTGGTCCGTTAAATATTTAACGGACCGGACGATCTGAGCCGTCCACAGCTTGATCCGACACGCAGAATTAGTGGACCTCTTAGTCTGTTGAGTGGCCATTTATCAGCCGTTAGTCTAATCAGACGGTCCAGATTAAATCACAGGAAAATCTGATTTTGATCGAACGGCTACTATTTTTCATGTTCTTCAGGCTAATTTAAACAGCAAAAAAGGAAAATTCAACCCCAAATTTGGAAATTGGAAGAAAATGACGGATTTCGACACGTGAAAATTTCCAAATAGACCCTATATATATATATCCCAAGAACAAATATACATGAAAATAACACAATTTCAGCCGTAATTTCAGAAAAGAGAGAGAAAGAAACCCTAAACCGAAACCAACCCAAAATTTGATTTGATCGAGCTTTTCCAACAAATTACTTTGGAATTGTTTGATCAATCAGATTCACCAAGATCTTTGAAGATTGCTAGACGACTCAATCGCTCCGAAAAAACACGAACGGAAGTAATTTGAAGAGGGATTTGTGCACCCAACGACTTATCTTGGCGTGTGAATTTCAAACCTTCAAATTGCGTGTTGCGGGAATTGGAAGAGCATCAAATTACCGTGCCATCACTTGCTTCAACATCCATCTTCCTTGATTTAGGTTGAATTTTTATAATTTATGTTTTCCGATCAATTAGAGGGATTTGGGGTTTAATCTAAAATAATTGTTGTGTGATTGAGTTGTGATAATTGAATAAGAAAATTTAGTAGTTGAATAAGCGTCATTATTAAGTTCTTCTAATTTTATAATTCTTATTTTGGTACATTGAAAGTTGTTGGAAAAAGGTTCAATTTTAGGGAAATTTCTTTGTTTTTCTCAAATACGGTGACGATTGTGTTGTTTGTTGTGCTTATTCGCTGCGTATAAGTCCTAAAATTATCCCAATACAATATTGTGATTTTATTTTTTGTTCAATTCTCATTTTCCTTAAAAATCCAAAATAAATTAAGCTTAACTGAACCCTAGGTAAACCATAACCGGCTCCATTTCATCTTAAAATCCTAAATACACCTTAACTAAACTCCAAGTAAGCTTAATTAAATCTTATACACATTTCATATTAAAACCCTAATTAAAGCTTACTTAAAACCTAATTAACCAATATTTTATCTTATTTAAAGTTTTAAACCCCGATTAATATCTAATTAAGCCTCAAAAGGGAAAAAATTTCAGCCATAGTAAAAACACGATTAGCCCCAATTCTGCCAATTTAGAGCAAATTAGTGTAAACTTAGTAAATTCGGAGGTAGTTCTTGAGCAAAATTGAAAACTGTGAAAAATATAATACTAACAAAGAAAGATAAATAGAAAATATAATTATGATGGATTAATAGTTTCTTGTCTTATACATGCTAGTACAAAAAGCTTACATTTATAGGAGCCAATACATGAATCACCTTAGAAGCTAACAGCTCATTACCATTAATTACCTAACAGGTAAAATTGCCCTATAATTATTCCCTGCCTTGCTAAGAAAGGCAACTAAAATATACAAAGATTTTTCCTGATATTTTATAATTATTACTAAGATCCCATATCTTTAACACTCCCCCTCAAGTTCGGTTCGAAGATGTCAAGAGAACCCAACTTGGAAATAATCTCATGAAATCTTGTCTTACCAGAAGTAGACCTTCTATAGTAAGAGCTTCCAGCCCAGTCGGCATATGAGTATCCGGTAATTGATGTATGTTATTTCTCCTCATCCATATTCCTCGTCCTGGTGATCCCTTCAGATACCGCAAAATACGGTTGATGGCATCCATGTGACTTGTTCTCGGTGCATGCATAAATTGACTAACTGCAATAACAGCAAATGTTAAATTTGGTCTAGTGATTGTCAAATTTAATTTTCCTACAAGTCTTTGAAATTGCCCGACATTTTCTAATGGTTCACCCTCATTTGGATAAAGTTTACATTTAACATTCATTGGAGTTTCAAGAGGCTCAGTACCTAATTTTCCGGTTTCTTTTAGTAAATCAATGGTATACTTTCGTTGCGACAAAAATAAACCTTTATTAGAGTGAGCTACTTCTATTCCAAGGAAGTATTTTAGCTTGGCTAGATCTTTAATATCAAATTTTTCTTTCAAAAAAAGTTTTAATGCGCTAATTTTTGTTTCATCATAACCAGATATTACAATATCGTCAACATAAATAAGGACAATAGTAGTTGACCGAAATTTTCTTTTAACAAACATTGAAGAATCCGCAGAACTTTTAGAAAATCCATATTTAATTAATGTGCAACTAAGTTTAGAATACCAGGCCTTAGATGATTGTTTCAAGCCATATATTAATTTTTTAAGTTTGCAAACTAGATCTTTATCATGGTCATTAGGATGTCCGGATGGTAAATTCATATATACTTCTTCCTCTAAATTACCTTGTAGAAATGCATTTTTAACATCCATTTGATACAAGGACCAACCACAATTGACAGCTACCGATAAGAGGACGCGAACCGTACTCATCTTTGCGACCGGAGCAAAAATTTCCTTATAATCAATACCATAAGTTTGTGTGAATCCTCTAGCTACAAACTTAGCTTTATACCTTTCTACAGAACTATCACTTTCATATTTTACTTTAAATATCCATCTACATCCTACAGCCTTTTTTTTCTTTTGGTAATTTTGTGACAATCCATGTTTCATTTTTTTCAAGTGCTTGCATTTCTTCATTTATATCCTTCCTCCATTTCCGATCGGACTTGGCTTCCTCAAAAGTAGTGGGTTCAACAATTTTAGATATTGAGCTAAGAAATGCAAAATGTTGTGATGACACTTTTTCATATGATATATAATTTTGAATAGGATACGTTGTAGCATGATAAGTACAATAATATTGTAATTTACTAGGAGGACGAGAGGAACGAACTGACCTGCGAACATTGGTGTCACTGCCGCTTGGAATCAATTGACTTTCTACTTTCATATCTGCACATGAGGAGTAAATGTACATGATGACGTTATTTGCTCTTCAACCACAGGCTCCACGGGAGGATTATAAGTGTCTGATAATTCCATGGATTGCACTTGCACCAAGCTAGTCTCCTGGTCAATTGTATTAACTTGACTTCTATCTTCATGATTTGTAACTCCAACATGGTCTTCTAACGACACATCTGGCCTTCTAATGACACATCTGCAACATGGTCTTGTAAGAATGCGTGAATCATGTCGTTATTCGATTCACACTTTCAACAAAAAATATTTATAATTCCTCTAAATCATTCACAAAGTGTATATGTGGAAATTGAGTTCAGGGTGTCGAACACATGGAGACTGGCCCTAAGTAAAACAAGTTCACAAATTAATTCTCAAGTGCTAAGTGTTTATGCAAATTCCAAGAGTTATGATTTAAGAATGAAAAGTGTATATAATGAAGTTGTTCAAGATGATAGAAACAAGTGCAAGAAATAATAAAAGAAAGTAAATATCTTTTTGTTGTTGTTTTATTTTAAAAGTTAATAAAATTGTAGGGAAATTATAACAATTTATATAACGTGTAAATCATTAATCACACCAAGTGACAATTTATTTAAATGGTTCAAAAAGCAAGGCCTGATAAATTTCCTTCCAAAAATTAATCAATTAATAAATCAAGTATTAAGTTTAACTCAAAAACTTCCACTTTTAAGTTTTACATAAACTCGAATCAAAACCTAACTTAATCACAAAAACCTCTTCCAAGTGTTCAAATGATTAAATAGCTCCTAAACATGTCACAATTTAAATCAAAACTAATCTTCTAATTAGAATTAATTTAATATTCAAGTTTTGAATCAAATATATTTTTCCAAATAATTCAACTCAAACAATTTAAGTGTTCTTAAGCTAATCTTCTTAAACCTCCAAAATGCCCAAATCAAACACAAGATTTCATCACAAATTATATAATAAGGTTTTTCTTACACAAAACTACTCAAGCATGCACACACAAACAAAAGACATGCTTAACAAATTATTCATTCAACACAAAGAGAGAAAAATTAAGGAAAAAGAAGAAAAATAAATCAAACCACAAATGGAGATTCAAGCTAGAGCTTCCTTGGTCGATTTGAATCTTCCTTCAATTCTCGCTCCTTCTAGAACAAGAATTTTCTCTTGAAGTTTGGCTCCCTTTTGTCTCAAGGCACCAATAGAAAATTAGGATTTTGGGACAATCTTAAAAAAAAGGTCATCCATGGAGAAAAAGAAAGAGGAAGAAGAAGATAATGATATTTACAATGGATTAGTAAAGAGAGAATGATGTGAGAATGGATTTGAGAATGGATGTATGAATTGTTGTGGTAATGGATGTTTGGAGAGAGAAAGATGGTGTATTTTTATAGAGAGATTTGACCTAAAAATTATTTGGAAATATTGTTGTGGGACTAAAATAAGGGTTTGTTCCGGTTTTGGGATTGGGTAGTAATTTGGGAAATGTGTAGCACTACTTTTCCTTCCTTTCTATTCAAATTCTGCTTGGGTGTAATTTTCTGGGTGCATTTATCAATTTCCCTCAGCTTTATCCAAATTCAATAGACTGTACACGTGGCACATTGTGATTAGCCAGCACCAAATTCAGGGTTTTAATTTCATCTAATAAGAGATTGCCACGTGTTAGACTCCTTAGTTTCTGTTGAAAACGCGTGCCACATGGCAGTTTATGATTGGGTAAAATGAGAATTCTCGTACTGATCGCTGAGATAGAGACGCCAGGTGTCACCCTCTCACTGGCCAGATCCAAATCTCGTACTGAGATTCCCTGCGCAATCAAAAAACGCGTGGCAATTTTTCTCCATTCCTGTCAATCGGATGGTCCAATACTTGGCGGATTCACTTGTTAATTTTTCAAATGAGTGGAGAGTGAATAAAATAGTTACTGCAGAACGCATTTCCTGATGATGAGATGAGCCACGTGTCGCGTGTCGATTGGCGATTCCGTTCATCGTACTGAGTGGTGTCAGCGGTGTTCCCCACTCAATTTCCGCCACGTGTCTTATCTAAATCTGATCCCAACTAATCAAGCCACGTGTTAGCTTCTGATTGGCCTAGAGAGAAATTCTGGAAAAATTAAAGAGAGGGATGGGGACACATGTTGTATTCTGCTTGGTTGAGAGAGGGTTTGATCTGACCAAATGTTGACTTCAACCAAGGTTGACCAAATCTTTTATCGCACTTTCTGGGAGTTCTAGAAGGACTTTTTTCGCGAGGTTTGTACCATTGGATTCTTATCGTCGTGCTCTTCGATTTGATACCCAGTTTGACCTTTTTTGGGATAGTTGACTTTTGGTCAACTGGGTGATTTTTCGGGTTTGACTTTCGTCCTTTTGTGAATTTTTTAGGTTTTCGCTTGGTAGGTTGGTGGGTAAGGGTTGTAAGAGAATTGGAGAGGCGTGTGTAGGGTTTTCGCAGAAATTTGTGAAGAATTTTGTCATCTTTGGCCCAGGATTTGCAAATCAGCCCTTCATTTGGAGTTGACTTTTCATCAAGTCATCCAAATATCGTTTTCTTGGTCTTTTTACCTGAAAAATCACACAAAAGTGTATTAAGAGTCTCAAAATATTTGTTTATTAATTTTAAACATTTTTCATACATTTTATGTGATTTAAGGGTGAATTTTATATGATAAAAACCCCAAAAATATGTATAAAAATACACATTACAGGTCTTCTAACGACACTTCTATCTTCATGATTTGTAACTGCAACTTGGTCTTCTATCGAAACATCTGGTCTAACGACACATCTGGTTTTTCAAGTGCTTGCATTTTTTAGGGTTTAGGGTTTTGGACCGTCTGCAATTTGTCTATTAGGGAATAGAAATTACAAATTCATCATAAAACTTAAACTAGAATATTCACTAAATAGATCAATTCATTAACTGAAACTCAAGTACAACTCATAATCGTAATACACATCACACAACCGTAATAATAAAGTCTAAGACCTCATAATCCCTAACCCTATATTTAATTCATTCATTCATAGCTTTGTCAAGGCTTCATGTTTCTAAGTTCCATCTATTCATCCTTAATTCTCTTTCTTTCTTTATTTCAAAAGAGTCCAGCCTGCTCGCCTCTCTTTCTTGGTCAATCTGTCCAAAAAAAAAAAAATTCTAAAATATGCTTGTTATTTATATATATCTACATTTCACTACTATATTTAAGATTAAAAAAAAGCATATCTTTAATTAAAAAATATACCTCTTTGTTAGCAAATATCATCATGCCATAATTTTTAAGAGTATAGCTTTCTTTATTTCAAAAAATCATAACAAGCCTTCTGTACTGATCTGTATCCATTTCTATACCTTCAGCCACTTCCCCCTAAATTATTCACACAATAAGTTATTAGTGAAATAAATAGTATATTAACATATTTATTATTAATAAAACATGAATTAATTAATATATTATTATTACCTTGCAACATAGAAGAAAACTTCGCCTCTTATCATCATCATCATCATTCACCAAATTTTTCAATTGTGATTTCATCTCAAATCATATGTTCTTAAAGTGAGCAAGCATCTCAAGTAACACCTACAAAGATAAAATATAGAAAACAAACAATTAGCATCAGAGAATTATATGCTAGAGATTAGCACTTATTTTCTAGAAAGAAATATATGCAGGTGCTGAAACCGGAGTCGACTAGGTCCTAAAACCCTTATCAGGTTATCTCACGACATGCAGACACCAACTTCTTCAGTAATTTGATAATAATAGCCCCATCCCTCTAAATGAATCTACAATTAGACCTAATTAAGAAGTAATTTGAATTCAATAACCATAACTTAGACCAAATTAAAACCTAAAACCCTAGTCTTGACCAAATTAAGCTACAATGAAGTATTTTGCAAATCTTACAGTAAGAAGCAACGACGCATCTTCCAACGGAAGACACGCGGAACTCGACGGCATCTTGGAGGCGACCTAGCTCTGAAAGAGAGAGCCCGAGATTCTTGGCGGCAAAGAAATATCTAGAGTAGAGAAAGAGAGAGATCGAGCTCGAGTTGTGGATGCGAGAAAGAGCTCGAGATGGCTCGAGAGAGAGATAGCTATGGATTTGGCGAAGTGAGCACTGGAGTTGATTTGTTTCCTTTTCTTACCTCAACGGAGGAAGGAGCAATGGACCAGGAGGAAACGGAAGTAGATGGGAATAGAGGAATTTTTAATTGTCACGTTATGTGTAAAAAAATTGGTATAAAAATTGGTCTATATATCCCCTCCCTATATATATATATAGATAGATATAGATATATATGTACAGGGACGGATCTAGGGGGGTGCTGGAGGGAGCCCCCCCCCAAACATATCAAAAATTGCATGTAGGTCCTTTGAAAATTTTGATTTCAGCCCCTTTATAAATATAATACAATTCTAATCTCAACTCATAACACAAGTGATTACTTGCTCTATTGGTTAGATCACCTACTTTGAGACGCTCCGTCCGTTATTGACCCGGGTTCGAATCTTGGTATATGCAATTTTTTGTATTTTTTCAAATCAAAAGATAAAAAGTGAGTGAACAAGGCAAAAATAAACTGTCCTTGCTCAGTTTCGACCCCGGGTTGGAGGTTTATACTTAAAGCGACCTGACCAACCAACTACAACTAAGTTTGTGTCTAAATGTCTCGGCCACCCCTATATATTGTAGCTGGCTCCGTTCCAGTATATATATATATATATATTGGACGGGGATTTGAAGCCCTCCTCCAATTTTCTCAATAAAATTTCTTTGGATAATAAAATCTTTCATGGGACGAAAGCAATTGCTTCAGATGCTTTACTTTTTTTTTTTCAACTATTGGTCCTTAACTTCGTGCAATTTAGTGGTGTGAGAAGCTGGATCAATAACAAGAGGGCTCGGAACTTTTTTTAAGAGGGATTGGATAGAAGAACTTGAGGAATCGGATGGTGAATCTGAGACTTTTTAAGAAAACAAAAACCAAATCGAGAATTTCTAGTACCCAAATAAATGATCAAAGAAACGGAAAAAAGTGGAATTTGGAAAAACCTGATGCTGGGAATAAGAATGGACCATCAGATGCAGATCGGAGGAGAACAAGGAGGTGCCGGCGATGGGATTTGACAATAGAGATAGGGATAAAGGGGGAAGGTGCATCATCGTTTCCTCCTGTGACTCTCAATCGTGCTGAACTTGTTCATTGTCATTTATGTCAGAAGAGGAGGTTTTGGTCGGAAGAAAGTTTGGTTTGCTTTTATTTTGTTTTGGTTTTAGTTTGGTCGGAAGGAAGAAGAGGGAATAGTTGTTTTAAAATTTTAATATTTTACTTATTTCATTTAATAGGAGGTATTTGGGTTTATATGGGCTGAATTTTTTTGTAACTTGCTATTAATTTTCTTTCAGGACTTGTTGAGTAAAAGGTGGAATAGTGGAAGAGCGAAATAGTGATTATTTCATTTTATTTCATCATCATTAGACAATATCCATGGAATAACAAGTTGGTTTAAAATATATAAATAGTATCGATTACCACAATACTACAATATCCTTATTCTAATCATATTTTTTAATTAATTTAATTATTATTATTCAACCTAAAAGAAAAAAAAATTTTAATAAATAAGATAGAAAATAATTTGTTTGATTTACTAAATTCTTTATGCATGACAAAAAAGATGGAAAAAATGAACAACGAAAGAAAAATATGGGAGATAAATCTCTTTAGATAGAGGAAAATGAGCATAATTATCTTCATATTTTAAATATATGATTTCATGAAATTATTATTGAGAATTGATGGTTTTTCATTCTTATTTTTTCACAAAAAAATATTTGGAAAGAAATAAGAGAGAGAAACATAATATTAATTATTAGTGTCATGTCATTTTAAAGTGAAAGAAATAGTGATATTTTTGTTTTAAATTTTGCGTTATTTCATGGAAGAAAAATCTTCCACTCCCCATGGAAGAAGGAAATTCTATACTTTCACCTATTTATTCTATTTTCTTCCATGTTCGGCTGAAATAACCCATTTTTTCTACTCTTTCGTTCTTATTCCATCTCGCCCCGAATGCCACCACAATGAAAGCCGGCCTTTTGGGCCTATTAATTAAAAAAACGAAAGCATTGGATGTTCAAGCTTTTCAGATATTTTCCTGGCCTGTAGAACAGTTGACCATAAGAATAAACGATCAGAGACCGTCTTAGAAGAAGATCCATCGCAACCCGACTCTGTCTTTAGCATTCAACTGATCCAAAGGTCTTGGATCTCTCAAATCCTAGTGCTATTTGGCAATAAAAGAGGTATATGTCTGATTAAAATGATAGAAGCATTCATTCAGTAGTCATGGTGATTTGATGTGTTTGACTTTCACCTTTTGCTGCAGGGGGAACTGTAGCAAGCCATGGATGTGGTTGGAGCTCTTAGAAGCGCGATTAGTTGGTTGATCCAAGTGATCGGTGAAAAGTTGTTGACTGACCAAATGGACCAGCTTAGATCGCGAGTCGGCCTCGAGGATAATATCAATAGCCTCAAATTACAGCTTAGAAAGGCCTATTTGGTCCTTGGCGCTGCACAGGTGGCTTTCATAAAACTGAGCTATTTGTAAATAAATACGCGTGTTGCAAATAAAAAAAAATTAACTACAATATAATTTGAAAATCTAATTATATTCATATATTTTACATATTATCTTTTATATAATTTTTTTATTACCATTTTCTCTTGTATAGTCTATCTTCACATTCTTAATAGAAAAATAAATTGGTTCCATACTAATATGGAATTCAAAACAGGTTGAAATTTCACACAAATTTATATATGAATATTTATTAGGAGAATACAATATCTTACTAGAATTTCCTAATTTTTTTTTTCAAAAAAAGAGATTTTTTTTTTTTTCAATTCCTCAAGTGAGCAAAATATTTTACAAAAAAAGGAGAAAATATGCTCCAATACAATTAATGCAGTTTGAAACCCCAACTCCTTGTATCTCAAGCAATATATTCAGCCACAAGGCCATGAAACTTTTGAGAAAAAATATTTGTATTTTTAACAAGTCGACTCATTATTTATATTGATATTTGAAAATTTCAAATGATAAGCAATTGGGTCTAGTTAGCATGAATTCAACGAATGAAAAATAAGTCCTGCCATAAATACAAGATGGTGTGGCATTCTAAAATATTTATAAAATAAGAACACAGAAAAATTCAAAAACAAATAATAATTATTAATGTAAAAAGGGACATTAATTGTGATTTAATTTGTGATTTTTTAAGTTCTATTTGTATTAATATTTGAACTTAATACGAAATGATAAGCAATTACTTGAAATTCAGCATGAACCCAACAAATAAAAATAAGCCAAGTCATTCATATAAGAATGTGTCTTCCTAAAAATATTTGTAAAGTAATGGCACGTAGAAGTCAACTAACAAATGATAGGCACAAAAAGTGTTGATTTGTTCATATCTCATTATTTGACAATTGAATATTTGCGATGACATGACACAATGAGAATGCATAAAGGTGGAAAAAGAGGCATTACGGGGTTGATTGAAGTGATTAATGATGATTCGTTTTTTCTGTTTTAACAGGGGATGCAAATTACAAATGAGTACTTGTTACTCTCACTGGTGGATCTTGAGCGGCTTGTCTACGCTGCTGAGAAGATGCTCTATGATTTGGGATCCTGCGGTTGCATCAGGAGCTCCATAGGGTCAGAAGCACCACAAATATCAGGGAATACAACTGCATCAAGAGCTTTCACTGACGGATCAAGTTCAAGCTCATCATCCAGCACCCTCCAAGTTGTAGCTGCCGATTCCAGCTCCCTCCAAGTTGTTGTTGCCCGTGCCAAACGTAATTTTAACTTTCTTACTTCCATGCCTACTACCCCTTTTTACTTTTCCGAAAGAAGTATAATTCCCCACCCCCCAAATGGCGCTATATCATGTGATGTATGTAGTGGTGCTATTGATAAAAGAGTAAAAAGAAGGAAGCTCCTCGCTGGAGTTGATTCCTCACACAGAATGAGTGAAATTACCAATAAATTAAGAGAGATTGGTGATCATGTGCATGGCGCACTTGAACTAGAAATTGTGGGAAGTCTTTCTAGGGGGATAACTCAAGGTACAGCAACCGTGATCGGGGCAACCATTTCACCTAATGATAGTGGTGTTGATGTTGCACAATTGGGCGAATTTAGTCAACCGGAGTTACTTATCATTAGTACTAACCACCAGACTGTAGAATCGGATGAAAATTCCAGCCAACCGATGCTTGAAGATAAAAAGCTTCTCCATGACTTGCCTATATCAGAGGCTCTCGAGAGCCTTAACCTTCATTCTGATACTGAGCTCCTCGATTTTATTGGGTATAGCGGATTTTTTTCTCCACGTTTAAATTATAAGTTTTCGGTTATCAATTTACGGGGTCTTCATTTAAAGGATTTTATGAACTTGAAAGTCCTTCCACCTCTTGGACAGTTGCGATTCCTCAAGAGGCTGTATTTGGATAATTTTCTTGCAATAAAAGAGGTAACAAGTGAATTTTATGGAAGTGGTGCAATCATGGGATTCCCGTCCTTGGAAGAATTGACATTCCGAAATATGAGAATGTGAAACATGGGTAGGAATAGACAATTGTGAGATTTTTCCTTATTTAAAGAAACTCACACTTAAGAGTTGTTGCAAGCTGAGGAACTTGCCTTACGGGTTAAAGTCCTCTTCCGGTAATGGGAGCAACTCCTGGCTTCATAGCCTTATGGAGCTTCATATTTATAGTTGCCCGGAATTAGTTTTACCTGCATTTCCTCACGCTCATATTCTGTATAAAACATCAGTTTCATGAGAATCAAGTCGACATAATTGCTTCTATGCGATCTTCCGCTTGGATGAGGATGAAATTGTATACTAGTAGCACTAGCTATTTTTTCATTAATTTTTTTTCTTCAGAGTTTGCGAAAACGGCTGTTGATATGAATATTTATATTTTGTGTTAAAAAAAAATAGGGTATTTCAAGCTTCTAAAAAAGGTCAAGGTATTTCAAATTTCAATATATGTACACTAAATGAACTTAAATATTTTTAAATTCTGAATTCTTGTACTTACTATTAACTATTAAGTTATTAACTTCATGTATTTAAATATGGAAAAACTTTACTATGCCCTTGAATTTCCCAAGAATCACGCTGACATATATCACCAACATCATTTTGTGGTCAGTGATCCATGCCAATTGCCAGCGCATATGTCTCTTTTTCTCTTCTCTTTCTTTGTTATCATAAACATTGTGGCGACAACCCCATTATCTTGCCTTTTCAGATCAATTCTGCCATGGATATTTTTAAAATCACGTCGTGCTATAAATATTCCAAAACAACACTCCATGTCGTTGGTTCATGCAAACCTTTAGGGACATAACAACACATGAAAACTAATTCATACACAATTAGCACAAGCCCACACAACTACCATTGCCTCAATCAATTCACACACTTGACATAAACCCACACAATTTTCATATTGGCTATATATAAAACATAGAAGAGAGCCAATTTTCCTTCTCAGTGTCTTGTCTCGCAAAATACAGTATACACTCGATCAAAATGCATTCAAATATTCATTTCCAACCATTACAGAGTCTAACAAGAGTACTGGTCTCAGAATTCAGAATTCAAATCTCAGGCCCTCCATCTTTCACGCCAAAATTTAAGAATTGAAACACCAGATGAATTCCACAAGCTCAGCGAGAGAAGTTTTTGCAACCGCAAACGAAAATCGAGAGATCAGGTGAGGTCGAAATCCGAGAATTCTTGTCCATCGAATCGAAGGAACCCTCTACTTCCTCTTGAATAGGGTCGAGAGTTAGATTAACATGCGTTCTGATACGAGTGATTAAATGTCTAGGAGCAACTGCGTCAAATGGAGATTTGGGTCTCAGTCTAGCCAATTCCATGCTCGCCATTTTTCTGTTTTTTTTCCTTTTTTTTATTTTTATTTTTTGGAATTTGGGTTTTTTGGATTTCTGATATTTTGAATGTTTTGGTTTGGAGGGAGGAAGAAGAGTGATATTTGTAAGGGGGTTTGTGACGGAAATACCCCTGGTATTTGGCTTAATTTGGGCATGAAGGAAGTTCTGGGAAGGGTATTTTGGTAAATGAGGCAGTTGAGGAATTTGCCAAAAGTAGTAAAAAGTTCAAACCGCTGCTTTCACACGGTTGGCACTCATCCCACCGTAAAACAAGAACAGTACGGTAGGGTCGTATGTTTCTGATTAGAGGTTTGTTATAAGTTCTTTAACATCTTCCAGCAATAACAATATTAACCAATCTATTTCGCCTGATAAATAATATAGAACCAATTTACTTTTTGGTTAAGTTGGTTGCAACAAGTTTGGCAAGATCAATTTGCAAATTCATATTATTCCATGTGTAAATGACATTTACAATATTGTAAGGTTAATTTCATGAGTTTTGATGTTACACGAGTGAATTTCTATTAAATGAAGTGCAACACAACAAACCAAATATCTTTAGAAAACATATAAATTTAACAAGTTATTACTTGAAACACAATTAAGACGTTAATGAATTCAAATCCACACAGGAAAACGGCATTTAATCAAATATATCATCTCAAGATTCTCAACATAACTCCATACATAACATAACAAAAAATAATATAACATAATAATAACGATAATAAGGCAATAATAATTAAGTCAAAAAAAGTACAACAGATATAGTATAATAGCCCTCAAATCTCCTCCCAAATCTCCATCTAGTCGTCATCACCAAAGGTAATCTTCTTACCTAAAAATTATACACATCAAACAAATCCACTCAATTAAGCATATTTCGGTCAAGCAGAGGTGACTTTTAACAAAAAAAAATCAAAATATCCCAAACACCCCTACAAAAAATTTCAAAACATCACAATACTCGTTACAAAAGCCTCCCCAAACCACCCTTACCTTCTATTTACTTGTGAATAATTCCAAAATCGCCATAAATCAAACATTTTTTTCATTAAAAAGCTTCTAAATAAAAAAAAATATTGATAATACGTCATTTTAACATATTCTACGATTACTTAAAACTAAAATTCCACCAAAAACAATATAAACACACACCAAACCACCCAGCCCTATTATTTACTCGTATATATCCCAAAACATAAGACAAACAAAAAAAAACATAAAAACATACCAGTGCTAGCAGTCCCGGCGCTCTGCCTACTCACACTCCCAAACCCTCCTCCCCTTCCTCCCCTCCCACCATCTCTTCCTCCCCTTCCTCCACCACCACCTCCAAACCTCCCGCCGCCGCCAAACCCTCCTCTTCCTCCGCCTCGTCCTCCCCTTCCGCTATCTCTACCTCCGCCTCTTCCGCCGCTAAACCCGCCGACGGACCCGCCGTCGCCTCGCGGCTTGGCCTCGTCCACGACTATGTAGCTCCCGTTGAGATCTGATCCGTTGAGCTCCAAGGCTTTGGTGAATGCGTCTGCGTCCTTCATGTCCATGTACGCTATGCTGTATCATTTATTTATTTAGTATTAAGAGTAAGTATGAATAAATGCCTTTTTAAAGAAAAAATGAGAAGATATTTTGAATTTATTCTGAAGAGAATGGAAAGTTAACCTTTTGAAAGCACAAGTTGATTTGTGTGCGTTTGATATTTGGGGTTTTTGAAAGGTGGATTTTGATATTTTGAGTTTTTGGAGTGGTATTTAAGAAATTCTGCCTATAGAATAAATAAATTAATAAAACTAACCCTTTGGGAGCACCAGATTCATAATCTTTCGGTACGGAAATGCGAGTAATCTCTCCGCATGAACTGAAGTGCTCTTCCAATGAGCTTCTCACCTGATTAATCAACGCCCAAAAAAATTAACTAAATTTAAAAAGTTGAAGCAAATAATGACTTCTGAAAAAAGAAATGTAAATTAGTAATTTATTACCTGATACTCATCAAGGGATCTGTCAAACCCTTTGATGAATACAGTTTGGCTCTGCCCTTGGGCACCCCAACTCTTCTGATTAGATGTATTGTCCCTCCTACATTAATAAATAAATAAATAATCTTAATAAAATTTCTATATGAAAAGCTTAAATGAATGAATATAAGATTAAGTGAAAAATAAATAAATACCCGGTACGAGGGGTAAAAGCGCCTTTTTCTTGTGCCAAATCAACTCTCAATTCTCGCCCAAGTAATTCTTGTCCTCTCTTCTCAAGTGCCTGAACCAATCAATAAAAAATAATAATATATATTAAGTCTATGTCGTGGATGATAATAATAATAATAATAATAATAATAATAATAATAATAATAATAATAATAATAATAATAATAATATATTATTATTATTATTATTATTATTATTATTATTATTATTATTATTATTATTATTATTATTATTATTATTATTATTATTATTATTATTATTATTATTATTATTATTATTATTATTATTATTATTATTATTATTATTATTATTATTATTATTATTATTATTATTATTATTATTATTATTATTATTATTATTATTATTATTATTATTATTATTATTATTATTATTATTATTATTATTATTATTATTATTATTATTATTATTATTATTATTATTATTATTATTATTATTATTATTATTATTATTATTATTATTATTATTATTATTATTATTATTATTATTATTATTATTATTATTATTATTATTATTATTATTATTATTATTATTATTATTATTATTATTATTATTATTATTATTATTATTATTATTATTATTATTATTATTATTATTATTATTATTATTATTATTATTATTATTATTATTATTATTATTATTATTATTATTATTATTATTATTATTATTATTATTATTATTATTATTATTATTATTATTATTATTATTATTATTATTATTATTATTATTATTATTATTATTATTATTATTATTATTATTATTATTATTATTATTATTATTATTATTATTATTATTATTATTACTACCTTTTGTGCGGCTTCTGATGAGGCAAATTCAACATGGCCAAAACCCTTCAAACTTCCATCTTCTGTCATAGCCAGACGTACATCCACTATCTCACCAGCATCTTTAAAGAATTCACTCCTATAATTTACAAAAAAATAAATTAATAAATTAAAATAAAGTGAGAGGGTTTAAAGTTTAACAAAATATATGTAAAGAATAAATAAACGTACAAATCCTCTTGGGTGATTCTGTAAGACAAGTTTCCGACAAAAACAGTCTTTGATCCTCCAGCAGATTGGCTTTGATTGCCAACTGGCGTCTTAGGCTGTAAATAAAAATAAGAAAAAATTTAAAATTAGGTTACTTCATACTTATATACTGAAATTAAATTAAAAAGCTTAAAAGAATAGTAAGCATCACGTACTGCTTTCTTTTCAGATGCATTGGCATCTTTCATTACCACATCCTTATCCTGTACAAAATCCACACGCAATTATGTCAATATTTGTAGTAAAATATAAACAAATTTAACACATAATTATGTCAAGATTTGTAATAAAAAATAAACTTGTAATAAGATATGAATATGTAAATAAATAATGACCTTAGGTTTTTCTTCTTCATCAGAGCTTTCATCACTGCTAGATTCTTCTTTTTTGACAGGTGTCTTTGAGACATTGGAACCAGCAGAATCCTGAAATACGCATTAAATTTAGTAATTTAGTTAAGTCAAAAAAGGAAAAAGATAGAGAAGATTTGATTTGAAAACAAGTTCAAAATTTGTACCTTCATTTTCTTCTGAGGGGGCTCCTCGTCAGAACTCTCGTCAGAGCTATCTTCTTCTGAACTTGATTCTTCTTTTGCCTTGGCAGCCGCTTTCTATAAATAGAAAAACAAATAAATAAGTATATTATCAAAGCATGAGAAGAGACAAGTTCAAATTTATATTTGATTCAACAATTTAAACCTGTGGAGTTTTCTTGTCATTCTTGTTAGTAGCCAAAGGCCTCTTTGCAGTCTTTGCCAAAGCCTGGTGTACATTTAATGCTTAGACCAGATGACCAAACAAGAAAGTATCTACGTAATATAATAATTATATAGTTTATTTTAGCTTACCTCATCTTCATCTGAACTCTCCTCATCAGAAGAGCTCTCATCTGAACTGCTCTCTTTTGCCTTGCTGGCAGGTTTCTAATACACACAGTAAATAATCAACACATTATTTATTGCCTTAAGAACAGAATGTAACTGAACAATAAAAATGAAAAATAATTAAAAAAAGTACCACATAGGCTTTTTTGACATTCTTGGAAGTAGTCACAGGCTTCTTAGCAGCAGGATTCTGCAAGAAAGATAATCCAATAATTAGACCCGCATGAAAAATAGAAGACATAACAATAGGAAAAAACAAAAATGGAAAATAATTTCACCTCATCAGAATCAGAATCAGACGAATCAGAATCAGAAGATTCCTCTTTCTTCTTTGGAGCGGCTTTCTTCGCTGGTTTCTCATCTTCAGACTGAAATACAAACATAGTTAATATTAATTGCGAGAAAAAATATTAAAATAAATTATAACCTCATCGGAATCAGAATCAGAATCGCTTGATTCCTCCTTTTTCTTTGGAGCTGGAGTAGCTTTAGCAGCTGGTTTTGCTGGTTTCTCATCTTCAGACTGAAAATACATGCATAATTTAAACAAAATATGAATATTATAATATTAATTGTCAGAAAAATATTAAAATATTATTACCTCATCAGAATCAGAATCTGAATCACTTGATTCCTCCTTTTTCTTTGGAGCTGGTGTAGCTTTAGCTGCTGGTTTTGCAGGTTTCTCATCTTCAGACTGAAAAATTCATTTAAACATATAATTTAACTAAAGCTCATATCAAACTACCGCATTATTAACTTAAAAATAAATAAATATTA
This sequence comes from Juncus inflexus, assembly GCA_024447665.1. Classification (NCBI taxonomy): domain Eukaryota; kingdom Viridiplantae; phylum Streptophyta; class Magnoliopsida; order Poales; family Juncaceae; genus Juncus; species Juncus inflexus. The sequence goes on along the minus strand of JAJHPC010000002.1, from coordinate 8,317,523 downwards.
AATATACTTCATCTGAATCACTATCTGAGCTGTCGCTGTCACTGGAGGACTCCTTTTTGGCTGCTACTAGAGCGGTCTTTGCTGCCAGTTTCTTAGCTTCCAATTTCTGTATTAATAAAAAAACAATTAGTAACGATCTTAATTAACTAATAAACTAACTAATACTGCGCTTTAGAATGTTTAATTAATAAGTAATTAAATAAATTACCTTTTCATCTTCAGATTCACTCTCTGAAGAAGAGTCAGAATCACTGGAGGAGTCCTTTTTCACTGTAACTGGAGCAGACTTTGCTGCTGGCTTCTTAGCTTTTACTTTCTGTGTTAAAAAAATTAAATTAATTATTACAATATATATCATAAATAACTAACTAAATACCCTTTTTTTTGTGAAATTACCTTTTCGTCCTCAGATTCACTCTCTGACGAGTCAGACTCGCTGGATGAATCCTTTCGAAACGGTTTCAGCTTTGTCAGGTCACCAATGGAGGCCTTAATTCCCTAAAATTAATATAAACGCATAATTATATAACAAATCATTAAATATGAATATTTAATATAAAAAGGGAAATAAAAAGAAATAATGATTACATCAGAAGCAGGAGAGTCAGTATCAGTATCAGAATCGGATTCGGAGCTAGAAGCAGGCTTTGCTTTCTTGGACCCGTTCGTGACAGCTGGCGCCGCCTTATTGGCTGGTGCAGCTGGCTTCTTTGCTGGTTCCTGTAAGCAAAAAAAATTATCAAGAAACAGTTACAAATTTAAAAGAAATTTTGATATAGTTATAAATATGTTGCTTACATCATCATCAGATGATGAGTCATCACTGCTGCTGCTGCTAGAATCTTTTTTGGTAGGCTTAGCAGGTACAGCCTTCTTGGCTGGAGCCTTAACCTAATTAATTAATTATATATTTATTTACAAATAACAATCGTATTCATAGTCATAAAAATAATAATAAATAAAATGAAATGAAATGTACCTCTTCTTCAGATTCGGATGAAGAATCATCAGAGCTGCTGCTTTCAGCCTTCTTTTTTGGTGCCGGTTTAGTAGCCTTCTTTGCGGGAGCCTTAACCTAATTATTAATTAATTATTAATTAATAATAATAATAATAATCGTAAAATAAACGAAATGTACCTCTTCTTCAGATTCAGAAGAAGAATCGTCAGAGCTGCTGCTTTCAGCCTTCTTCTTTGGTGGAGGCGCCTTTTTCTCCTTTTTAACCTCCTCTTTTTTAGGAATTACCTATAATAATAAATTAAGTAATATCAACAATTATTATTATTGTTAATAATTGTTAATAATTACTATTAGCAACAAGTGAACTGTACATCTTCTTCAGATGAAGAATCGTCAGAGCTGCTGCTGCTTTCAGCTTTCTTCTTTGGAGGTGGCGCCTTTTTCACCTTTTTTACCTCCTCTTTTTTGAGAATTATTTTTTCAACTTCCTTCTTTTGTTTCTTCGCACTGACGGCTACTTTCTCAGGTGATTGCTCAGCACCCCTCTTACCTACAATTTTCAAAAGAAAATAAAATATTAAGTATGCTTATTGATATAAATATAAGAGCAATTATGGATCTTTTATGGGTTTAAAATATGAAATATGATTTATACCCTTTTTGCCTGATTTTTCTACTGGAGCTGGAGACGCAACCTGCAATATGATTATATAAGAATCGTGTTTTAACCAAAAATCAAATAATTGTGTGAAATAACGAAAAACGGGGAATGAAAAATATGCTCTTAGTGCAATACCTCAACATTGGACTTTTTGCTTGACTTGCCCATTTTGATCGTTTATTCAAAATTCAATTGATACACTGTAATAAAAGAAATATAAAATTTATTAGAGAAATTTTCAAGCGGTAAGAAAAGACTAAAGTTTCAATTTGATTTTGACAAATAATAGCGTCAAAATTGAATAACCCAGGCCATAAAATATGGTACAACTCCAAAAAAGAAAAAAAAAATCATCTATTTTCCTATTAGAACAACAGCATAAACACACACAGAACAAGGCTAAATTCCAAAACTTAAACCAAAACGTTTACCCTTTTTCCGCTAAAACACTCGCACAAAGCACTGAAGGTAAGCAACAGGGAGATCACAGAACGAAAGGAGAAAATTCACAAATTAAATCAGACTAGCTATCACCATAAAATAAAAAGACGGCAATAATAGAACCGTAGAAACTTACGTCAAGGCGGAGCCGTACAAAACCCTAGAAATTTGAAGAGGGGTTTAGAGAGAGAGGAGGCGCTGTTTATATAACCAGCTGCGTGACAAGGTTTTCTACTTCTCAAACAACCCCTCTATTATAAAGGAATAACAAAAATGTTTGATCTCAAGTTACAGAATTTAGGCACAACATAGGGTTGTTTAGCAAATTTTATGTTTCTGTATAGTAGGCCAGGCCACGGCCCATCTCCAGCTCATACGTTATACGGACGGGAAAAGTTCAGGAATACCCTTTCAAAACTTAACAGACTTTTATTTCTATTTTTCTGCAATGCCCACGAATAGGTCTGTCGTAGTCCAAAGAAAGGACATAATTTTTAATACAAATCAACAAGCAATCAGAATTTCAAAACAACAAAAAGAAAAAGGAAAAAAAAAAATTTCAAAACAACAAGAACAAAAGCAAAATAATAAAAAACCAATAAAACATTACTTATTACCAACACTCATTTTTTTCTAAACACAAGACCACCCACACCCTGCTCTCACAAAACCATCTAAAAAACTCCACAAAACACAAACCATTCAACATTATTGCCATTACCAAAACCTCACCCTCTCATAACAAACCCAAATACTCGTCCAAAGCCCCACCCCCATTATCCGCTCCCCAATCATCGTCCGAATCCGTCGGATCATACATATCCATAAAATCATAATTCGACAGCTCCTCCGAAACCCCACCATCAGCCTCAAACATCGCGTTCTCAAAATCATCGTCCCCATACTCATCAACATAGACGCCAAACTCGTCATAAAGCATCAAATCAACATCGGACCGGTCCGGACTCGCCTCCGCCTGGAACTCGTAATCGTCTAAAGAATCCGACGGGAGTCTTAAAGTTGTGAGTTTGGAGCAGCGGGCCCGCATGTCAGAATCCATGTTGAGGTTGTAGCAGCGCCGCAGGTCAAGGGTCTCGAGGTGCGGGCAGCCTTCTAGGATCGCTATTAATCCCTTATTCGTCAGCCTGCCAATGAAAGGTAATTTTATGTATAGTATTTAATTAAGGGGCGGATCTGAGTTTTTTTGACATTGAAATGTAATTTAATAAACTTGTCTGTTTCAATTTTTTAAGTTTAATAGGGAGCTGATAACTTGAGAGCAGATCTTAAGTATTGAGGTAAAAGGGAGATAAGGAAGTTCAGTACCAGATTTGGGGACTTCTCTATAATTTCTGCATATAATAGGGGCTTATTCACAAATTTTCCTTTAACTCACTGACCTAAATAAACTATCTAATTACCTGTTTCCAATAAGCTGGAGATATCTCAGCTGATGCATGGTTTTCCCGATCCCAAATGCCTCCTCACTATCCACTATTTCCTCATCGTCAGGATCGGGCGGCGGCAAATGATACCAAGTCCCGTTCAGCTTGAACTGTTTCAGATTCGGAACTTCCTTTCCGACCAATTCAGGCAGTGTCGAGCCGAAAGTACCAAACGTGATTTGTAGTTCTTCTAGAAGCGGTAGTTTTTTTACCGTGTCGATTAGTCCTTCATTGCTGATTTGGTAGCAGGAGATGAGGCGTAAAGATTTGAGTGCGGTTGTCCTGTGAGAAGTCGAAAAATCTCTCTCAGTAATTATCAGAAATTGGAATTGAACATGATGAAGAAAAGGACGGTGTACCTGTCGCTGAGGTACTGGAGAAGATCGTCATCGCCTAGATTCTCGATCCAGAACTCCTCCAGCCTGCCCCTGCTCCGATCAATGGCGAGCTTTGTCGGATCAATAAGTAGTGTAGCTGCGTAATTATTGTTATTAGTCATGTCAATTTTCCTCCAAAGATCAGGTTCATCTTTCGCAACTCTTCTCCAGGCACGACACACAGATCCGGCGCCCTTAAACACGTCAAGCATCCCAATCATTCGAAAAATCTCCATTAGTATGTCTCCGTTGAGTTCCGCCCAGTTTCGTTGCTGTTCTTCTTGCTCCAATCGGGGCTGAAATTCAGCGTTAGGGTTAGGGATTTGGGAAGTCGCCATTAGAGAATGAGTGAGGCGTCTCACTCTTCGTTGCTGTTCATCTCTCGCTTTGAAACTCGGATATTGGGGAAAACGGGATTAGGAGGAACTTCAATGTTCTCTCTCCAGTTACATTTACTGGAGATCTCTTTACTATCTTGATCAAAGGTTCGTCTTATGGCCTAACATTTGTATCAAAAAGCAGTTGAGATATTTAAGAAATCTACAAAAAATAATCGTACATCTCAAAAGAGAGAGGCCCATTTTCAAGCCCATAAAAAAGCAAATTTTAATATGGATGATTCACCCAAATTTTAAATATCTAATGAAGCTCTTCATATGGATTCAGAAGAAATAAATCAGTAGCAATCTATCAAGGCTGGATCCATTTTAGCATTTAAGAAAGAACAAATGAGTAACATTCTAAATCGACTAAACCATTTTGAAGCCATATGATAAAACTAGAAACAGCATTTACATACATCAATGATTAGCCTTCTTAAACAACAGAGTCAACCGTGATCTTAAGATACTCTCTCATTGTCTAAATCATTTGATACCAAGAACTGTAGTCTAAAAAAGAAAACAAGAACAAAAAGTAAACAAAAGGAAAAACAGTCACAATATTTAGTTTTTCAAAACAAAATCATATATAACTAATTTAAGCTAAACCATCCACATTCACACACAAAGACACTCGCAGTCTCTCATGCAAAGAAAGAATGTGAAATCCAACCGAGAAATCACCATTCACCACCATCAGAATCAGAATGAACGTAACAGTCATCATTCTCACTGGGATTAGGTGAATAAACATATTCAATGTCATCATCTTGGCTTTCCTCAGTCAGAGCATAGTCACCACTATCTGTATCATCATCTTGGCTTTCCTCAGCCACATACTCATAATCATCCAACGAGTCATCAGGAAGCCTTAAAGTTGTGAGTTTGCCGCACCGGGACCACATGTCAGAATCCATCTTCACATTGTAGCACCTACGTATGTCCAGTGTTTCTAGATGCGGGCACCCTTCTAGGATCGCCTTTATACCTTCATTTGTAAATCTGTAATATATATTGTATTTTCATTAAGGGCAAATTTGATATTATACATATTATGATTTTTATGTTATGGCAAAAATCAGTCTTACATGTTACCAACAAGTTGGAGATAGCGAAGCTGATGCATAGTCTTTGCAATCCCAAACGCCACCGCATTATACAATTCTTCATTATCGTAATAACTTTGACCAAAAAGATTATTCCATATACGATTCAATTTAAATCGTTTGAGATTTGATAATGCTTCCCCTACTAACTCAACTAGTTCACGACTGAAATATCCAATTGGGACTTCTAATTCCTCTAAAAGCGGTTGTCTCTTAGCCGTCTCGACTATTCCCTCCTCTGACTATTCCCTCCTCTGAGACTTTGTCGCACGCTATCAATCGCAAGCTTTTCAGCACACTTGTTCTACATAGCAATTAAGCCATGTAATATTAATTTAATTATAATATCTGAAGAAAATGATATATTACCTATCACAAAGGTAATGGAGTAGACGATCATCACATAAATAGTCAATCCAGAACTCCTCTAGTCTGCCTCTACTCCGATCAATGGCGAGCCTTGTCATAGCCTTTAGATTGAGATGATCATACTTGTAATCAGGATTAGTCATGTCAATTCGTCTCCAAATCCCAGGTTCATTTTTCGCCACTTTTAGCCATGAATGGCACACATATTGGGCGTTTAAACCATCAACTGTCCCAACCATTCGAAAAATCAAAACTAAAATATCCTCACTGAGGTTCGCCCAGTTTCTCTGCTCTCGTTTGCGTTTCGTTTGGCGCTGATAATCACGGTTAGGGTCAGGGTTTTGGGAGGTCGCCATCAGAGAGGATTCAGTGAGACTGAGAGTGAGACGCCGTCTGTTCATTTGTTGCTTTGCTTCAAAAGTCGGATATTGAGATTTACTGGAGATGCCATTCGCAGCTTTTATGTAAGATTGTTGTATGATGGGCCACGAATTAGCGGCCCAAAAGTATTTTCAAGTTACTGCACTTGTGAATTAAATAATACGAAATATAGTATTGCAATAATGCCAATCATAAAAGAAAAATGATGCCCCGCCCCCAAATTTCCCCTCACATGTGGTGATGTCGTCACACGGCGTCATTACTGAGAAGAGAAGGCCCACATGCAAAAAAACAGCGGTTTTGTTAAGTTGAGATTTGATTTAGCTTTCAACTGAAGTGTCAGATGCGACAGGATAGTAAGTTCGTGCCTGCCTATCTAGAGAGCACATTGTAGGCCTAGAGACCGTGCATCTGCAACACAAGGCATGACGTTCTGAATACCACTCACGTCACCACCTCACACATAACACACACATGTGTAGAATTTTTACACTACGTCTAGTACCAACCTCTCCTCAAAAATCCAAAAATAGAAGTCATATATGTTACAAATCACATATCACCAAATCACATTTCGTAAATTCAAACATGACTTCCTTCTTTCACAAAATCTCAATAAATATTTATATATATCATAAATTATAGGTATAAGTAGGTCTCCAAAAAGGAACCTTAAAAACATATAATGTATGCAATACATAAATTAATAGCATATACTTAAAAATAATATAATCTCTAGTTATCTTAACATAAAAGGAGTTTCACTTTTACATTAATTTCTATCTAAAAGCTCATCATAGAAAATAATTAAATTAAAATAAATCTATTCCAAACAATCCTATCCCAAAAATATAGTTTATACCGTCTGGTCACAAAACATGAGGCTAAACCCGATCCATGGCTTAATTTGACCAATAACGGTCTAGTCTTAATGAGAACTGAAAAATAAGTAACAGCAAGAAATCACTCACAGACAATCCAGCTAAGCAAACTTTCAATCATCACCATTACGTAACAAAACTCCACATGCTCCTGATCAGGCTCCACACAAAGCACGTGAACATAATGAGCCGTTTGCAACCCAAACTACCCAACAACCTCCTAAATAAAACCTACAAACCAAGAAATCCTAAAATCGTCAAATACATCAAATTTCATATTATCATACTTATGTCATTTTACGGCATCACTTGACAAATGAATTTTAAGTTCGAAATATTGTTCAATTATAGTTTCTAATAAATATCATTTATGAAATCCACAAAATATTATTTAAAATAGTTTTGACCAAACCTCAGACTCGAAAGAAACCATACTGAAAATATTATTCATAAAAGAAACCATCAAATACTTGGGCTGACACCTTTGATTGTAAGGTGAAATAAATCCTAAAGAAAAGAACTCTGAATAACACACATGGGATTAGGAATCATGATTCAAAGGTGACAAGACATGCACTGGTGATCAAACACAAAACACAAAGCTTTTTTACTTACAGATTGCGGCCAACAGAATACATATAACCTTGGTTCTTGATTTGACCTAGGACTAAAAATATCTAATAAATGACTTTAACTAAAGGAATTAACATGAAAGTACCAGATTAGTCGACAAATACAGACATAAAAGTGAACCTATGCACAGATTCCTTAAAATCTGATTTACTTTGAGATGAAATATCAAAACAACATACCATTTGAATGGGAATAGTGATTAGGACCAAACAAAATATCAAAACAACACACTAAACACAAACTCCAGAGCAATGAAAGTAAAACCTGGTGACATGCGCCACATACACAGATTAAAAAAAAAAATAAAGGCAAGGGAGGAACAGAAAAGCTACCTAAATTACGAAGTGACAGCCATAAATCCTCTGCAGTTGGATCGTGTGTTACATGCTGCTCATCTTTACACTCATACTGTCATACACATAAGAACTGACTCGAACCATCGCATACTAGTTACCACGTAGGATAATATTTTATATAATCTTGAAAGATACTTATCAATTTGTTATGTTGGTATTTATCAAAATGATCAAAATGCCCATGAAACATAAGTATGAAATTTCAGTATTCAACGACCAAAACACTTACTAAAACTTGACTTCAAGATCCGAATTCTCAAAATCCACAAATAAAAACCCAGAAATCAAAATTCTAGATACACACACAAAGGATTTGAAATCCTGAATAATATCAATCCAAGAATTGGTATTTTACACTTCCAAAGGGAACAAAATTTAAGAGTCTGCCACATCGAGTACACATGTCAGAATCCATCTTCCAATTGCAGCACCAGCAATCACGTATGTCCAGTGTCTCTAGATGAGGGCATCCTTCTAGGATTGCCTTTAAACCCTTATTTGACACCCTGGGATATAAAGTTGCAACTTGTAATTTTATATAAAATATTTTAACAAGGGGTAAATTTGATATATTAGGATTTCCAAATTATGGCATAAAATTAGTCTTACCTGCTACAATAAAGCCGGAGAGAGCGAAGCTGATGCATAGTCTTTGCAATCCCAAACGCCATCACATTATAGAAATCCTCATCTAGAGTTTTGAAATACAAACCAACTCTGAAACAAATTCAATTGTTTGAGATTCGGTAATGCTTCCCCTACTAACTCAGGCAATTTATTAGGGATTAAAACACCTGTGATTTCTAATTCTTCTAAAAGTGGTTGTCTTTTAGCCGTCTCGACTATTCCCTCATCTGAGATTTTGCCACATGATATCAATTGCAAGCTTTTCAACACGCTTGTCCTGCAAGAATTTTAAATTAAACATGCAAATAATTTCATTATTAACGGTCAAATTGAACCTAACCGGTCTTATAAATAAGTTATCCTTATAATTGTATCTCATTGTGGCATGTGATCTCATCCCCTTGCATGTGTTTTTATAGGGCAGAGCTTGTGGTGTTTAATATGAATAACCGAGTTACCTGAAAAAGTGCACATAAGGTGCTCGATGAAATGCCCGTAAAATCAAATTTGTCAGGTACATGAAAGCTAGCTTACCTGTCACATAGGTACTGAAGAAGATCATCGTCACCGAAATACTCTATCCAAAACTGCTCTAGTCTGCCCCTACTCCGATCGATGTGATCTTTGTCAGATTGATCTTCATCAATTCAATTTGTTTGCAGCTAACCTGGCCAATGGCGAGGTTGGCCAGATGCATATGCCTCAATGCCACTTGCCCGCCACGACTTGTCATGTCGATCCGCCTCCAAAGCTAAGGCTCATATTTCGTCACTTTTCGCCAAGCACGACACACGGATCCGACGCTCATTAACACATCAATCATCCCCACCTTTCGAAAAATCAGCATTAATACGTCACCATTGAGTTCCGCCCAGTTTCTTTGCTCCTTTCGAGAAATCAGCTTACGGTTAGGGTTAGGGTTAGGGTTTTGGGAGGTCGCCATTAGAGGAGATTGATTAGAGAGGCGTCGTTTGTTTATCATTGCTTGAATGGAAAGTCGGGTTTTGAGGAAGGTGGGAATTTGAGGGTCTTTAATGTTCTCCAGTTTCATTGCCCGAGATGATGTCCTGTGCTCTTATATATCAAATCAAAGGCCGTTTAATGATGGGCTGATATTATTGGGCTGGGCCAAAAACAGTTTCAAATCATTACTATTGTATTCAAAAAATGTAATTTTTTTTCCAAACAAGTTAAAAACACTAGCCAGATCAAAGCACATATATACAAAGCAATATTTCATATGGCACCCATCAAAAATTTAAACATCAAATCAAGCTCTTCATATCTACCATGAAGGCTGGATAGTTTTTAAGAAAAAATCCATTCTAAAGTCCAAACAACTTTAAGCGAATCATCATTATTCCTCACTATCAAAAAATGTCAGCTCATCCCGATACTCAGTCATCCAAAGAGTCGAAAGGGAGTATGAGGGTTGTGAGTCTGGCGCACCGGGCCTGCATGTCAGAGTCCATCTCCACATGATGATAGCGACGTATGTCCACTGTCTCTAGATGCGGACAACCTTCTAGGATCGCAAATGACACCTCATTAACAGAAGAAGAAAACCATACACAATTATTCAATTTAAATTGTTTGAGATTTGGTAATTCTTCCCCTACTAATTCAGGAAAATCTTCAAAAATCAATTTACTGCAGATCTCTTTTTTTTTTTTTTTTTTGAGAAATTGGGATTTTGAAGACATTCAACGTTGTTCTCTCTCCAGTTATTTACTGCAGATCTCTTTTTTTTTAATTAATATCAAAGGCTTGGCTAATGGGCTAAGACTAACGGCCCAAAATTATGAAAATCTGTTTTCATCTTTGTCAAAAATACCCTCCCTAACTGTTAAATCAACTTCAACTTAAAACACCAACAATTTCCATTCTTTTCCCTTTTTTATACATTATATTTTCTGAATAATTACAGCAGAGATGATGTCAGCAATTGCAATATATGAGGAGCATAAGGATGATGAGATTACAAGACTTGTAGTGGAGAGAATAAATTTGGATCTTTTTAAAAATGGCACTAATTTGGAGGGGCCTCTGTGCTATGCTGTGCTGTGTTAATGTGATTTCAAAGTTTTCTGATTCCATGGTTTTTAGTATTAGATTTCTTGTGTTTTAGAAACCAAAATTATTAATTTTAACAATAATCAAAGAGTGCCTTGAGGAATAAAAAAATCTTTTCAAAACAACAAGAATGCAAAAAACCCCAAAACACACTCAAAACATTTCTAAACACAAGACCACCACATCATGATCTCACAAAACCATCTAAACTCCACAAAACACAAACTATTTAGTGTTCAATATCATTATGTAATCCTCACATCTCATAACAAACCCAAATGCTCCTCCAAAGCCCCCCTCCCGCCCCCTCCCCCTCATCATCCGGATCGGTGGGATCATAAATATCGAGAAAATCATCATAATCCCACGGCTCCTCCACAAACCCCACTATCAGCCTCAAAACATTGGGTTCTCAAAATCACCATCGCCATACTCATCAGCATAGACACCAAACTCATCATAAAACATCAAATCAACATCCGACCGGTCCGGGCTCGCCTCCGCCTGGAACTCATAACCATCTAAAGAGCCGGACGGGATTCTTATACTCGTCAGTCTGGCGCACGGGGCCCGCATCTCGGAGTCCAGGTGAGGTTGTAGCATCTACGGATATCTAGCGTTTCGAGGTGCGGACAGCCTTCTAGGATAGCCTTCAATCCTTCATTTGTCAGCCGTTTAAGGGATTGAATTTGATTGATTAAGAGTGGTTTTGTGTATAAGAGTAGTATCTAGAAAGGCAACTTGCTGAGCTTAGGTCATCAACTCAATCAACGATCCTCACCAATGGTGAAGACAAAATGATTTGGCAGGCAAGCAAAAACAAAAAAAAAATCGGTCAAATCAGCTTACGCCTTTTTCGTAGAACGAGGTCATAACAAAAACTTTGGCAAATTCCTATGGAAACAGAAAATGATACCTAGGGTAAAAAAATTTGCATGGCTAATGAGCAACGAAAAACTATATACAAGAGAGAGACTTCTCAAAAAAGAATGTATTAACACATCATAGTATATGCTTTGCAGTAGGCGGGACACTGAAACGCACATGCACCTATTCGCGCAATGCTCGTACACACACTCAATGTGGTACCGGGTATACAGACTCTTTGACATCTCCCCACCCAATTGCATACAATCCCCTTTAAAGCTCTATAATTGGATGACCAAACGAGTTGACAAAACTCGGAAAAAGAGCTGGGGAAGTTATTGGAATGCTTGGAAAGAAAGGAATTGTAGAATATTCCAAAACAGACCAAGCTCAGAAGACCAAGTCTTCTCGCTCATCAAAGGAAACATGGAAGAATGGACAAAGATGGCGGCCAAATCGACCAGGGGCCAACAAGTCCAACCGGAGCAAAACGGCTGCTTTTAGATTTAGGCTCAGTAGCAAGTAGGAAAGAACATTCAATTACGATGTCTTAAGAGAATGAAATCTCCCAAGGAAATGATTGTAAATAGACATTTTTGTAAAACTTGTTTTATGATGAATGCGTCTAAGTAGACAAATTGCTTACATTTCAAAAAAGAAATGAAGAAAAAGATAGATTAATTACTTGTCACGGAGGTAATGGAGAAGATCATCGTCACAAAACTCCTCCATCCATAACTCCTCTAGTCCGCCCCTTCCCCGATCAATGGCGAGCCTTGTCATATCCTTTAGTTTGAAAAGACCATACTTGTATTTAAGATTCATCTCTTTTTTGCGTCTCATTTGGGGTTGATAATCACGGTTAGGGTTAGGGTTTTGGGAGGTCGCTGTTAGAGGATCAGTGAGGATCTATGTTGCACCGATACGGATACGTGCATCATATCCGATACGATACGGACGCGGCGATACGACAATTTCAAAAAATCTCTGGACACGATACGTCTAATATATATATTATTATATTATTAATTATATATCTAAAAAATTAAAAAATATAAAAAATAACTAAATATGATAAAGAAAACGACAAGAAAAGAACGAGAGTGAGAAATTAGAAAAAAATTATTTTTTTAAATAAAGAAAAGATATGATATCGTCTTTAGTTATGCTTCTCATGAGTTAGTTTCATTAATAAAAAAAGAAAAAAATAATATTAAAAAAAATAGGATTTAAAAAAGATCATTTTTAACAAAATAAATAAATAAAGAAGCGAAAATGTAATTATAGAAAAAAATAAAAATTAAATTAGGATTTAAAACATTGGGCCGTATCCTCAGCCATGTCTTGCCGTATCGGAGCCGTGTCCGAAAGTCAGCATATATTAAAATATTCGGATACGTCATGTGGCGTGTCCGAAACGTATCGGTGCCGTATCCATATCCAATATGTATCTGATACGCGTACGACTGAATTTTTGAAGTATCCGCGTAACATAGGTGAGGACTCTAGAAGGGTATGTTCATTTGTTGCTTCGAAAGAAGGGACTGAAGTTAGCCTACGGGTTACAAAAAAAAAAAAAAGGGAGGAATGAAGGGACTCAAGTGGGGAAATTGAGACTTTGAGACGTTCTCTCTCCATTCTGGGTTACTGGAGATGCCCTTGCATTTTCATATTAAGCTGTTATTTGATGGGTCGAGGGCTCAAATAAAATTTTCATGGTCAGTAGACTTGTATTCAGTCCTAAAGATTGTATGAATTAAATAACAAAAAATATATATTTTTATTAAGCAAACGTAAACGAAGTATAGCTTTTCGGTTATGGGTTGATTCTATAAATCGGAAATATTAAGAATTATATTAAGAGAAGTGCAAATGGTTAAACATATAAGTCGTAATGTTTTCAATTTATTTTTCTTCCATCAAACTATATGAAGTACATAAAATCTGAATACTGAAAAAAAATTGAGGCATGAGACACGAATCCCAGCACTCTGTAATACAGCGGCTATCCCAACCATTCCAAAAATTCATAGATTTTTATCTATTTGAGTGGCTAGTGTGATTCTACTAATGAATTGGTCAAAGAGAAATGCTCGTAATCTGTAAATGGATCAATAATCATATAGTTCGATTTCGTCCTTGCATTTTTATTTTACAGCTGACCATTTCATATAATTGGATTCAGTCCTCGCATTCTTATTTCCTGTTTAATTATAAATAAAATATCTTTAATAATTCTACACCAAGGACAAAAAATCATGCATATTTATGTACAACCCAATTTGAGTTAAATAATCATTTTTTTATTTGTTTGAAGATTTTGACATGTCAGGCACAAATAGAGCACGCAATGGCGATTGAAAGACTCGCTCCACCATTGGCAGCTTTAAGAATCGAGCTGTGTCCAATTCACGAGTCAAGATTGTTTTTGGAAGATTTATTTCGTTTTATTGCATCCGAGACTCAATAAACACGATGCCCACCTTTTATCCACACCTCAGGTCAATTTTATATTAATATTTTATTTAATTAATCATCAATTAACATATTTTGTTTTTATTATTTTCTTAGATTGTGGAAGCAAGAGCAATGCTAATGAAGAGTTTGCAAAGCAAAACTAAACCAGAAACAGAAGAGTATAAATATTATAATAATCCTTTATCTGATTCAATAATTCACTGGTACAAAAATTTGAAGTGGAAAATGATTGTGATGATGAATGGTTTAATAAGGAGACAGAATTGCAAGAGGGTTTTTGTTCGATTCAATTTGGGGAAGATCAAGAGGATGTTTCGTTCAGTGATTTAGAAGATGATGATTTTTATACAAAATGATGTGGATGGTTAATATTAATTATTGTTTTTGTGTTAAGGTTGCTTTATTTATTTTTTGCATTCTTTTGTGGTGCTTGATTTGTTGGGTTGTACATAAAATGTTCTTTCTTGTGTCAATTGTGAGTATTAATTTTGTTAAGCTTTATATTTTTTGCTATTTGGGTACTTGGGATCTGTCATTGAAAATGTTTTGAGAGCTGAACATGAGATTGAGAGCTGAAATTTAATACTGTGAATTCTTTTGGAGGCTATAGATAAAATTCTCCCTCTCTAAAATGAACATAATTCTAAACAAACGAATGACAATCAAATAATCGAAACAAATAGAAAACATGATTTTTAATATGACCAAAAGGTAACAAACAAGTGGACAAAAGACATGGCAAATCTCATAACCTAGATCCTCCACTGTATAAATGGCAACGGTCGTGCCCGCCTCAACCGTCACTAGCCGCTGTCGCCACACTCTCCGTGACTTGCAGGGTTGACTCCATCAGCGGGATCAAATCCATGTTAGCTTGGTGACACTGGAGGTCATCCATTGCTAGCCAAAACAGGCGTACTGAAATAATTTTCTTATAAATCTTCTTGATTCTCTCCAATATCTTAAGAAACTACATACTCTTTTGAATTGCTTGAAAATTTTATAATTCGTTAAGATAAAATTAATCTCACACTCAACAATGCAAGAAAGATAGTATGATTGTCGATGCCTAATAAGTGGTAGCCTTATTGATTGAGTGTTTTGCATGTAAATCAAGTGGATTCAAATATCATGGGCACCAACAAGTGGAAACTTAAGATAAAGATCTTCTATATTCCTCAATTCATTCAAAATAAAGATCTTCTATATTCTATGAAAAGAGAGTTTTTGAGTAAAACTTCTCTCATGAGCGTGTATAAATTATGCAAGAAAGCTCAAACTCCCAAGCTAAACTTGTGTGAGCATTTTATATTTAAACATTTGGTTCTCATGCCATTAGTGTACCTTTGCGCAAAAATTGTATTCATTGCTCGTGAAAATACCTTCCCACCGAAACATCCTCAGTTTTACTTATATCTTCTGACAACTAAAATACATCCAAAATTAAAAAAAGAAGAAGGAAAGAGAGAATATGTAAGAGCAGCGTGGATACACCAACATCAATATGATATCGAAATAAAACGCACATACGAACATTGCGGAATATGCCATAAATAATTAATTTTGTAAAATTTAAAAATATAATGCACCACATTTTTATGACAAAAAAACGGACACTATATGATCTTTTTTGGAATGTAACTAGGCTGAGGTGAGTTGCATCACACTCATAGCCGATATAACTCAATGTACATTTGTTAATAATAGGTTTTGTATAGGCAATGCAAACAAGGTTGAGCAATTACTATATAAAACATGATAAGTTAGATAGTCTGTAAATTATGTACATTGTTAATTTCTCTGACTGCTTTTGATTCAAGCTTAATGACCAGCTGATTTGAACATGTTGTTTCTACGATAAAATGAAGAATGCATAAGAGCATAAGAAAATTAAATATATCCAAGTTAATTAAATATATATTTAAATAATTTAAGGACCACATCATTTATTTCACTCCTCAAAACTTACCGGACTACTTAAGTGATCTTCAACTACTGAGTAGAAAAAAATACTGGAAAATAGTATATGACGTCGCTCTGTATCAGGAAGTTTCAAAACAACTTAACCTGTATAAAATTATAGATTTCTAAAAAAGTTGAAGTGCTCTTCTTTCTCATTCTTGTTTTGATGAAACTCTTCTTCCTCATTTTTTTTTTTGATGAAACTCTTCTTTCTCATTCATTCGTGCATAAATAAAAAATTCTGAAATAAGGATAATCTGTTTTTGGTAGTGACTTAATAAAATGAAATAAAAGAATTTACATCCTAAGCTTAATGCTTAGTACTAGTTAGTTACATCAGTAATTAAGTACTACATCAGTAATAAGGATAATCTGTTGAGGAAAAAAAAAGGTAAAAAGAGACTATATCGATATTTCAAGATTTTGTAAGGGAACATATACAAGTTGCCCCTTAATATTAGACCACGACAGCTCAAAAATCAGAGTTACTCTAGAAATCAAGCATAACTAACAAATTCCATAAATAGTATGTCATTACTCATTATGGCATACCATTCCTCAAAATTCACACGCGGGACTTCCAGATAACCTAAACTGGTTATTTAACTGTACACTGTTGAATTTCTGTTTATGGACATAAAAAATACCGCATTCAGAATCGTTGTAAAAATATAGAATCGGGAAGAAGATATCTATTCCTATTATTAGCAAATAACAGCTAAATTTTCTTTGTAAGCAGGGGAAATGGAGAGGCATTTCATCAAATCAAATCAAATCTCTACGCTGTGAAGACCTACTACAATTAAATAATTCAAACATGGCGGCAATTTCAATGGACGACATTCGTGAGTTCTTTTTTCATCATATTTCGGAATAATAGATGGAAATTCTGCAAGTTTAAATCAATTATGATATTTAGAGCCCAAAAAGTTTGCAAAAATTTTCTCCAAGTATTAACTCTCTTTTTTTTAATGTTTTAGGAGACGATTCCTGTGGAGGAGGTCTTCTAGCATTTGAAATGCAATCCCAAAGAATGTTTATAGGAACATTGCAGAAATGTCATAAATAACCAATTACGCAAAACCAATAAAATAACGAATACATTTTTTATTCATTACTATGGACAGAAGCTGGCCCGTCATCATTATGGACAGAGACTATTTCCATGATCTACGGAATAAGCAGAGTAGAACAATTGGCCGACATCCCCTTGAGTAGGTCCCCTTACTTCTTGAAAGACCTACAGGAACGTCTCCCATTCTTCAAAGCGTCATGCACTCGTACTGACCAGTATACCTCAAACACGATTGCATGGAGATGGAACAAAGATGGTAATTTCTCAGCCAGCTAAGCATATAGAATTTTGAGGAATCCGGGAATTACAGTTCAGTGGAACTTGACAATCAGATGTGTCAAAGCACCAGAAAAGGTAAAATTATTTTGCTGAGACAACAACTCATCTATTTTCGAGCTTTACTTTTGAAAGGAGGATATGGAGGCTGGTAAGTACAGAAGCACCTCACTCCTCGCTCAACTTCTCCGGCGATTGCAAAACAATCTGGCTATCTAATAGATCAGTCTTACCTATCACACAAAGGCAACTGTGGGATTTATTGTGTTATCTGGAAGGAGCGAAACAGACGAATCTTCTCATCTAAATCGGCAACATCTACTATCATCTTCAAGAAAGCAAAAACTAAGGCGCTAGAATGGAGAGACAATTGTTAGGATAGCTTACAGATAGGTCTTTTCTATTAGCCTTGTCTTCATTCCATTCACTTGTTAAAAATTCATAAGGTTGTAATACTATTAATAAATTTTGAGAAATATCAAAAAAAAATAATGAATACATTTTTAGGACCGTGAAAGAAACACAATATAACTTTCTATTATCAACGTTCAGTGTCGAATATTGTCATCCCACATCAGGCCGGTGCATTATTAATAATTATAGCTTTCTAAGTTGGGTAGAAAAAGATCAATAAGGGACTCACGACCTTGGGCTTTTTTCAAGGAGGGCATTTTAGTCTATATCATTAAATGTCATAATTTAACTAATGTTATATAACTGATGATTCTAAGAAATGAACTTAATATATTTTTGTATTTAAAAAGACAAATATGACATTTGCAAATATAAGTTTTGGGAGGGTAAATTTGATATTTTGAGTTTCTAAACAAAATGAAGAGATTCTAAATAAAAGAATGCAAATCAGTAAAATAATCAACTAGAGGATAAAATAGATAGCAAACTTTATATTACGATAAATACCCAAAATCTGCTCTATGGACTAATAAGAGTCAACCCAACAAAATAAAACAAACAAATAAAAAAGGATAAAACACAACTTAGAAACTAAACAGTAAAAACAGAATGGAAATAAATAAGAAGCTAAATACGGGATGCCAAATTTCAAAACTTCAATCAGAGAGTAGAAGCTGCAAAAAATAAACACAATTAAATATTAGAAACTAAACAAGCAAATATAATAATTTTCATGATGACAATGTATAACAACCAGCCAAATGGAAGATATATACTAATTGGTCTATAAGTTTTGGATACATAATTAACATCTATACAAATGGTTATATAATCGGAGTTAACACCACATATTGTTAAAGCAAGTTTGGACAGATCTAGTTTCTGCAAAACCAACTAACTATGCAATTTAATACCCAAAAAAAAGACAAATATAAATCAAAACAAAACATACCATATAATTTCGCGACTTCTGTTACGCCTTTCAAAAACATGCTGCCCAATCCGAAAAACCGCCTCAGCTTTGAGCGCTTATCTGGTTGATCTATCTTCTTCTTCTTCTCTGTCTTTATCTCCTTCTCTATTTCATTCTTCCCTGTTTCTTTCTTCTTCTTCTCGACTTCTGTCTCCTTCTTTTTCTCGATTTCCTTCTTCTTCTTCTCAACTTCTGTCTCCTCCTCCTCAATTTCAGTTTCCTTCTTCTTCTTCTTCTCAACTTCAGTTTCCTTCTTCTTCTTCTTCTTCTTCTCCTCCTCGGACATTTCATCCAGCGCAATTTGGACCAACGTGGTACATCCATGTGTGTACCACGTTGCCGCGCTCAAATACCCCTTTTGTTCCTTTAAATACTCCATTAATCCCGTTTTGTGCAGCGTGCAGCTGTTCAGTACTCTAGATCCCTGTCAACCGACAAACTTTCCATATTACTTTTCCATTTCAATATAAATAAAAAAGGGGAAAATGTGAGTATATGAAATAAAGATATTGTTTGCTGTGATACACACCTGTAAAGAGGACGAGAAGCTGAGAGAGAATTCAACATATCGCTTCAAGTTCGCCAGCTCTTCAGTGCCGGCCAGACCCTCCTCACCAAGTCTAACATAATACTCCTATTATTGCATACAAATTTCAAACACATATATATAAGAAAATCACCTTTTACCAATTTAGTTGAAAACACAAACAAACCTGGTACGATGGATTAGCCGTTCCATGCCGCACTTCATAACCCAAGTCGACAATCGTACCGACGATAGAAGCTAATCCGGTAAGACCGGTACGGCCTTCCTTTGCATGTTGTCCTTCAACCGTCACAAGAAGATAGCCTGCTCTGTCCTTGCATTCTGTCACACTCACATTCCGTCCCGCCACGTCATCAACTCCAACCTTATCCTTATTATAATGCAAATCGTCCATGGCGAGCCAAAATAGCCTTCGCTCCATGGACGCCATGTTACAGCTCGTCATCACGCTGACAAAGTCATAAACCTTCAATTCTTGTTTCTCAGTCTGAATCTCAAAAGCCTTCATCAAATCATTCAGACTCATCTCGATCTCCTCATAAGAGATAGATTCTGAAGTGATTCGTATTATGGCGGCGAGGCGGGAGCCGTACTTGCGAGAGTGGAGAGACTCGATGGAGCAGCCAAGGTCGAGGAGGAGAGAGGTGGCGAGCGGGATTATGTCGGGGTGGTAAGCGGAAGTGAGTTCGATGTCGGCTGATGAGTGAGAGAGAGGAGCCCGCGTGGAAGAGAGAGAGAGAGTGAGACGGGTCTCGATTTGGTAGAATATCCATGGGTTCAGAAGCTTCTGGCCGAATGAGTCCGTGATGTGGAAAACTTCACATGATTAAAAGAGAAGGAATTAGTAGCTAATTTCATTAAAAAGATAAAAAAAACAGAATCTAATTAGAATGAACATAAGGCTTGGACTGGACATTCACTCATGTACCTGGTTTTTCATTATCAGGCCATAAGTATCCAAAGGGCCAGACTGATCATCAATTTCATTTTCATGTAAATGAATTAGGTTTTGTTAGAACAAACTAATCAGAAAAATGGAACAGATCATAAATTACCTAACTGTCAAAAATGAAACGGATCATGAACCATGAAAAGCCTAACTGATCAGGAAATTACACAGATGATAAAAGACCAAATAATCAGAAAATGAATGAGGTCATAAATGGCCCAACGAATTATAAAATTAAACATATCAGAAAAGACCTAACTAATCAGAAAACAAAACAGATCAGAAAAAGGACTAATTAATGGTTTCATTTGCACAAACATAACATGTACTACTACTACAAATCTATGACAAAACTATAACAGATGCACAAATGAAACAAAATATTACTTCTTAAAATCAAAAGAGTGTGAATTATTAAATACCATAGAAGTAGTAGGGCCCATCGTTCATCAAGTACACCTTCTGTATTTCCAGATTCAAACCCTTGAAAATATTCAGAATATGAACCAGACTTTTCCCATCACATGGATCTTCCACCTAATGAAATTACAAAATGATTCAAATCAAAAGTCGGATACTGAATAAATGAATACTTATTTCATAAATAACCAAAATGATTCACAAAAACAGAGAAATTAGTGAATACCTTAACCACAGTAGCTGAATCGTCTGAAACATTGTCAATTTCCACGCTGCAAATTGAAAAAGGGAAATCGTATTAGTGACACTGATCACAGCTCTGAAATAATGAGTAAACAAGAACAGTATTTACATTCTCTCTTAAAACCCAAGGAACAAAACTTAAATCGTATTTCTTCATAATTTCCATTTCTATCCATTTTCTCAATCCACTCAAAATTTTCCATAGACAGGAAGAGAGAATCAAAAGTTCACTGATTACAGTGACTATCCAGCCAATCGCAATTTGCGGAAAATCGATTGAGAGAGAGAATTTTACGAACTGGAAATATACCATGTCAACTTGGGCCTTTTTTGTAAATTATTATGTCAATTTAGGCCTGCGATCAAGTAAATTATATAATTGAAAAATAATGACCTGGGTTTTGGTAGGTCCAAGCCCACGTAACTTGTCTTCTGATCCATGCAAATGTTCTTCAACTCATCTTCATATTCACAAAGTCAAGAAAAAAAGAACTACGTTAAAAACGAACGTAATTTTCTTTTTTGAACAAATGAGCCCAATTGAGTGCTTGCTCTTAGTATTTTTATTCAAAAAATGAACGTTTTGTATGTAAAATTACAGATTTCCGCCAAAAGGAAAGGCAGAAATATACAAAAAAGAACAAAATAAAAGAACCAAGCCAATACATTTAAATCAAGATAAGAGATTAAGAATCAAGAAAAGAAAGAACTAACTGTATAATATCAAAGATTAAGATGAGTTATAATTTGGAACCGGACATTCACATAAAATACATTACTAACAAAGTAAATACTCACACTGCATAATGACTCTCAAAGATGGAGGTGGTGATGAGACAGAAGCTCCTGTGTTTGAAGAGGTGAGAAGCAACAGGCTGCTAACTGTTGATCGGATCGGATCTGATAAGAAGGAAAAGAAGTTTCTTGATCAATACATTTTAAATCAAGATGAATTCAAAGAATCAAGAACAGAAAGATTAAAAGATCAACTAATCCAAAAGAAGAACTCGTTCTGCATTGCATTAATACTACTAACGAAACAAGAACTCACTAGTCAGCATCACCCTCTCAGAAGGTGGCGGTGATGGTGCAGAATGTGACGGGAAATAGGTATCCATGCATGGGGAGCTGAGAGAATCGTCACCTAATAATCATAAAACAAAATCTTGATCATATATTTGTATTTCTCTTTATTTGAAGTAGAAAAAAGGAAAGTAAATAAAACTGACCGGAGATCAGAGAGGGACAACGCTCTGAGAAATCTCTCAAGAACGCCAGACGGCTCCTGAGCTCATCCATGGTCGGAGAGCTCGGCGGAGAAGGGGCCAGAGCAGGGAGCTGAGAATGGCGAGTCGTCGGAGACAGAAGGTCCCAAGACGACGAAAGCATGATTGGAGAGAGAGAGAGAGAGAGAGAGAGAGAGAGAGAGCTCAGTGGAAGTATTTTGATCGGAGGAGGAGGAGGAGATGATATATGAAACTATTTTGAGAGAGAAAGTAGGAGAATGAACTCCATTCCTATTTTACTTGAGATCTCCTTTGACAATGGACATCCGTTAGATTTAGATCAGACGGATAGGATATGTGAAGGAAACCAGTTCGAAGTTTTCCAACGTATCCCGCAAAATCCTCCCCGATCTAACAGAATTTGATTTAATGTCTCTCATTTTGCATAAGTATTCATGTGGTGTCTTTTGATACCAGGAGAAAGACTCGTTACATGATTTATTGAGTTTGTCTGCTATAAAAGTTTCAAATTTTTGAATGATGAAATCCTGATTGGAGATAGATACAACTGGACCTGGTACATACATGTAAATTGAATTCGTTCTGCTATAACTCCTGTTTAGATATTCATGTTGTATTACCTTACCAGTTAAATTAGTCATTACTTTATTTATTGAGTTTCTCTTCTATATCCAGATTGAAGAGCTCACTTAGTAGACCTGGTGCATTTAAAATGACTGCCCCTTTAATATCAGCTTGGTTTTTTTTTGTTTCCAAAATTAATCTTTTTTGTGATTTAAATAAAGAGTAGATTCATTTTTACCTAAAAAAATATTACTACCTACTAACAATATATTTATGCTACTGTAAAATATGACATGATTTATTATTTTACCATATATCCTCAAGTTTGTTTAAACTAATTATGTAAAGAATATTATATGTCAAATACAAAAAATATTGAGTCCAACTAGCATCATAATTCTATTAGTTCAGCCTCCAATCCGAATTCTAACGATAAATCAATTCCAAGGCTCTAACCATTTCGTATAATATTTCATTGGCTCAAGGGAATCAATAAACTGCAATAAACGGCTAGATGGATAGTTAATAATTTTAGTGCTCAATCACATTTCAGTTATGAGGGTATATTAATATTGCTAATTGTTTTCTAATTAATAGGCTTGGTGGGGACTAAGAGGTGAGATAATCTTCAATTACATAAACAGACTAGGTCCTTGTACACCAAGCAGAACGAAGAGAACGGTTCATATGAACAGGTTGCACGCGATACTAAATGAAGAAAATTCGGTGATCATTGGGCTTTTTGAACCATGGGCTTAAAATTAATAAAATGAAAAAGACTAAGAGGTTGGACAAAGTGCTTCAGTAGTCCTAAATTGGGCTTAAATTTTTACTTTGTTTACATATAAATCAATACTTCTTGTGATGTACGTAAAATGCATTTTTTCAAGTGCTGATGATTTGACTGCATTTTCGCTGCTATCAACCTAGATTTAGAGCTAGTGAAATGCATGACAGATGGAGATTTTACAAGCGACCCTTAAAGGACTTTAGCTGGGCTGAATGCATTCTGGAATGGTGTTTACATTTTTATTTTTGTACCATGTGTATTTTTTTCATTTTTGGTGGCACTAGATTGGTTACATTTGTAATAGAAGCTTGCATTTCCTCATTGGTAGCAAATTTCAGAACAAATATTCACACAATTTTTGCTTGAGCATGAAGCTTTCATGTAATGTTCAATAATGTATCATGTATGAATGTTCAATAATATATCATGAGGAAATTGAGAAAATTTTCTATTTAAGGATGCAATTTTTGTACTATTCTGCATTCTTAGTAATTTTTTTGAATTGAGAGGATTGCAAGTTGCAGTCCCTCTGTGATTTCATTAAATGAAAATTTTGTTACATGATTTGTTGCTATCTCTTGAAGAGTTAGCTACCTTTCATTCTAATTAAGCATTCCTAGACAAAATGACAGTACCTAACAATACTTAAT
Source organism: Juncus inflexus (assembly GCA_024447665.1). NCBI lineage: Eukaryota > Viridiplantae > Streptophyta > Magnoliopsida > Poales > Juncaceae > Juncus > Juncus inflexus. The sequence goes on along the minus strand of JAJHPC010000002.1, from coordinate 8,293,377 downwards.
CCATGTACTAGCTTCTTCCACTGCCTTAGTTGCCGTCCATTCCGGGGTTTTGTGGATGTTATTGAAGATCCTTGCGTTTCTTTCTTTCCAGACCATCCAATTTGTACCTGCCCAAACACTTTCCCATTTTTTCCTTCCTTCTTTGGAGTGGTTGTCTTTTAGCCGTCTTGACTACTCCCTTCTCTGAGACATCCAAACATCCTATCAATCGCAAGCTCTTCAACACGCTTGTCCTACAAGAATTTTAGGAGTTGAACATGCCAATAAATGTATTTAGGAATAAAGGTGTTTTTAGACTTCAATAGGAGAGCATTTGAGTCATTTGATACTAATTTAAGCATTACAATTTCTATAATAACAAGAAGGATATATAACCTGTCGCAAAGGTACTGTAGAAGATAATTATCACCGAAATACTCTATCCAAAACTTCTCTAGTCTGCCCCTACTCCGATCAATGGCGATCTTTGTCAGATTCATCATTACCGATTCAATTCGTTTGCTGCTAATCTGGCCAATCGCGAGCTTGGTCAGATTCATCTGTATCAATGTCATGTGTTCGACACGACGTGTCATGTCGATCCGCCTCCAAAGATCAGGCTCATCTTTCGCCACATTCCGCCATGCACGACACACAGATCCAACGCTCATTAACACGTCAAGTGTCCTCATCTTTCCAAAAATCTCCATCAATATGTCTCCGTTGAGTTCCGCCCAGTTCCGCTGCTCTTTTTTTTGCTCCATTTGGGGCTGATCTTGAGTGACAGTGTCAGGGTTAGGACTACTAACGTCAGGGATTTGAGAAGTCGCCATTAGAGGATCAGTGACAATGATGAGGAGATGAGAATGAGATGAGAAGGCGTCTCTGTTCATCTGCCGCTGGGGAAATTAAATTGGGATTTTGAGCATTGGCTCTCCGGTTACGTTGTGTCATTTGATTCATTTAATCAAGGCTGATAAGTAATGGGCCGAGATTTAAATCCTAGAAATCTACGCCCAGATAAAGCCTATATATACAAGGTAAAATTTGATATACACCTTTGCAAATTTTAAAAATGAGAAATGTGCATCAAGCCCCATCATTGTAAAAAAAAAAATCATCTATTATTGAAAAATGAAGATTGCAAAGAAAATCATTTATGCTTTAGGAAATTTCAAAAAAATCTACCATTATTGTTAGTTTATTCATCTTATTTACTTTAATTTTAGATTTTCTTGAATAAAATTAATTTTATTTTAAGGCTTGACAAGATCTGACCTAAATCTCAACTAAGTATTCAGGTGAAACTGAATTTTGACAGATTTTTCGGGAGGGTTCGGGTAGTTTTTACGGTCGGACTGGGTTCGATCGAATGCCTTCTTGGATTGGACCAGATCAAATTTTTGCGAGCACTGCGTATAAGGGTGGATGTGAGAGAATAAATCCCCTCCATTTTTGAAAATTGAAAAAAATAAAATAAAAGATATATTCTTTGGAATTTTGCACACAAAAAAAAAGTACATTATGCCTAAAATGCAAAAACAAAAACTTGCATGGTTGACAATAAAAAAAAAGTACCTATACATTCTAAATTAAAAAGTAGTCATTCCTTTTGGTTAAAATTTAACACAGTTAATTTAGAACAACACAATCTTCTTAATAATATAATATATCTTAATTTTAAACTACTCTAACTCTATACCAACAAAGTTAATATACAACAGCATAATCTTCTTAATAATATAATAAATCTTATTTTTAAACTACAATAAACAGCACATTGACACTGAAAATGATAAATCAACATTATAAACAGCATATTGACACTGAAAATGATATATTTGTACTTGAAATGGTATATTAATGCTGAAAATATTATAATGACACTAAACATATTATATTGACGGTATATTGGTACTGAAAACTTGATATATTAGCACGAAAGATGGTAAAAATATGTATTCGATAAAATAATAAGCTAAAAAATTTGCTATCGGTCTTAAAAACAAAAAACAGTTTTTTGAAAACAAAAACTGAAAAAAAAAAGAAAACTAATTTTTGTTTTTAAAAAACGAAAAACATAAATGATACCAAACGAGACCTAATATATTTGTTACCATACAAATTTAGAAAGGGACCGTCATTTCAACACGAAGGTATATAAAATCTGAAAAAAATATATAAACTAAAAATAAACAATATATAAAAATTCATTCGATAAAACAATATATATTTTAAAAAATAAAAACAGTATATATATATATATATATATATATATATATATATATATATATATATATATATATATATATATATATATATATATATATATATATATATATATATATAGAAACATGATATAATATATATTTTCAATATGTTGCTACGGAGTAGCTACCAACCCGTCGTGATTTCGGATTTTCCATTTAGAAATCTAGGCCTAGACAAAGCCTATATATACAAGGTCAAATTTGATATAAACCATTTCAAAATTTAAAAATGAGAAATTTTGCATCAAGCCCCTTCATTGCAAAAAAAAAAAAAAAAAAAAAAAAACTCATCTATTATTGAAAAACTAAGATTGTTAGTTTAGGAAATTTCTAAAAATTCTACCATTTTGTTAAGATATAACATTGTTAGTTTATTCATTTTTCTAAATAAAATTAATTTTATTTTAAGAGTTAACAAAATCTAACCTAATCTCAGTTACCCGTCCGTGAACTTTTCAAAATTATTCACTAGTCACCAAGTTAGAGTTAGGCTGGTGGGTTTCATTGTTCCGCCTGGATCAGTTTTGGACAGGTCGTATAAGTTTTCAAGCTTGGCCGGGTTGGGTTCGTCCAGGTCAACCAAGTCTTTCAAGTGGGATTGAATTTGGCCAGATTTTTTAGGAGGGTTCGGGCAGGTTTTACGCTCGGACTGGGTTTGAACAAATCAAATGGCTTTTGCGCTCGGACAGGTTTTGGACCGGATCAGATTTTTGTGAGCACTATGTATAATGGTGAATGTAAAAGTAAATAAAGTCCCTCCAGTAAAATAAAGAACTCTGCTCTTTGGAGTTTTGCACCAAACAAAAAAGGTACATTATGACTAAAATGCAAAAACAAAAACCTGCAGCATTGTTGACAGACAATCGCAAAAAAGCGCTTACATTCTTTAAATTTAAAAAATAGTCATTACATTGGTTAAAATTTAACACATTTATTTACAAGAGCACAATCTTCTTAATAATATAATCAATCCATAAACTGTTATAACTCATAAAGTATCTTATATTGCAAAGATACTCACTATAAAAATCAGAACTAATAAGATGCCCTTTGATTGCCTAAATCTGATAGTCACCTGGAGGAATTCCTAAAATATGTGAGTCTGGCACACTGGGCCCGCGTGTCAGAGTCCATTTTAAAATTGCAACACATACGCATCTCTAGAGTCTCTAGATGCGGACACCCTTTCAGAATCGCCTTTAAACCCCAATTTGACATTCTGTTAATTTAGTTGCAACTTGCAATTATGGGTTTATATATACAATATTGTCCATAAAGGTGAATTTGATATATTATGATTTTTAAGTTATGGCAAAAGATTAGTCTTACGTGTGACCGACAAGCTGGAGATGGCGAAGTTGATGCATAGTCTTTGCAATCCCAACCGCCACAGCATTATTGAACTCCTTCTCCTTTGGAGGTGCCCAGCTAATTCTAATACGATTTAGCTTCAATTGTTTGAGATTTGGCAATGCTTTCCCTACTAATTCAGGAAATTCTTTACTGTAAGTTACATATTTGAGTTCTAATTCCTCTAAAAGTGGTTGTCTTTTAGCCATCTCGACTACTCCCTTCTCTGAGACATCGAAAGATCCTATCAATCGCAAGCTCTTCAACATGCTTGTCCTACAAGAATTTTAGGAGTTGAACATGTAAATAAATGTATTTAAGGATAAAGGTGTTTTTAGACTTCAGCAGGAGAGCATTCGAGTCATTTGATATTAATTTAAGCATTACAATTTCTTGTAAAAGCAAGAAGGGTAGATAACCTGTCACAAAGGTACTGTAGAAGATCGTCGTCACCGAAATACTCTATCCAAAATTCCTCTAGTTTGCCTCTACTTCGATCAATGCTAATCTTTGTCAGATTCGTCTTTATCAATTCCATCCGTTTGCCGCTAATCTGGCCAATGCCGAGCTTGGTCAGATTCATCTGTATCAATGCCGTTTGTTCGCCACGACGTGTCATGTCGATCCGCCTCCAAAGCTCAGGCTCATCTTTCGCCACGTTCCGCCATGAACGGCACACAGATCCAACGCTCATTAACACGTCAATTGTCCTCATCTTTCCAAAAATCACCATTAATACGTCAACATTGAGTTCTGCCCAGTTACGGTGCCCCTCTTCTTGCTCCATTTGGGGCTGAACTTCAGGGTTACGGTTAGTACATTTAGGGTTTTGGGAGGTCGCCATGAGAGGCGTCTGTTGCTGTTCGCTTTTAGCTTCGAAAGTGGGAGAAATTGGGACTGAGGAACTTCAATGCTCTCTCTAGATCTCGGTCTTGATGGAGATCTCCGTTACACTTTAATATCAAATGCTTGTCTGATGGGCTAAGATAATGGCCTAAAAACTATATCAAAGGCTCTATGGATTTAAGATATCTACAACTTTTTTTATGCAAGTCGAAAAATATAGGCCCAGATGCAACCCATCTACAAGACTACAAGGCAAATTTTCATGGAGATCAATATGGATCACTTGCTGGCAATACAGATAAGTACAGTACAGTCAGTAGTATTGAGATGCCCTTTTAATTGCCTAAATCATTTCAAAAACATAAGAATAAAAAGAACATAATAGAAAACCAGCAACATTTTACTCAAAAAAAATTCTTCTTAAAACAACTCATTATACCATGATCTTAACATAAGTCCTTTCAACCGCAAGGAACTATTTAAGCAAAATATCCTTTTTCACTTTCACATGCACACGAAGCTGATGCATAGTCTTTGCGATCCTTAATGCCAGATCATTATAACCTTCATGGGATATCAAAAAACATCATACAATCATTCAATTTCAATTGTTTGAGATTCGGTAATACTTTCCCTACTAATTCAGGCAAGTATCCAGAAATAAATTCACGAGTGATTTCCAATTCCTCTAAAAGCGGTTGTCTTTTAACCGTCTTGAATAATACCCTTTCTGACATATTGGAGCATGCCATCAATCGCAAGCTCTTCCACACACTTGTCCTAAAATTAAAAATACGGAAATATTAAGGAATACAAGATCAACCAAGTCATGTAAATACTAATTTAAACATTTTAAAATAGCAAATAACTCTTCATATGTACTATCAAGTATCAACTATCAAGGATGGAATGCGCCCTTTCAAAATTTAAATACACAAAGGAGCTCTTCATTCATATCTACAATCAAGTATCAAGGCTGGATAATCTTCTTCATCATTCCAGACCCAAATACCATTCTACATTAAGATATGCATTCATCATCGTCTAAATCAGTTCAAAACCATTAAATAAATAAAAAAATAACAACATTTTCATCAATATTAGCATTCCTAAACAACTGCTTATACCATGATAGTTAAGGAAAGTCATTTCTAACAGCTAGGAATTAGATACACAAAACCATCATTCATAGGAACACAATGTCTTATGCAGAGAACATGAAACCCAACCCAAAACCGCTCACCCAATAGAACCATCACTATGAGTTCACGCTTACAAAGTGGCACCCACGAAAGTGCAACGTCTCTAGATGCGGGCACCCTTCTAGGATCGCCGCTAAATGCCTATTTCTCAGCCTGTTTTATAAAGTTACAAATTATATTTTCATAAAGGGGCGTCTGATATATTATAATTTTTAAATGAGGTGAAATTTCATGTGTAGCGGAATCTCAAAATATCATGCATAAGGTATGTCCTAACAAAATGAGAAATATCATGGATACCCCTAAAAACTAAAGAAAATACAATTACCCAATATTTATATATTATTTATTTCGAAAGATCCCTTGAGCCTTAATTACATTTGTTATATTTCCTTCTATATATACATGAATACAAAAGAAAGAATGGTAGTTTAGGCATTCTTTCAAAGAAATAGTTGAGTAAGTGTATTAAATTTTATATATTACAATTTTTAAATTAGGTGAAATTAGTGCGAAATCTCAGAATACCCTGTATAAGAAATATCCTAACAAAATGAGAAATATCATGGATACCCCTGAAAACTCGAGAAAATATCATGTTTACCCATTTTCATATATTATTTATTTTGAAAGATCTTACATCTCCTTTTATTTATACATGAATACAAAAAAAAGAATGGTAGTTTAGGCATTCTTTCAAAGAAATACGTGAGGAAGTGTATGCTATTTCATGGTTTTCAGGGGTATCCCTGATATTTCATGTTTTGGAGGGGTGTACATGATATTTAAAGGCTTTTTATGGGTACACATGAAAAATCGTCTTTAAATTAAAGAGGACATTTATGGTGCCCCTCAATTCCCCCACGAAAACGTCATATAGGTCAGCATGATATCATAGAGTGTATAAATATAAAAATCATAACAATATAGGGAATACAAAAAGTATGATATCATAGATTCAATGATGATATATATGACGTTTTTGTGGAGGAAATTGAGGGGCAAGTTATACTTTTCCTTAAATTATTGGAGAAAAGTTGTCTAAATTACTCGATAGCAAATAATTTTAGATAGCGAAGCTGCCGCATAGTATTTGTGATCCCAATCACCAACTCGTCATGAGATGCCTCTCCATGTAACCAAGAAAGCCCCTTCAATTTAAATCGTTTGAGATTCGGTAATGCTTTCCCTACTAATGCAGGCATGTCGTCACTTAACACTCCAAATTTGATTTCTAATTCCTCTAAAAGCGGTTCTCTTAACCATCTCTACTACTGTTGCTCTATATCCGAGATCTGAGATATGCTATCAATCACAAGCTCTTTAGTGCATTTGTACTGCAAGAAATCCAAATGTGTTTTTAGACTATAGATAGAAGAGCAATTACGTCATGCGATAATTCAAACACTAAAAATTCTGTATGAAAGATAGATTACCTTTAAACACTAAAAATTATGTATGAAAGATATATTACCTTTAAACACTAAAAAAATCACTCGCAAGGCACATATATTAAATCATTCCAGAAAAAAAAATCAGTAACATTCAGATACCCTTTCATGGTCTAAACAATTAATTATACCATCAGTAACACTCCTCATTAAGGAAAACGACAACAATTTCATCAATAAGCTCATTCCTTCATAATTAATTATACCATGAAATGTCATTTTCAACAAAGCAGCCAAACCATCATTCCTCATTTCCAAAAGTCAAGACCCTAAACCCTCCAACCAGTCTAAAAGAAACCTCCAACCAAAGACACAAACACTCAATCTCTCACAAAAGGAATGCAAATTCCAACCCATCACACCATCATTGTAAACAAAATCAGAATAAACATAATAGAACATGTAATCCAGCCCATCACGCCACGTTAATAAAAACAACCCTTTACTGAATACACAACATTCAACAAAATGCAACTACAACATTTCAAAATACATTCGATAAAATAGATTCATAATCTAATCCATTGAAGTCTCTTTACTTGGATTTTCGCACTAGTACACAACTTTTAAAAATAAATACAATAAACCCAACTCACCACCATTCACCCACCCACCCACCCACTTATCATAATAGGAATAAACAAAGTCATCATGGTCACTCAGGATCCAACTCATCACCATTCACCCACTACCATAATGGGGATAATCCAAGTTAACATCATCCATATAAGTCATTCAGGCTGCTATCCACTTCTTAAAAAAATTTCATTTTGTATACTCAAAGTCGTCAAAAAAATCATCAGGAGGCTTAAAATCAGTTCAGAAAAACACACAAAATAAAATCTTAATCTAAACAAACATCATTATCAATTTAGATCCAACTCATCATCACTCAGCCACTAATCATAATCATAATCATAATCATAAACTAAGTAATCAGTATCAATATAGTAATCCAGGATTGCCTCCTCCATATCATAAGTCATCTCTTGACTCAGCCTGATGCGGGTAGTCGTCCAAAGTATCGTTAGGAGGCCTGAAAGTTGTGAGCCTCACGCACCAGGTCCGCATGTCAGAGTCCATCTTCACATTGTTGCACCTACGTATGTCCAGCGATTCTAGATGCGGACACCCTTCTAGGATTGCTGTTAAACCCTTATTTGTAAATATGTAATAAATATATAATTGCAACTTGCAATTTAGCGCTTATATATAGTATTTGCACAAATGGGCAAATTTGATATATACATATTATGATTTTTAAGTATGCCTATGACAATAAATCAGTCTGTATTACTTGTTACCGATAAGCTGGAGATGGCGAAGCTGATGCATAGTCTTTGCAATCCCAAACGCCATCACATTATTGAACTCTTCATCTTCATAACTATTAAGCCAATTACTCCAAATACGATTCAATCTAAATTGTTTTAGATTCGGTAATGCTTCTCCAACTGACGCAATATAACCCTCGCTGAAATTTCCAAGCGTGATTTCTAATTCCTCTAAAAGTGGTTGGTTTCTAATCCCCTCAACTACATCCAGAGTGTAGATTTCGGAGCATGCTACCAACCGCCAGCTCTTTAGAATATGTGAGCTGCAAAAATTCAGAAATTGACACGGAAATAATTTTATTTAGGAATGAATGTGTTTTTGACTTAGTTTCAATAGGAGAGAAATTGAGCCATGAAATATCAGTTTAAACATTATAATTTCTGTAAAAAGATAGATTACCTGTCACAGACGTATTGAAGAAGATAATCATCACAGAAACAGATGCTATATTTTATGCTTGTCAACCACTGTCACATTTTAGATTTTTAGATCAATCGTATCATTTAATCAGCCGACTGCATCATGATTATCGGCCACTGTAACATTGAGATCCAGATCTATTCTTTTAATACCAGTTAGTTTCAAGCTCGGTGGTAAGGAGGTTTGCTTCCTATTCACGACCATCTCATTAAATGTTTTAGACGCAAATATGCGTAGCCTCCTCAGGGTTTTGAGCTGACAAAATGAAACGGGTATTGCTGTGACGCAACAGTACTCAAGCTCTAGTTCTTCTAGGCTAGCGAGATTTCCGATTTGTTGTGGTAATTCAACTAATGGACAAGAAATGACCCTCAGCACCTTCAAGTATTTAAGATAACAGATAGATTCAGGCAACTTTTGGATAAAACAATTGGAAAGAGAAAGAAATCGAAGGCTGACAAGATTTTCTATGCCATTTAAAAACTCCATAATACCATGGCATTCAGAAAGAATTAGGGTTTGCACATTATAGAGTACGTACTCAGGGAGTTTTCTGAGAGAAAAAGATTGAAGCGAAATAAAACGGAGATGTTTCAGATTGCCGAATGAATTATGAAATTCAATTCCATGGTACTCGGACTTCAATTTTACAGCTCTTAAGGATTGTATTTCTGAAATATCATAATCAATTAGAAAGTTTTTAACTCTATTCCCCACTATAAGTGTACGTAGAGAACTGTTTTTAAATCTATTCTCCACTATAAGTGTACGTGGAGAACTACAGGGAAAGAATTTTACTACCTCGGCATCCACATATACATGGTAAGCATGTTCAGGAAATCTCGAAATACTATGCTCGATTGAATAGCATTCACCTTGCGAATTACTTCGTAGTATATCATGAATAAGATCATGCAACTTAACCACACATAATAGGTTTTCGGCATTGTACCTCTGGTACTCAAAAAGTGACCTGTCCGACAACTGCTTTGCATATTCCCGACCAATCTCTTCTATGCCTCTTCTCCCTTTTGGTTCTATATAACCATGCGCAGCCCATAATTGGATCAACTCTTCTACATCATATATATAATCCATAGGGAACATGGAACAATACAGCAAACAAGATTTGAGATATGCAGGAAGCCGTATGTAACTAATATGAAGAATTAGGTATATCTCATGAAGGTCCCATAGCTCACTCTCTAATATCTCTTTCCAGCTCTCTACATTTTTCTCATGCCTCAAAAGGCTAGCAATCACCTTCAAAGCCAAGGGTGACCCTCTACACTTCACCGTTATCTGTTTCCCGATTCGCAACTTCCATTCTTCATTACAATTTACTCCACCAAAAGCGTATTGCTGGAATAACTGCCAGCATTGTTCTTCAGTTAAATAGCTAAGGTGAAAAGAAGGAACAGTTTGCATGATTCGTGCAACCAGGTTACTCCTAGTGGTTACTAGAATTTTTACCAATTTTGCGGAGAAGAAAGGGAACCGAAACGACTCCCAATCACTTCCATTCTCGCTCCACACATCATCCAAAACAAGAAAAACCTTTTTTCCTACTATTTCTTCACGGAGTTTTGCTTGCAAAGCAATAAGATTTTTTATACCGCAAATGTTTCCCGTAATAGACTCCACTACTTCTTTCGTGAGCCTTTTGACAGAGAAATCCACTGAAACACATATCCAACAAAATAAATCAAATTTTTGCCGCATCCTTGGATCATTATACACCAATTGTGCAACTGTGGTTTTTCCTAATCCTCCCCCGCCAACGATGGCCACAACTGAAACAATATCACCATTATAACTATTTGAGCATAGCAAATCAATCAGATTGTCCTTTTCACTCGATCTCCCAAAAATATCTGACTCAACTGTATCGCTCGTGACGCTCGTTATAGTTAAGCGCATTTGATCATTGCGATGCTGAGGCCCATCATCCTCGCGTAGATGGAGTGCTACAGGATTGTTTGCTATTTCATCGAATCTACTCGTTGTTTCCTTAATTCGATCTACCATCCCATCAGGTAGCTGAATAAAGTACGAATGAAGTAGTTGTTATTGTTGTTGTTTAAATAGCATCTAAATTATATGTTTAGTGTACTTTAGTGTCAATGCCATGAGGTACTGGTACATACCAGTAATAGATTAATGGCAAGTACAAAACAGATGGCCACAAATTTCGGGCTGTTAGAAAGAATTTAATGTTTAAGACTCAATTAGGCTCAATTATAAGACAATAAAAACTGAAAGACTTCAAGATTCGTGATTCTGTTAATGGCATTTGAGTCATTTACCTCTAATTTCTTCCTCTTATGACAATTTTCTGCAGAAGTATTTCTTGTCTCTACTTCTACACGCAAGACTTCATATTGATACTCATCAAGTACATCCTCCACAGCATAAGCGACTTCCTTGATCTCCATGAGCCACAGCATCACAGATCGGTCTCTTATCACCCTCTCCTCTGCATCACGAAGGGTCACTTTAATCCTCTCCAGCATGCGCAGCAACCTCTGGAGCTCCGGTTCAATTATCGGACTTTCATCTGAGGTAGACGATGATGAGGTTCCAGGCAATAATTTGGTGGCCAAAGAGGAAAGGGAGGAAATCACTCCACTGATACTGCCCATGGAGCAACGGAGAACTTATCTTGACTGCTAATTTTTAGGTTCAGTAGAGAAATACAAGGAAGTAAAAGGACGATTGTACTGGGAATTATGAGAAACCAAGTGGGTCTTCGGAGAATTACGAAGAAAAGTGATTGGGGAACGAAAAGAGAGCAAGTCAATCTTCTCCCTGTGTCCACTCCAATCAATAATTTAGGCAAGAGACTTTTGAGTCCTGATCTCCTGTGCCTTTGTATGTTACAACCCATGTAGCTAATATAGTGGTGTCATCTCAGTCCATCTATTTGGGTTGGTCCGATTGAATTCTGTTACCAATTGTAAAGTGCTACAATGCAATGTTTGGTGTCAGCATGTGAGCGTATTCGAGTCAGACCATCTTAGGCTTAAATATTAGGGAGATTTTAAAAAATTCTTAACTTTTCTTACAAATAATCTTCTGAATTTTCAGATAAAAAAAATCCTATGATAAATATTTCATTTTCAAAAAACCTTTCCACTTACTTTCCCATTCAAAACTTGGTTAACTTTTTTGAAATTCTCATTTACCCTTAGGCAAAAATACCAATATTATCTCCATATTTAAATTATAATTATCCTTTATATTTTTAAAAAAATATATAAAAATGCCTAAATATTTAAACAAATTTTTAACATAATAAATATTGAAAAATTAACACAATTGTAATATTATATATTATTTTTAATATAAAAATGATATAAATATTTAAAATAATAATTAACATAAATAATTAATAAGATAACTAATCGATAATTTATTAATTCACATGTTAATTTACATATTAATTTATATTAATTATATAATACTTTATTATATGAATTATATGCTAAGTATTATATTAATCATATGAACAATAATTTATATTAATTATATAATACTTTATTATATGAATTATATGCTAAGTATTATATTAATCATATGAACAATAAAACTTAAGGATATTGTAGGGTAAAATGGAAGTTTCAAAATTTTTAACTAACTATTAGATGAAAAAGTTGATGGTATGAGTTTTAAAAAATGAAATGCTTATCATAGGGCTTTTTTATTTAAAATCTGAAGACTTGAATGTTATTTGTAATATTCATAAATCTTAGGAATTTTTTTGAAAAATTACATAAATATTTTAATTTAACAAACAGCCCAAGACAAAGGCCTAATGCCTAATATTCGGCCTTGTTATTGGCTCACCTATTTTTTTTTTCTTCCAAAATTTGGGCTTAATCCTCTTTACATATCATAAGGAAAATTTAAAAGGAAATGTGATATTACGACCCATAGTAACTTGCTTAAAGAAGAAGAAAAAAAAATAAAAAAATTGTGGCTGGGAAAAAATAAAAAAAATGCAAGGTTATAGTAGCAAAAACCATGGGAAATGCTTTAACTTTAGTCTTTAATAGAACCACCCTTCTGTGATATCTCCTGATCATTGTGCTTCACAGACCACCGAAGAGAAGAAAAAAAAAGCATCATGATAGACTGTATATATATTATTTTTTCATTTTTCAATATACTTTTTTTTATATATCGTTTTTACTGTTTTAAATATATTTTCATTTTTTATGTCTTTTTTTTTTTGGAATTTGTATATACTGTTTTATTGCTTTTTAATAATTATTTTATTTTTTTCTATATACTCTTTTCACTATTTACGTATATACTATTATAAAAATAAATTATATATATCATTTTTTTAATTTTATGCACTGTTTATTAGTTATATATACTGTTGTTGTTCGTTGAGCGTTCTACGGCCGGTCTGATATATCGGTCCCAAATTTAAATATTCAAGTGGATGGATAATTATATACGGCCCAACTCTGGCCGAACAAGAAACACCCTTGATTTAAGTTGCTGCTGTTTATATTTTTCATTGGATATAATAATAAATCTATAAACTTTCCTTTTCCTTCCACACTTCTCAACTACTGTCAGGTTGTTACTTATTAGTTGTTACTGCATGAATATGTTCTTTTGGAAGTTACAATTTGTTTTTATAAATAGTACTTGATGTTATTCTTACATTTCTTGTACAAAGGAAATAATTATGATGCTTGTTTGTTTAATTTATAAGAATAAACAAGGCTATATATATATATATATATATATATATATATATATATAACAATGTATAAATTAGTCAATAACAATATATAGTTGTTGTGTTGGAGAAGAAAGAGCGACGGAAAGAAAAGATTGGAGGGACTGGCGGGAGTGTTGCACGACGGGCGTGATTTCCCCGCCGTGTTTGCACATTTCCCTTTATTTTATATATTTATTTTGGTTTTCTAAGCTTTAACATCTTGCAAAAAATAAGAACAACAATATTTCAAATCTTTTTCTGACATCAGTTGTAAAGAGGAAAATGTAAGAATAAAATGCAATGGACTTAGTACACAAAAATACATCGGCTTTGTTCTCAATTTACTTTTACCAGAAAAATAATAGAAAGATATAGTAAATTGTTAGCATGTTTATATTTTGCATGCAAGCTCTTGAAATCCTAAACTTGCCAACTGTTAAAAGTTCCTTTACATACACTGAATTGAATCCCAAACAATGCAATTCTAAGCAAAATAATGCCCAAGCACCATAGCAGGTCTGATTAGTGTTAAGCAATCTCTTAGTACACAGAAAAGAGCAGTACACCAACTATCAAGGAAATGTTATTAATTGAAATTCGGAGAAATTTATTACATTAACTCTCTAACAACAACAACAAATAAAAAAAACTCTCAAAACAACAAAAAATTCATTTCACCCTTAATAAACATATCATTGCCACCACTCTTTGTACCGAGGATAAGCTGGATGTATCATTCCCTTCCACAACAGATGCTCTATTTTATGCATGTCTGCCACTATCACATTTTAGATCAATCATATCATTTAATCAACCATCTGTATCATGATTGTCAGCCACTGTCACATTGAGATCCAGATTATGGAAAATACTCATAGCACCCCAAAACAATCAGGATTCGAACGTTTGCTTCCTATTCACAAGCAGCTCATTAAAACTTCTGGACCCATATATGCTTAGCTTCCTCAGGATTTTGAGCTGACAAAAAGAAACGGGTAATACTGTGATGCAACAGTACTCAAGCACTAGTTCTTCTAGGTTAGCGAGATTTCCAATTTGTTGTGGTAATTCAACTAATGGACAAGAAATTACCCTTAGTACCTTCAGGTGTTTAAGGTAACAGATAGATTCAGGTAACATTTGGACCGGACATTTGGAAAGAGAAAGGAATTGAAGGCTGACAAGACTTTCTATGCCGTTTAAAAACTCCATAATATGGTGGCATTCGGAAAGAATTAAGGTTCGCAAGTTATAGAGGTCACGTACATACTCAGGAAGTTTTCTTAGGGAAAAAGATTGAAGCGAAATAAAACGGAGATGTTTCAGATTGCCTAATGAATTAGGAAATTCAGTTCCATGATTCTCGGACTTCAATTTTACAGCTCTTAAGGATTGTATTTCTGAAACATCAGAATCAATTAGAATGTTTTTAACTCTATTCCCCACTATAAGTGTACGTAGAGATCCAAAAGAACTATAGGGAAAGGATTTTACTCCCTCATCATCCACATATACATGGTAAATTAGTTCTGGAAAATTTGAATTGCCATACTCAATTGAATAGCATTCGCCTTGCGAATTATATCGTAGCAAATCATGACAAATATCATGCAACTTTACCACACACAAAAGGTTGTCCGTATTGTATGTATGGTGCTCAAAAAGTGACCTCTCCAATAACTGCTTTGCATATGCCCGACCAATCTCTTCTATGCCTCTTCTTCCTTTAGGCTCTGTATAACCCTGAGCAGCCCATAATTGGACCAACTCTTCTACATCATATTCATAGTCTTTAGGGAACATGGAACAATACAACAAACAAGGCTTGAGATATGTAGGAAGCCGTAAATAGCTTATTTGAAGAGATGGGTATATCTCCCTTGTGCGGTCACATTCCCATAGCTCACTCTCTAATATCTCTTCCCAGCTATCTTTATTTGCCTCGAGCCTCAAAAGGCAAGCAATCACCTTTATAGCCAAGGGCAACCCTCCACATTTCATCAAGATCTTTCTCCCGATTTCTACCATCCATTTGTTATTATTCCGATTTACTACATCAAATGCATATTTCTGGAATAAATTCCAGCTATCATCTAAAGATAAACAATTGAGGTGAATATCTTTAGTAGTTCGCATAATTACTGAAACAGGTTCATTCCTGGTGGTTGACAAGACTTTTGTCGATTTTGCGGAAAAAAAAGGGGATTGAAACTTCTCCCAGGGACCTATCTGCTCGCTCCACACATCATCTACTACGAGAAAAATCATCTTCCCTTTTATTTTCTCCTTTAATTCGTCTTGCAAAGCACTAAGAGTATTTAAACCACAACTCTCTTTCGTTATAGATTCCACTACATCTCTTGTCAGCCTTTCAACATTAAAATCATGTGAAACACATACCCATCCTAATAGGTCAAACTTTTTCTCAATCCTCCGGTCATTGTATACCAATTGTGCAAGTGTGGTTTTCCCGACTCCTGCCATGCCAACAATAGACACGACTGAAACTACATCGTCATTATTCCTATCTGAGCATAGCAAATCAACCAATTGCTCCTTTTCCATCTCTCTCCCAAAAATATGGGACCGAACAACCAAGGGGCCGGTGGTAGTTATTTGCGTTTCATTGATGCAAAGCCTAGGCCCATCTTCCTCGCGTAGCTGAAGAGCCACACGATCCTTTGCTATCCCATCGAATAGACTCTGAATTTTCTTGATCCGATCAGCCAGGCCATTCGGTAGCTGAACAGAATAATTAGTAGTTAATAATTGTTATTTGTAATGTATAAATACCGTTTTCTTCTACGCTCAATATACTCAGTGCTGCTGACAGTAACATCTGGTCCTATATACAAGTACAAATTACTGTACAATACATGATTGGAAAACTAACAGGGGCAAACCAGACTTTTGTAATTAGCCCTGGATCAAATAAAGAAAGTAATACATATAACTCTTATCACCAAAATGAAACTACGAGGAGGAAGACAGAGCAATTAGTCAAATAAGAAAGAGTTCCTCATTGTGCAAGAGAACAAAAAAATAAACAAGGGTGTTACTTATTTCAATTTAACTATATGTTTGGATTTCAATTTCAACTCTTTTACTTCTTCAAATAAAAAAAAAAATTGTAATGTGGTTGTTCTGGACTTGGCTGTACTCTCATCCTAACTCTGATTTTTCGTATCAGCTAGAATGTAAGCAGTGGAAGGCCCTCAATTTGTGGCTTAGTAGGCTATTATTATTGTTAAGAATTCATACTGATATATAGTGTCATGATTCTTTTTACCTCTAATCTCTTCCTTTTACGAGAACTTTCAGCAGAAACACCTCTTGACTCTACTTCTGCCCGCAAGACTTCATACTGGTACTCATCAAGTACATCCTCTGCAGAATAGGCGACTTGCTTGAGCTCCTTGACCCACAGCTTCACAGATTCGTCTTCGATTTCCCTCTCCTCTGCATCATGAAGGGTCGCTTTAATCCTCTTCAGTGTTTTCATCAGTTTATCAAGCTCTTTTTCATTTGCATGATCTTCATCTGAGGAAGATGATGAAGTTTGTGGCAGTAACTTGGTGGCCAAAGAGGAAAAGGAGGAAATCAGTGCGCCCAGTGTAGCCATAGAACTACTGAGAACACCTTAAGCGTTGAGATTAGGGATTAATTGGAGAAATCAAAGGGGGTGGGGCGTGAAACAAGTGATAGGGAAATGAAGGGTTACTTAGAAATTGGAAGAGAAGAGTTGATCTGAGAAAAAAGAGCTCTTTCAGATTTTCAGATTACTGTAAACTGTTAAGTTTTGGTGTTTAACAGAGAAATGAAGGCTGAAAGCATGAATGAAATGGTGAGACTAGAAAGTTCTAGAGAGTGGATCTGGAGAAGACCATGTAGTCGGGTCATTCTCCTCCCAATTCCCATGTGGAAGTAGGCCCGATATTATTGGAGACAGAAATCAGATTTTATTTTTATTTTTATTGCACTTTCTTTTAAATAATTCATCAAATGGCACTGGTTTAAAAAAAATAATTCCGCAACTAATATTTCCGCCAAAGAAGATGGCAGAATCATAAAATTCGTAATTTTTATGCTAATTCTCTTTCTAAATTTGAAGTTTAGATAGAAAAAATAACTTTTAAGCAGTTCCATCAAAGATCCTAACAAAATTATCTTTTTTGCCTAATTATTTGTGTTTAATACTGCCAAATATTTGGGATTAACAAAACTTAAAAAAAGATCAGTTCCACCAGAGTCTCTGTTAGATAGGCCATCGGAAAGGTTAATTGCTGAATTATTTTCAAAATAATACTATTTGATGAATTATTTTTCATAATAGTCTCGTTTAAAAAAAAAAAATCCAGAAATCATCAAATAACTGTCGTTCGTCTAGTCCAAATAATTACTTAAATTCGTGGGCCAACTTTGACAGTCATAAATTGATTTTAATAGATTGCCAGGCGGGGTAGTACCGCCTCTCCAGCATTCGTACTTCGGGTCCACGGTAATCCAGGAAGAAGCATCCAAGCAAATATTGGTTTTTTACATTACATTGATCAAGCATATGCCAAGAAGAAGCGTCCCTCCAGCTGAATACTTAAATAGTGCCGGCAAGTAAAATGAAAAACCAAAGCAAACTACTGCTAATAATAACTGTAAGTAGAAATAAATTGACTGGTAATTTCTAAGGACTGAAGTAGCTTTTCTGCATAACAAGTATGGAGTAAGAATATGAAAAAGCAGGGGAAATAAAACTGAAGGAATGGTAAAAGCAGTTATGCCATCCTAAATAAACAAACACAATAATAAATGAAAAAGGTTCTACTTATCATATCCTATATACACTTATTACACTCGTAAACAATACACAATCACTAATTATTACACAAAATTACGAATAAATTAAACCAAAAGTTTATTCACAATCATCTCCAAAAAGAACCAAACAAAAAACTTAAATATACAATCTACATAGATAAACAACCTTAAACAAAACTACTCGGCATTACTATCTACATGAGTTGTAGTATCATGACAGCTTCTAGAAGAATATATTCTATCGAAATGAGGTGTATAAGATTTGAGTGGATTTACGGTTTTAATTAAAAGGCCCAATGCAGAATTGGATGCTGATTGAACAATTGGGTTTGCTGAGCGGCGTATTTTTGCCACAAGTATTGTAAATACCTAATCATTAAGATTTATTAAATTTCATTCAGAAAATTTGTAGAGGGATTGATAAGTTAAGAGAATAATGAAATAAAAATGGGAGTAAGAAAACCTGGGTGAAATAAGCGAAAGAACGATATTCGTGTAAAAGTACAAGCATGCAGCTTGAGAAGCTAATTGCATTGGCTTTTAAGCGGCCAAGGTGCCTCAAATGCCTATTGAACAAAACAGAACATGAAATTATATTTGTAAATTTACTATTTTTACACTACTATCTTTTTGGATCTAGCTTTTTACAAAAAATTTAAAAATTGCTTGCATTGTTGCCTCAAGATAACTGTCAAGATAGCTTGAGCAGTCTTGTTAAGTCTCTAATAAAATCCTCATAATCACTTCTATTGCAAATAAATTCATCAAATTAATACTAAATAAAGAAAAATAAATTATTTAAATCTGATGAAGTATTATGAAAATGACTTTTTTTAATTAGTATTATGAAATGACTTAACCTGCGATGAGAAGAGAAGTAATGCTTGTTCAAGAGGGTTGGCAAGCCATCAATCTCTGTTAGTGGTGCCAATTGCTTAAATGTATTATGTTTAAGAAGAAAAAAAAACTGGAAGCTGTGATCTGATTCTGAACGATTCATCGGGATCCACGCAAGATCACTATACTATGTCCCAAGTAAGTACTTGTGCGATATACTTTAACTTCTGACTCTTTGGTATCTATAAAAAACATTGAATAAATCGATTAATAAATAAATAAATAATTAATTGAGTGAATAAGTAAAGTACAACCATTTAATTGATACGAACATGTCCAAGAACTATAACTCTCAAAGACGGAGGCTCTTGACTGTTGGTTCCTCTATTATAACTCCACTCCAAAAATATAATAATAATATATGGTTTATTAGTAAAAGGTATGGTAATTAGTAATAAGTAAATTAGTTGTTAGAAGAGGATAAGGTTGGTTAGAAAGGCATGTGAGTTTGTTGGAGGGATGGTTATATATACCCTCTTTGAGTCTTGTAATAGAAAACAATGAAATGAAATGAATTAAATCTTTTATCTCCTTTCTCTTTATTTCTTTTCTTCTTTATAACTCTTATTTCTTTTCTTCACAAAATACAAAAATACCTCATCTTCTTCCAATCCATAAATCCACTCATACTCTATTCTAAACCCTAAATTCTATACCAATTCTCCCCAAATTAATCCCTTCTTCATTTTCAGTTATAGGAGATGGGTTTGTATTGTGAGCATTGCTCTGTTGAAACTTTTGAGTTTCAGAGACCGTAACCGAGTTTGTTGGCGTTGGTTTGTGTGTGCTCGTTTGTGCCAGAGTTTCCTGAACCGCCTTGATCTTGTCAGCGGCTTGTTGTATCGTCCTCAATAGGTCGTTCCCGGTGGTCAAGGAAGCAGAGTTGACACCCTGAGGCACTTGTACTGGCACATATGTCACTGGTCCACCTTGTCTAGCGACGTATGGCAGTAGTACCGTCTGGGTTGGTGTGGGGAGCAGACCTCCTGCGTTTGAGGTATTTGCTGGTTGCCGGACTTGCCGGTTTCCGATGTTGAGTTTCTCATGCTCTTTCCTTAGTTTTTTGTTCAAGTGGGAGTTGTGAGACATGTTTCTGTGAGGTGGAAAGAAAGAGCATTTGTGTTTTATTTGTTGTGGGTGATTGAATGGAGAGAAAGAGAGGGTGGAGCGATTTATCCTAGGAACTGGATGGAACCAGCCATCTTAGCCTTGCTTGTATCGCCTCCCTTTCGCCCTTTGAGTCGCCCTCTCCATTATTCATATATAGTTTTTTTAATGACTCCAACATAATTTTAGATCTCGTGTCTTCAGGAATTTGAGTTGACAAAGCGAAGCATGCAATATTGCGATGCTACATGTTCCTAGATGTAGTTCTTCTAACCTGACAAGATTCCCAATGTGTTCTGGCAATTCAGTTAATTCAGTATCATACCAATTTTCGATGGTTAGTGCCTTCAGGTTACTAAGGTGACAAATAGATTCAGGTAGCTTTGAAACCCGACAATAAGAAATAGAAAGGAATTGAAGGCTGACAAGATTGCCTATGCACTTTGGCAACTCGATAAGTTAAGTTTATAACAATCAGAAAGAGTCAGAGTTTGCAAGTTATAGAGGGAACATATAGATTCAGGTAGCTTTTCAAAGGTGAAATCTTTGAGTGAAATATAACGAAGATGTTTCAAATTTCCGATTGAATTAGGAAATCTAAATTCATAACATGGGGACTTAATTACTATAGCTCTTAAGGACGGTGCTTCTAAAATATCAAAAATATTTGTAACATTTCTAACACTATTTGCTATTATAGTTGTCCGTAAAGTAGTAAAAGGACTAGAGGGAAAGGGTCTTACTAGCTCATCAGAGTCTCTGACATATAGATGATGGATTTGTTCAGGGAAAATTAGGGGCTTACCATACTCGATTGAATAGCATTCGTTTCCCGAATTTGATCGTGCCAAATCATGAATCATATCATGCAACTTAAACAACCTCCAATCATCGGGTGACCAATTGCCCTCAATAAATGATCTCTCAATCAACTGCTTTGCATATTCCGTGCCAATCTCTTCAATTGTTTTTCTTTCCGTCAACTCTATATAACCCTGAGCATACCATAATGGGGTCAACTCTTTTATATTATAGTCGTAATCTTTGGGGAACATAGAATAGAACAGTACAACAAACAAGGTTTTAGATATGGGGGAAGCCGTAAAAAACTTATCTGAAGAGGAGGGAATATTTCCTTGATGGCCTCCAATTCCCATAACTCACTCTCTAATATCTCTCTCCAACTCTCTTCACTTTCCTCGTGCCTCAAAAGGCTGGCAATAGATTTCACCGCCAAAGGTAACCTTCCACACTTTTTCATTATCTGTTTTCCAATTTCTAACTTCCACCCCTCATTACAATTTGCTCCACCAAATGTATATTGACAAAACAATTGCCAACACTGTTCTTCATATAAATGCTGAAGTTTGAAAGAGGTAAATGTTTGCATGATACGTGCGACAGGTTCATTTCGAGTGGTAACTAGAATTTTAACCAATTTTGCAGCTAAAAAAGGAATCTGAAACAACTCCCAAACACTTCTCTTTTCGTTCCCCACATCATCCAAAACAAGAAAGAAACTTTTCCCTTTTATTTCTTTCCTCACTTTCTCTTGCAGAACACTAAGATTCTTCACATCACAACTACCTTCCCCAATAGACTCCAATACTTCTTTCGTGAGCCTTTCAACACTGAAATCCTCTGAAACACAAACCCACCCCAATTGGTCAAATTTTTGCCGGATGCTCGAATCATTATACACCAACTGTGCAACTGTGTGGTTTTACCTAATCCCCCCATGCCAACAATGGTCACTACCGAAACAACATCACCATTATTATTATTATCATTATCTGAGCATAGCAAATTAATCAGTTCCTCCTTTTCATTCTCTCTACCAAAAATATTGGACTCAACAACCATGTGGCTTGTGGGAGTGAAGCGCATTTCATCATTGAAACGCCTAGGCCCATCTTCCTCTCGTAGCTGAAGTGCTATACGATCCTTTGCTATCTCGTCAAATTGGCCAATAGTTGTCTTGATTCGATCTGCTAGGTCATCTGGTAGCTGAACAAAATAAGAAAATAAGATGGATGTTATGTTGGTGTACAAAGACTCAAAATTAAAGATCCACAGTACTTTCCTTGCTCAGCATTTTTGGTGGAGAAAACTGTGCGAAAACATACTTAACATTTACCTAAAAAACCTTAAATGACATAAATCAACAAGAAGTGATTTTGAAGCTATCTGAATTTTCCTTAATAGGAAGCAATCTGAAGGTCCATTTGAATGCATAAATTCTTGTTTAAAGTTCTGCATGACCTGTATGTTTCTATTTTAATTAACTACAAAATGATTCCAAGTGCAGCTTGACTAGTTTGCTTTCACATTGTTGTAATAACGCATGCTGTGGTTTGGCAAGAAGTTAATATGTTCTGACTCAACTAGCTTTAATTTTAAAGCATATAAGCTGGCCATGAATATGATATCAAGAAAAAAATGAATATACTAGTAATCCTGTCATCCAACAGGCATGGCACATTAGCGACATGAATTCCATGCTTTTCTCTATGTTTTAGTATTAAATATTAATAACTAATATCATTGATATTTTAATAATCTCAATTCTCAAGGCCTTCCCAGCATGGAAATATCACTTGGTTCTTGGTGCTCTGACGCAAATTAAATTTTAGTTTTTTGAAAAAATTCATATTTGTGTTTAATACATGTGTTTTCAAAAAATTTATAAAGTACGTGAATTATTGATCAGGTTGATTACGGATACTTCAATATGAAAATTATTCGTGAATTATACGAGTATTATTCGCGAACTGAACAACTATGGACTTCAATCGACAATTTCATTAATCTCTCATAATATATATGTCTATTTATTAAATTCATTTTTTTGCAACAGGCTGTAAGTTTATTACAAGATGGCTTATTGCTAAGTGCAGATAAAATGCGTGGCTATAGGTCCATATACCCTCTAAATTCAAATCAGATACGTGGTATTGAGTCTTTGAGCTGTGTAATGAGGGAACAAGTAATTAATTATATATTTTTATTATTTTCTTTAAATTATTTTGGAGAAACTCACTTCTTGCTTACCCCGCAAACTCTTTAAAAGTGCAACTTGCCCTTCAAACTATTTTCAGAGCACTTAACCGCTGACGTGGCAAAAATCATTTTTTTAAATTGATGAGGTGGCAAAACTAATATTTTTAAATTGATGAGGTGGCAAAAATAGAATTTTTAAATTGAAGAGAAAGGGGGCTGGCCAGCTCAGTTTTTATTTTTTTTCTCTTTTTTTAATAAATTCCAAGTCATTAATTGAAAAATAGGATAATTTGCAAGAAAGACCCTGCATGATGCCTAAATTGCAAAAAAGATCCTGCATCATTGGAAATTGTAAAAAAGCCCTTGCATTATTGCTAAAATTGCAAAAAACTCTTATCGTGAGGTTGAAGCTAACAACTTTAGTTTTAGTAGTTTAATCACTCGAAATGATTTTTTAAATATAATTAACATTTTTGATTGAGGAAAATATTTTTCTACAAAATTTTTTTTAAAAACTATTCTTAAATATAGTTTTTGAAAATTAGTTTTCATAAAAAATATTATTTGAAAAATAATTATAACAATACATGTTTAAGAAAATAGTTTTACTTATTTTATATTAAAAAAAAATTATTTTAAGAAAAAAAATTTTATTGAGGAAATTTATTTTTGAAAAAATATTGTGTTCGAAAAATTATTTTTTAGAAAATAAATATTCTTTCTGATTTTTTTGTAAACTATTTTTTAGAAATAAATCTTATTTTTTAGTAAAACAATATTTAAAAAAATATGTTTCTAAAACAAAACATATTTTTTCCAAAAAATATTTTTCAGCAACTATGTTTTTTTTTTCAAAAAATATATTTCTTAATAATATATTTTAAAAATATGTTTTTGTGAAATATATTTTCCTGAAAAAACATTAATTTGTATTTCAAAAATAATTTTGAAGTGATTAAACCGGTGTTATCAGAACCAACCCGGTTCAGTGGGACCCGGTTTAGTAGTTGAACGGGAAAAAACCGGACCCAGTGCCATTTCCGGTTCGGTTTGATAATTAGATTGGATATGAATACAACCCGGTTTATTTCTATCGAACCGGCCGGTTTTTTTGAGAAAACCGGAAATTAGACCGGCACTTGAACCCAATTTTTTGCAGAATCAAGTTTTTTTTCCTTTTCTTCTCCCTCTAATTCAATTCTTTCCTTTTTTCCTTAGATTATTTCCTTCCTTTTGGTTTGTCAATGAAAATAATCAAGAAATTTGAGACTCGATCAAAAAATTTGCAAGTATAATTTAATAACTTATTGTTTTAGGTTTATTATTTTATTTTAAGCATAGGAAGTTATTTTATTTATTTATAAATTATATTTAAAACAACTAGCAATTAAACCGGTTGTCCCACTGGTTCGACCGGTGACCCGAGGCTATTTCGAGTCGACATCCGGTCCGGTTCTGATAACATTGGATTAAATTACTAAAATTAAACGGTGTTAGTTTTAATCTAGCAGGCTTTTTTGCAATTTAGGCATAACATAAGATTTTTTTGCAAATTTCCCTTAAAAATGCTAAAAAAATAGTTTCGGGGACAAGTTAGACTTTTTAAACAGTTTAGGGGGGGAAAAGTCAGCCTTTTCCAATTATTTTTACGATGTAAATTTTCATGAAAAGAATATTAATATTTTGTATCATGCAGTATTCTGTGATGGCCGGCAATTTTCTCCTCGTAAATGCTCACAATGAAGTTGAAGCGCTAGATAATACAGATGTATAATACAAACTACTCAAAAGCATTTAATTCTAGTCTTTCAATAATTTACTGCGATTTAACTTTTATAAAATGAATGCATCTTTTATGTTTATGTACATTTTCTATTTTCACAAGTGGTAAGACATTCATTTTATAGAGCATTACACCGACAACAATGGCATCACGAATATAAGAGGTAATTATCGTCCAATTGAATTTCCATATTGAAATTATTTTTTCAATTTTCTACATAGTTGCTAATGTTTGTGTTATTAATATAGTATAAATCAGTGCTTGGCAACGATATGCTATAAGACCGGTTCATTTATATCAAACAGTTGCGAAGCAATTGCAATTCTGGC
Source organism: Juncus inflexus (assembly GCA_024447665.1). Lineage (NCBI taxonomy): Eukaryota > Viridiplantae > Streptophyta > Magnoliopsida > Poales > Juncaceae > Juncus > Juncus inflexus. The sequence goes on along the minus strand of JAJHPC010000002.1, from coordinate 8,267,858 downwards.
TGGACAAAATGCTGATGTGCCCATGCTTTCATATCAATATGGACGATACTTGGTTAAGTTCATATTAAATTAATACTTCTAAGTTTTTTTGTTATATTTTTTCTTACTTTTGTGCATTTTGTAATTATTTTTTATGACGTGTTTATAGGGATTAGCGTATGAGTTGACTAATGATGTACTTGACATGAATAATCTCCTTCGGAAGGCCGTTGTATTCAATATCTTACTTGTACATTTTTTTACTTATTTTAATTCTTTTTTCATTTATTTAACTGTAATATAATTTCCTTTTCTTTTCTTTAATTTATTTAACTACGATATTATGGCACTTCACTGGCTGGCTCAATATACCTCTTCTAAACCCTAGTTAGATATTACATTAAGGCGGCATATTTTAATTAGATAAGCTGTTATAGCACTAAGAGAAGAAAAATAAATAAAAAATAAGAAAATAAGCTGTTATAACCCTAAAATTCTTTTCTCTTTTTTCTTTTATTTTTCAAAATTATGTGATACATATACTTTTATGCAGAGCGCTCCAATGATATTTGCAAGGGAAGAGTTAAATGAACTCCGTAAAGTTCTTGCTGAGCTCAATTATGACTATTATTGTGATCATCCTTCTTCTATTGCAGTGATGATAGAGGTTTATATACTAACATTATTAATATTATTAATAGTTCTTAATTTTAAACAATTTCCTCTCACCATATTGAGCCACATCACTCTTTAATCATGATCCTTGGATTAACATCATTGTTTAATCATGACTCTTGAATTAACAAATCTAATGATTCATATGTTGACACATATCATCTATGTGCATCAAAATATTAATAGTTATTAATTTAAAAAAAAATTCTCTTATCTCATTAAGGTTCATATGCATTTGATATTGACCATTAGATTATATCATCTAAAGTTTAAGATTTGATCACGTGTCATCTAAAACTCAAGATTTTCTTTAAAAAAAAATTCAAAATTCAGCCCATGTACATGTAGGGTGTAAACGGTCAAGATATTATCCGACCAACCTGTATCTGTATATTAACAGAAAAATTGTATCCGAATCAAAATTATTCATATCTGGCCAAATACAGTTTACATATTCGGATATGGATACGGATTTGGTTATTGATTGGGCTCCCGGATACGGATAATATTTGTACCTGGATAATATCTGTATATACGGATAATTTATTTTTTGGGTAGTATCCGTTTTCAGAAATTTCACTCTATATAGAATATGAATATTTATTCGGATACATGTATAGATATTTTTTTTTATCATATTCGGATACGGATATTATCCATATCAATGTTAATATTTTAGACATATAAGTATGTAAACAGGAAGAATATTATCCGACCGATCCATATCCATATTCGCAAAACATTCGTTTCCAAATCAAATTTGTCCGTATCCGACCGGATACGAATACTATCCGGATAATTTGTATTCGGATAGTATCCGTTTTTGGATATTTCATTCTATATAGATACAGACATAGATATATATACGGATACACGTATGGATATTTTGGTTTTCTTTTATTATATTCGGATACAAATATTATCCATATCCACATTAATATTTTTTTTGTTAATTCTTTTAAATTTTTCTTAAAAGTTGTTATAATTTATTAATTTTGTTATCACAAATAGTTAAATGTTTAGAAAAATAATATAGATACGTAATAATATGGGTTCAGTATTTTTTTCGTATCCAACAATGTTGAAATTGTGTTCGTATCCTTTGAACTAAATTTATATTTGAAGCTATCCGCATTTGTATCAATAATATCGTTAATATTTAGAATTTTTAATGAATATGTACTTTTAACTTTTCTTTGTTGTGTTTCTATTGTATGGTAAATTTTTGACACAATTATAGTAATTTTTTTTTACTAAATTAGTATTATGTTGTGCAATAATACTAATTTCTATTGTATTTCAACACAAATATTGTTATTATCTAGATGATGGTTTAAATTACTTTTGAAGTAATATTATAGAAATTTCAAGCAATGCGCGAAAAATTTGCTAGTTTTATGCTAATTCACATCAAATTATTTGTAAAGTTTGAGTTTTCATGCCGAATTATTATAATCCTTACTGAAAGTGAAAATGGAACAGGCGTTAGAGTATGTAAGAGCGAGCAAGGGAATAGAGCGCACGATTGAGCTGGTAAAAGAGTATTCGAATCGAGCGAAGGAAATAATTGGAGAACTTCCAAATTCTGATGATGTCAGCATTCTGACGCATCGGAAGGCTCTAATTGATCTCTCAGATTGGACCATCCAGAGGATAAAATAATAATAATAATAAAAATAAAAAATCATAGTAGGGATGTATTAGGAGTTATTATTTCTAGAGTTATTTGACTTGATTGTATTGAGATAAGAGGGCTTTAGTTCAGTTCAGCTTTGTTTCTTTGGCCCCTCAGTTTTTAGTTTCATTTATTTTTGGCTTTGGTAACTCTATTTTTTCTATTTACTGAGTATTTTTGGCAGTCTTGTGGACTTCGAAGTAGGGGTTAGTTAATTTCAATTTTTTAAAATATCTTTTAAAATATGTAGTTATGTCACATACAATTGGGTTTAGTTTATTACATAATATTTATTGGTACCCAATTGTGATTTACTTTCTATTAACTACTCAAACTGAGACTATTCAAATTGTGTTTCACTTTCACCATCAGCCAATTCAAATTGGAACCCCAATTAAAGTAAAAATGTATTAGGAGTTATCATTTTTAGAGTTATTTGACTTGATTGTAATGAGATGAGAGGGCTTGAGTTCAGTTCTGCTTTGTTTCTATGTCCCCTCAGTTTGTAGTTTAGTTTATTATTTTCAGCTATGGCACCTCTGTTTTTGTGGTTTTGACGCCTGGGTTAATTAACTCCAATTTTCGAAAGAGGAATGTGTAATCATGACTATTAACTTCACAAATAAAAAAAAAAGACTATTAACTTCAAACTTTGGCTGGTTGCTTGTTAAGTTATATATACATTTTTTATATTTTACAGACCTCGCTCCGCTTCGGTATAATCGGATTTTTTGTTAGTTGATTGTTTTTTCAATAAATATGCTCCGTATATTTTTTTTGTAGGATGAAAATGATATTTTTCATAATTTATAGGGATACACATGAAATAGGTGCATTAGTTCTTTTATTATTTTAAGATTTTACAGGGGTGCAAATGAAAATGTTGGCCTCATCAACCCAAATCGTTGTGCATTTTAGTTATAGATCATATGTTAAAAATTGAGTCATGTGTAAAAATTGGTGTGACTCACTTTTTTCCTTTCGGACGTAGAAGTGCGATTTTCTCTTTCGATAGTTTACCCGGATTACCAAAGGGGCGTAGTTGAACCGGAGTGAACCTGCAGAGAGGGAGAAATTTCCTGAATCAAAGACTAACTCCCACCCTCGGTTTGATCCTGGCTCAGGATGAACGCTGGAGAGGCGTGCATGGGGAGCCCAAAATCAATCTATGCAAGCGCCCCCGCTTCGGGCAGTGCTAAAGCTACGGCCTAATTCCACCCGAGTGAATATGATCTTTGGATTTGACACGGCTGAAAGTGACCTTGAGTGTTGGTAGTGCGGGTATTCAAGACCTTTCTGGGCTTTCATGCTGATTTACTTATGCCAAAAGTGTTTTCCCGTGTCAATCTGAAGGAGACGTCGAAGTGGAGTTTATCCTTTATAATGCCTGAGCGCTTAACAGTTACCGGGTCCTCTAGAGTTGGGACTGAGGTAGTGACTCGCTCATATGCAAGAGACTTAGTAGTTGAGACGAAGCGAATCCCTAGCTCTTCCACTCAAAGGTAGCCAAAGCAAAGAAAGAGACGTATGAAAGCCTGCCCCAATAGTGACCTTCTTGTACTTATACTCAGACAGAGCTCGTATTATTAATTATTTCAAATAATTTTAAAATCACTCACTTGCTAAATATCGAGTTGAATGAACTAACCTATCACATGATCATTTGTAAAGAAGTTGCAACAAAAATAAAATGACACATGTAAAAAAAAAATACAATTCACAGACTTTAAATATAAGAAAAAATAATGAAATCATAAAATATATACGAATGAAAAAACATATTATTTCTATAAATAAAATAATATTCTTTAAAATAAAATAATATTGTACTAAAATAAACCACAAATAGAAAACTTACATTAATTCTTACAGTGAAAATGTTGGGTTTCGGACGTGCATAACGCAGCGGAAAAACAAAAAATATCTTCCAAAACCAATCCGAGGATCCGTGCGTATCGGTTAAATCAAAGAAATAAATCTTAAATATACCTTTCGGATTACGCTTAATCCGTGACGCTCAAACCATGCATGTTGTCCATACGCCTCTAAACCGGTTACCGTCCTAACCGATTTTCCATCCGTCTAGGCCGTCTAGGTCAGATCGTGTGGAAGTCATCTACCGCACATACAATCGGTCTCCACCAAAACTAACAACAAACCGTTCTCATCTTCTTAGGCCGAATAGATCACAAGCGCCGAAAGTACATAATTATGCTAGTAGCTTGTTCTCCTCTTGGGCCGAATAGACCAAAACTAACAACGCCTCTACCGGTGTCCACACGAACAAACTTCTTAAAACGGGAAGAAGAACAATATATATGCTAGTAGCTTGTTCTCCTCTTGCATAAGAAAACTCTTCTTATTTATCTCACAAAAGATGTATATAATTCCTCTCATATAATTGCACTCTTTCATTTTTGTCATACAAAAGGAAAGCACCCTTTCATAATTTTGTCATACAAATTAAAAAGTATATTTTCTCTCTTTTGTCTCACAAAAGAGAATGAGAAATAATGAGAGAGAGAATGATGTGTTGTGTTGTGTATTTGGAGCCCTTTATGTCCTTATATAGAGGTGAAGAGTCATGTCTCTTCACACTAAAATATGTGTATGACATCACTCATCATTATCCATATGCCATCATCTAGACTCTTCTAGATTACATAATCTTTTGTGCTCATAGTCTTTATATACATATATCACATCTTATCACATAAGATGACAATATATTTTGTGACATTCTTATGCAACTCATCATATAAGTCGCTATGATTTTCTGCGCCCGTTTCAGTTTGTTCTTTGTGTGTGACCCTGTATGTTCACTTAATGTTGGCAATAGACTTGACAGTCTATAAATCATGAGCGGACTCTAGCAAGCCATCATGACTACCAAATTTAAGTGAATATCGGTGATCCGATTTACCTAATCAACAATTACGTATTGAGTCCCTTTGTCACGCGATATCTATATCGATCATAAGGCATGTAATATGTCATCCTTATATTAATCGATTAATATTTCTTGATCCCAAATTAAACTGAACAAGAACAAATGACATTAATAACTCTTATTAATTCATTTGAGTATGGCCATACATTTCTTCAGTTCAATTCATCAAGAGGCCTAAAGATATCTCTCTCATTTATGAGACGAACAAATCCCATCTTGATTGCACTCATCCCTCTACATGATTCATTGTATACCTAATCATAACCGTTATGACCACCCGGTTAAAGGCAATGTTAGATTATATTAAAGTATAAAATTACTCATGTTGGGAACCAAGACAATCTCAGGTCAAAGGACTATAAATACTTTATGTTACAAGAATTTCTAATGACGTAAAACATGTAGCATTCTTATGGTGGGTCAATCCAGTATATGGTCTCTAACATATACCTATGTTAATGACTTGATAACTATTTATCCATGATCAGTAAAACATAATCATCAGTCAACTAATATACTGGTGTACATTTATAGCTTGTATATAAATATATATTTATATGTATCTGCAAGTATATTTGTCTCCACAAATATCCTATAAATGACCAGGGACGATTTAGAATAGCATTCATAACACTTTATAGTTTTACTATCAAAGTCACGCACTTTGATGACATAAAGCTGAATTGCATATTCATGGTCTATTTTAATTATATTAAAATAACCTATACGCACATATTATATGAAATATCTTAGAATAAATATTATGTTTGTTATTACAATCCATCATCTAGGTCAAAAACACTTTGGCCTAGGGCATAACACCATCAGAAAAATAATATAATTTCTAGAGACTGAAATGAATATCAAAAGTTAAGCGAGTTTTAAAAATATTGAGGAAAATAAGTGTTGTTTTAAAAACTCCCAAAATAATGCCAACTTCTATTTATATGAAACATATAAGATAATTTTTAAATATTGTAAATATTTCATTTTATAGGGACTAAAATGAAAATATTTAATACAAACATTTAAGGAGTTTATGAACATGATTCATTTTTCTAGAATGGCTCATATTTTATTATAATTTATCCAATATCATAATATGTTATGTTATAAATTTATTACTAATAAAACATCATAATATCAAACATTAATTGATACTATTCAATATATATTATTAGTCCTTAAAATAATTTAATAAATCAATAAATTTCTTGAAAATATGGAAATAATCTATGTTACGCGGATACTCCAAAAACTGTGAAGTATTCTGAGGATACGTGTATCCGATACATATCGGATACGCCACATGGCATATCCGATTATTTTAATAATAAAAAATTTCGGATACGTTCAGGATACGGCGAGATACAACAGGATACAGCGGAGATGACGGTGTTATGCCCTAGGCCAAAGTGTTTGTGACCTAGATGATAGATAGTAATAATAAACATAATATTTATTCTAAGATATTTCATATAATATGTGCGTATAGATTATTTTAATATAATTAAAATAGACCATGAATATGCAATTCAGCTTCATGTAATCAAAGTGCGTGACTTTGATAGTAAAACTATAAAGTGTTATGAATGCTATTCTAAATCGTCCCTGGTCATTTATAGGATATTTGTGGAGACAAATATACTTGCAGATACATATAAATATATATTTATATACAAGCTATAAATGTACACCAAGACATTAGTTGACTGATGATTATGTTTTATTGATCATGGATAAATAGTTATCAAGTCATTAACATAGGTATATGTTAGAGACCATATACTGGACTGACCCGCCATAAGAATGCTACATGTTTTACGTCATTAGCGATTCTTGTAACATAAAGTATTTATAGTCCTTTGACCTGAGATTGTCTCGGTTCCCAACATGAGTAATTTTATACTTTAATATGACTAACACTGCCTTTAACCGGGTGGTCATAACGGTTATGATTAGGTATACAATGAATCATGTAGAGGGATGAGTGCAATCAAGACAGGATTTGTTCCTCTCATAAATGAGAGAGATATCTTTAGGCCTCTTGGTGAATTGAACTGAAGAAATGTATGGCCATACTCAAATGAGTTAATAAGAGTTATTAATGTCATTTGTTCTTGTTCAGTTTAATTTGGGATCAAGAAATATTAATCGATTTATATAAGGATGGCATATTACATACCTTATGATCGATATAGATATCGCGTGACAAAGGGCCTAAATACGTGATTGTTGATGAGGTAAATCGGATCACCGATATTCACTTAAATTGGGTAGTCATGATGGCTTGCTAGAGTCCGCTCATGATTTATAGACTGTCAAGTCTATTGCCAACATTAAGTGAACCTACAGGGTCACACACAAAGAACAAACTGAAATGGGCGCAGAAAATCGTAGCGACTTATATGATGAGTTGCATATGAATGTCACAAAAGATATTATCATCTTATGTGATAAGATGTGATATATATGTATATAAAGACTATGAGCACAAAAGATCATATAATATAGAAGAGTCTAGATGATGGCATATGGATAATGATGAGTAATGTCATACATATCTTTTAGTGTGAAGAGACATGACTCTTCACCTCTATATAAGGACATAGAGAGGGCTCCAAATTCACAACACAACACATCGTTCTCTCTCTCATTATTTCATATTCTCTTTTGTGAGATAAAAAAGAGAAAATATACTTTCTAATTTGTATGACAAAATTATGAAAAAGGTGTTTTCTTTTTGTATGACAAAAATGAAAGAGTGCGATTGTATGAGAGGAATAATATACATATTTTGTGAGATAAAATAAGAAGAGTTTTCTTATGCAAGAGGAGAACAAGCTACTAGCATATATATTGTTCTTCTTCCCGTTTTAAGAAGTTTGTTCGTGTGGATATCGGTAGAGGCGTTCGTACTTTCGACGCTTGTGATCTATTCGGCATAAGAAGATGAGAACGGTTTGTTGAGAGTTTTGGTGGAGACCGATTGTGTGTGCGGTAGATGACTTCCGCACGATCCAACCTAGACGGCCTAGACAGACGGAAAGTCGGTTAGAACGGTAACCGATTTAGAGGCGCATGAACAACACGCATGGTTTGAGCGTCACGGATTAAGCGTAATCCGAAAGGTATCTTTAAGATTTATTTATTTGATTTAACTGATACGCACGGATCCTAGGAATGGCTTTTGGACGAATATTTTTGTTTTTCCGCTGTGTTATGCACGTCCGAGACCCAACAGGAGATACTTCTAGGATATGGCAGGGTTATTTCTAGGATCTGGTCAGGATACTTCTGTCAGAATACTTCTTGATATTTCCACTATATATATTGTTCCATTATACTTTTTTTAAGTATTATTTTTCTTAAATCAAATTTTGATCCACAATCAATCCAACAAAAGACTATTTTACGTTTTATAATTATAAAATAATTAAAAAAAATAAAAAAATAATTTCCAAGAAAGCAAGAAATCATTGACTTTCGTTAAATCAAATTTTGAAGTTTACGAATATTTAAGTATCAAGTATTTGTTTAATTTCATTCACATATTTTGATATTAAATTTGAAATATTGATTATTATTAATTAATTAATTAATTAATTAATTATTATTATTATGATATTCTATAAATATAATTAAAAAATAAATATATATAGTTGTATCCGTATCCTAAATTTTTTTAGATTGTCGTATCCCCGTATCCGTATCGTATCGAGTACGATACCCGTATCCGTATCCTGCAATATAGAACATAATCATATTATGTTTCGATTATTTAAATATATATATATATATATATATATATATATATATATATATATGGCTTACGAATGCGGAATTCAGGGCGCGGTCATCATTGTCAACATTTGACAGGTCAACAGTTAACATTTGACAAAGTCAATGATTAATAGACAACAGTCAAGGATCTACACAGTGTAGTCAATAGTCAATAGTCAACACGCAGTCAATGCATCTTTTTCTACACATTAATGAATCATATACATCATTAATGAATTCAATGCATCACATGCACCATTTCATGAAACAATGTATTACATGCACCACTTCAAGAAGTCAATTCATCGTATACACCATTTCACGAAGTCGCAACTATTCAAGAGATCACAACTCTTGTGATTGTACCTGTTCGGTCGCAGCTCTTAGTTGCTTCACTTCGACACACCCTTTGACCAATCCTTTGGTCGCACCTGTTGATCACAACCTTTCGTCCTACTCCTTGGATGTGATATTTTAATGACATCTCTTGGACGCATCTCTTGATCGCAACTTTTGGATCATATCTTTTGGTCGCAACTTTTGGACATAACTTTTGGATCGTATCTCTTGGTCACACCTTTTAGACGCATCTTTTGGTCACAACTTTTGGATCATATTTATTGGTCGTAATTCTTGAACGCAACATCTCAGATGCAACATTTGGATCGTATCGCTTATTTGTATCTCTTGTATATAATCGTTGGTCGTATCTTTTGACTCAATCTTTGAATCGTATCTTTGAATGCACCTTTTGGATCACATTCTTTTGAATGCACCTTTTGGATGCAAATCATGCATAAACTTTTTATGTTGTTTCTTAACACGTGATCATATTTGGCATGTGTAATATTTGCAAAAAACGAACCAAATTGCATGTCAAGGCAATACAACCAAATATAAATCGTTCCCTATATCCTTCTGTTTCGATTTAATGAAAAATCGACAAGGGAATATGGATCAATTTATGACACGAATATGGACCAATTCATGACACATCTGAAGTCACCCCTAAATGGATAAACTTGATGTTTCATAAGATTATTCAAGACGCACCTAAGTTTCTTCAAGATGAAGATAAATATGAACATACATAAACAACGTGGTCATTCAAATCTAATTTAATGTTCCACGCATAAACTTGGCTGCCAACTTAATTATAGTTTGAGCGAAATATATCTTTATACCATTATATTAGATACATTTTTCAATGCAACTCTTGCATTAATCTCACGGGATGCATCTTTTCGGAATATATTTTTTGGTTGCAACAATTGCACATACGTTTTCATGAATTTGATACATCACTTGCATCTTCTTATGAATCCTCAAAATTTTGCATCCGTTCACATTGAAAATTCAGCACTTGAATTAACATCTTTCATTTTAAATATTCAACACTTGAATATTTAATATGCAAGCTTTATAATTATAAATCAGAATTATAAATGGTATCTAAATGGTATATATTGCATATATGCAATCTCAATTTAACCGAATTACGCACGTCGCTCTGATACTACTGTTGAATTTCGGATGTGCATAACGCAGCGGAAAACAAAAAAATTTGTCCAAAACCAATTCGAGAATCAGTGCGTATCGGTTAAATCAAAGAAATAAAACTTAAAAGTACCTTTCGGATTACACTTAATCCGTTATGCTCAAATCATGCGTGTTGTCCAAGCGCAGTTAAACCAGTTAGCATCCAAACCGATTATCCATCCTCCAAGACCGTCTAGGTTGAATCATTCGGAAGCCATCTACCGCATACATAATGGTCTCCACCGAAACTTTCAACAACCCGTTCTCGTCTTCTTAGGCCGAATAGATCATAAGCGCCGAAAGTACGAACGTCTCTACCGGTATCCACACGAACATTCTTAAAATGAGAAAAAGAACAATATATATGCTAGTAGCTTGTTCTGCTCTTACATAAAAAAAACTCATTTTTCTATTATCATATTTGTCTCACAAAGATGTATAAATTGACTATATATTCTCTCATATAATATTGCATCATTTTATTTTGTCATACAAAAGGAAGGCATTATTTCATTATTTTGTCATACAAAAGAGAAATGATATTTTCTCTCTTTTGTCACACAAAAGAGAATGGGAAATAATCAGAGAGAGAGAGAATAATGTGGTACAGAATTTTGGAGCCCTTTATATCCTTATATAGAGGTGAGGAATTATGTTTCTTCACACCAACAGAGGTTTATGACATCTCTCATCATTATCCAAATGTCATCATCCAGACTCTTCTAGATAACTTGATTTTTTGTGTTAATAGTCTTTATATGCATATGTATCACATATTATCACATAAGATGACAATATCTTTCGTGACCATAGTCTTTATATACATATGTATCACATCTTATCACATAAAATGACATTATCTTTTGTGACATTCATATGCAACTCATCATATAAGTCGCTAGGATTTTGTGCGCCCGTTTCTGTTTGTTCTTTGTGTGTGAACCTGTAGGTTTACTTAATGTTGGCAATAGACTTGACAGTCTATAAATCATGAGCGGACTCTAACAAACCATCATGACTACCAAATTTAAGTGAATATCGGTGATCCGATTTACCTAATCAACAATCACATATTTAGTCCTTTTGTCACGTGATATCTATATCGATTATAAGGCATGTAATACGTCATCATTATATTAATCGATTAATATTTTTTGATCCTGAATTAAACTAAACAAAACAAATGACATTAATAACTATTATTAATTCATTTGAGCATGGCCATGCATTTCTTAAGTTCGATTTATCAACAGGCCTAAAGTTATCTCTCATTTAATGAGAGAAACAAATCCCATCATGATTGCACTCATCCGTCTACATGATTCATTATATAGCTAGTCATAATCGTTATGACCACCCAGTTAAAGGCAATGCTAGATTATGTTAAAATATAAAAATAGTCATGTTGGGAATCAAGACAATTTCAGGTCAAAGGACTATAAATACTTTATGTTACAAGAATCGCTAACGTAAAACATGTAGCATTCTTATGGCGGGTCAGTCCGATATATAGTCTCTAACATATACATATGTTAATGACTTGATAACTATTATCCATGATCAGTAAAACATGATCATCAGTCAAATAACATACTTGTGTATATTTATAACTTGTCTACAAATATGTATATTTATTTGTCTCCGTAAGTATATTTGTCTCCACAAATATCCTATAAACGACTAGGAACAATTTAAAATAGCGTTTATAACACTTTATAGTTTTACTATTAAAGTCACGCATTTTGATGATATAAAACTTCATTGCATATTCATGATATATTTTAATTATATTAAAATAACCTATATGCATATATTATATGAAATGGGCTCAGTTTCCATACACTAAAAGTTTTTACTTGTATACCGATGGATTTACAAAAGTAGCCCCGATTACTCAATTGCTCACACTTTAGAATTAGTTTTTACTTGTATACCGATGGATTTACAAAAGTAGCCCCGATTACTCAATTGCTCACACTTTAGAAAAAAGAAAAACTGAGCAGGTACCACTGGTACTGACAAAATAAACTACAAAATCATCACATTCATTAAAGTGAAGTTTTTTTTTTTGAGTTAGTTGTAATTAAATTATTTACTCACTTCATTAATCAAGAGATAACTAATTAATAAATTAATTTATATGCAACTAATATACATGTGTATTCTTAATTTTACAGGGGATATTGATGGACTCTGTACTGTCAGGGATGGTGTAGAAGATTTGAGTGAAAATCTTGATGTTCAAAAGAAGGTTGTAATGATACTGACTATTTTTGTTTATAATTGTAGGATGATGCACATAAAGTGTTGCCTGATTTGAATGATAAAGATTTTGGGACACGAGAGTTTTCATATTTACCCTGCGCAATTTATGTGGCCCAATATTGAACAAGTTGTGATAGATAGTCAGGTTTGGGGAATCAATATGCCGAGCTCGTCGAGTTCTAGAGGTTACTTTAGTAGAATTTTGATGTAATTGATGAATTTTTTTTATCATTGTTTTTCTATCTGATGTTTCATGTGCTTGATATTTGTTGTATTTTTTATATGAATTTTATTAGATTTTATTATGGATTTTGTTATATTTTATTATGAATTATGTGGGCATTTGCTAGTTTTTTATAATTTAATAATGAATTATGGGTTTTTTTGTTTGAACTTGTAATTTTGTTAGATTTTGATAGATTTTTCTTATATTTTTTTCTAAATAATTATGTCAAAAGAAAAATAATGAAACCAAAACTAGAGAGAAAAAAATGAGAAAATGAACATTTAATATTCAACAAGTCTGAATCAAGCCAAGTAGAAACCTCAACAAGTACTATCAACTTAACTAACAATTAATTTAAAATCATTAGTTCAAATAACTAAGCCATAACATGAGAAACATATAACATATAAATTACTGATCAAAAAGATCTATAAACATTGAATTTTCCAAAATAAACCAAAAATATATCATTAATCTGAAAATCTAACTATAAAGTACACAAAACATCAAAACACAACACCAATAATAAGAAATCAACAGTTACATCAAAATATACTAAATATAATTCCTAAAATTTGACGAGCTCGGCATATTGTTTGCTCAAACATCCCTTTTTTCATTTTTGATTTTTTCCCCCCAATGGTTCTCAGCTTTGCAATAATTTACGCGACATCCTTTGACAAAATATTTCGAAAAACGGGCCCAATTGCTAGCTGTCCATCCTTACCGGGTCGACCCGTTTCGACTTGCACTGTATATTCTTTCTCCATCGGCAAACCTCTTACTACTATTTCAACCGCTGAATATCACAAAAAAAATTAAATTATGACGTCTCTACAACATAGTTTAATACAAGATATAGTTGAGCGACACCGTCGATGAACTCACAGTACTGTGACTGGTACGATCGGTATGGCACAGAAAAAATACCACTTTTATGATTTATATGTTGTATTTTTTAGATGAAATAGAAATTAGAAAAAAGAGGAAATGAAGGGAGAAAAATAGCAAAAAATAGCAAAAAATGGAAAATTCAGCAAAAAAAAGTAAAATTCAGCAAAAAGACTGAATAATTACAATTAATTCAGCATATTTAGACCTAATTTACTCCTAATTTGAACTGGTATAACCAAATTTACTCTTAATTAAGACCAAATACAACAATCAGCACTTGATTAAGCCCTTCAGCACTAATTATTCGGACTATATCGACCACGATTAAAGAAAAGATGGAACCCTAACTTGTACTAACCTGGAGCTAGAAGAAGTCAAGTCGATCTGGACTAGACGAGGCTAGGTCATGAGAGAGGGGCGGAGCGAGGTGAGAGAGAGAGACGCAGAGGCGGAGTCGCACGTACCAGTTATTACTATTGCATATTTTTTTCGAGAATTTATTACTATTGTACATTAAAGTTAATTATAATGAAATTGTTGTGAGATAATATAAATTCAATTATATAGTTTTATTTTATTTGTCAATTATTGTATGGTTGATAGCAAATGCTATGATAGTCTGACTTCTAGAATACCATGCGGAATAAAAAGAAATAAAGTAAAATTCGCAAAAGATCCATATTTTTTAAATTCTTCTAAGAAATAATTGGGTTTTCTTGACATTTTATTTTGTACGTGTGAATTCAAATTCTGAAATTAGAGATTTACTCGTATATGTTTGTTTGAAGATGAAATTAGTCATTTGGCAAGGTTGTGCATGGTGAATACGATAATTCATTTTTGTTTAAAATGTATAGCAAAAAAATTGTGCATGATTAATTTGCTAGTATATTAGATGAATAATGAATTCTTCATACTTTTCATTTGGTACCAATTTGTTTATCGTTAGTAGACCAGATAGAAGGAAATACACATTTTGTATCGTTTTATAGAATTTCAAACACTCCATTTAATCTTTGAAAGAACAATGTTACTATCATTAATTAAAATAATAGCAATTCAAATACCTAACAATTAAAAATATAACAAAAAATTTAATAAGAGTATTACTAAATAATATCATTCATAATACTAAATGTTGTAATTAAGTCACTCGTGCTAACTAAAATCATTTTGATTATGAAATAATCCAAATAAATTACTCATATTAAATAATATCATAATCATTGTAATTATCAAATAATCCAAATAAATTACTCATACTAAATAATATCATTCATACAACATATAAAATCCCTATAGAATTTTTTCTTCTGTACTAAACACACCATTTTATTTCCACCATAAACACACCTTACACAATTATTTATTCCTCTTTATTCAGATTAATACTTTAACAAAATGTCAAGATGAAATTTGCATTCTTACATATAAATCTAAATAAAAGTAATATAACACCAATATCATAAATAATCATGAACCACCAAACTACAAATCACTGATGACCAAGAAATTAACTTAGCTTTTATTTCGTGCTTTCAAGTCTATTTCTGTTACTGTAGTTATTTTTTGGCAATTTACTTCTCAATTTTAATTTCATTTATGATGTTCAAAAGAAGCAACACCATTTAGTCGAAGTCCTCTATGGTCTATATCACATTCACAACATCGGATTAAATTCATGCAACGACAAAAATATTTCAAAACACATATTGAAAAATTTATAATAGAAATAATATATTTAAAAAAAGCACATACAGTCATACAGAGATAATTAGGGTTAGATATGCGCAATATTACCGGCTCTAGTTACATTATTAATATGTCATCTCTCATATATCTCGGTCAGTAATGAAATTGAATTCTTCCATTGCGCCCCCTACTATATTATATCTACCTATATAACAGAAAATAACTAAATAAAAATTAAATTTATTTGTTTCTTAATTCAAAGGGGATAGTGAAGT
Source organism: Juncus inflexus (assembly GCA_024447665.1). Classification (NCBI taxonomy): domain Eukaryota; kingdom Viridiplantae; phylum Streptophyta; class Magnoliopsida; order Poales; family Juncaceae; genus Juncus; species Juncus inflexus. The sequence goes on along the minus strand of JAJHPC010000002.1, from coordinate 8,251,905 downwards.
CAAAAGACACTTTTGTGTTCATTTTGGAGATAGCTAATAGAGTAGGGGCCTTTTGCAAAATTCCCCACCCTTTGAATTGGGCTATGCGTTGGCAGTGAGTGGGTTAGAAGAGATTGTATAGACTTGGTCCTTGTGAACCATTAACTGCAGAAATTTTTGGTTTTTTTGAGCCAAAAAATAATTTGTTTTGTTCATACTAAAATGTGTGATGCATTGAAGTGGAATATTTTGCTTAATCATTTTATTTTGGACTCTGTCCATTTAAACCATATGCTATGAGACTTCTGGGTGTATACACACCGGTTTTATTCAAAACATTCATTTTTCAATTGAGCTTACAAGCTGACAAATTCTAGTTGGATTATGATTTGGGCCCATCAACATGTCAACGTCTGATTGGCTTTGGACTTATAAAGTGCACCAACAAATCATGAATTTAGGTACTGAACAACAATATTATTATAATTTTGTTGGGATCCAATCCAATACAATACAACTTAGAATGTTAGTTTGATCTCATTTTAGTTAATTATAATATGATTAATTATGATATGATCTCAAATTTTCTATTTATTGCATATTTCAAGATTTGCATTAATATATTAGGTGCACTATTGATTTTTGAAAATAAAATAGTTTTATTAAGAAATTAATATTGAACTTGATTAATTTTTTATTATTAGAAAGTACTACAATAATCGTAGTTGTATAAATCTTATTACTAATAAATCTTATCATAAATATAATAGTGTGACATGGTGTCTCATGATTTATCAGTTACACTCTTATCATTTGAAATCATATAATTATAATTGCACGAACATAGTTGATGTAAGTCATAGCTGTATGCGAGTTATGGTGTTCATTGACAGAGTTTACAAAAGAGAAAGTTGTAAAGTCCACAAAAAAAATATATATATATATATATATTTCCGTTCCGAACGGAATATTCCGTTCAGAAAGGCTTCTTCCTGTCAGTTTTGGCTGAAAACTCGGTTTAGTCCTTTCTAAACGGAATAGGTCCATTCCGAACGGAATATCCGATAAATATGACTTCTCTCCCACCCAACTCATCTTATTTGCGGTTCATTTCTCTCTCTCTCTTCCACTCCTATCTTTTCCTTCAAGTTTTCACTCTTTAAATCAAAATTGGAGCTTGATTTTGCTAGTGATTCTCAAGGGGGCTTTCTTCCCGCGCTTTGAGTTCAACTTAGGTGAGTGATTCTTCTTGATTTCGTGTTGATCTTTCTTCTTGAGACGGAATTATGTAATTGTAGTTCAAGCCGTAAATCAAAAGGTTTAACCCAATAGCTTTGTTCCAATGGAATTGTATTCAAATTATCTAGATCTTGAAAACTTGGGCGAGTGAATTTTCAATTTCCCCTTTTAATTTCTTATTATGATGTGGTTAGAGTTTTACTCTATTAGGCCCTTAATCATGATCCAACCCCATGTTTTGCTCCAAATAATAAATCCACGTTATAATAAGTCATAACTCGCTATAATTGCTATTAAGGACATTATAATTATTTGTTCGGAATAGAACGGAGTCCTCCCGTCTATTCTTATCGTATTTGTTCGGAATAGGACGGGGTCCTCCCGTCTATTCTTATCGTATTTATAAATCCATAACTCTTCAATTCTGCCCCTGCTCCGATCAATGGCCAGCCATGTCAGATCCTGTAGTTTGTTAAACTCAGAGCTGTTATTACGTTTAGACATGTCGATTCTTCTCCAAAGCTCTGGCTCATATTTTGCAACTTTCCGCCATGAACGACACACAAGTTCGGCGTTCAGTAACACGTCAATTATCCCCACCATACGAAAAATCACCAACAAAATATCACCACTGAGTTCTGCCCAGTTTCGTTGCTCTTCTTCGTGCTCCTTTTGAGGCTCGTTAAGCCTAGGGTTAGGGTTTTGGGAGGTCGCAATTTGAAATCAGTTAGGAGAGGACTGAAGCGTGAGCTCATTTGTTAGTGGGGATTGGGGAAAGAGCGATGATTTATATCCTCAACGTTAAATCTCCAGTGAAGGAAGAGTTAGTGGAGTTCTCCTTTATAGTTTATATTTTGTCTGATGATCTAAGATTAAAAGCCGAAACATATATTTTGTTTCAATCAAAGGCTGTACAAAATTGAGATATCTACAATCTTTTTCACACGTCAGAAAATCTAGTCCCGGATATAAAGTCCATATACTATCACTTTCACGGCTGGCAAACAAATCAGTACTACTAATGCTGCATCATTGCATGTATTGAAATTATACGTACATAGATGGATCAAAAATAGCCGAACAGCTCATATTAATATAGTGTTGGGGGATGGTCCAATAAGCTTTGGAGGATGCTAGAGCCAACATAATTATGACAGTTGGATTTAATCTTCATCATCCTTTCCTAAACGGTATCTTTAAACCCGTTAGTGGCAATAATGGACCACCACCAACAACAATATTTTAGAAGAAAAAGAATGACAAAATAGATTGTCTATTTAATCCTCTAAAAACAACACTCTCCAAATTATCTTTGTTGGAATTTACCCACTTAGCACATTATCATAATCAAAATAAACAAAATCATCGTTATCACTTTGGATCCAACTCATCACCATTCACCTACTAATCATAATCAAAATAAACATAATCATAATCATCTTCACAAATCCCGATAAAAGTCATCTAAAGAGTTGCCAGGAGGCCTAAAGGTTGTGAGTCTGGTGCATTGAGCCCACATTTCGGAATTCATGTCACATTGTAACAACCATGTATGCCCAGCATCTCTAGTTGCGGACAACCTTCTAAAATCGCCTTTAAACCCTTATTGTCATCCTGTTGCATGGAGAATTTGATTTGATTAAGTTGCAACTTACGTATGGCATTTTGATAAAGTTGATATGATTTCGAAATTATGGCAGAAAATTAGTCTAAATTACGAGTTAAATAAAAGCTGGAGATGGCGAAGCTGGCGAAGCTGACGCACAGTCTTTGCAATCCCAATTACAGGGCTGGTCTTGTGTATTTCGGGGCCTTTGACGATAATTGTAATGTGACTCGACTTTAAATAATATTATCTGAAATTGAATAAAAAAATTTCGAATTTCAAAAGTGATAAATATTTATAAAAATTAAAATGACTTGAAAGAAAGAATAAATTTGTATTTAGAGGAATAAAAAAATAATCAGAAAACTGGATAGAGAGAGTTGAATTGCAATGTTGTGTGAAATTATGAATTATGGGAGGATGAAAGCTGCTTAAAAGAAAAAAAAATGGAACCATAATATTATGAGAATTATTGCTTCTTATTGAAAAATATATAATACTTAATTTTCTTATATTTCTTCTTCTTTATTTTCCTTTCTTTCCTTATATTTTTCTTTATTCATTTGTTCTTTCCAACTGGGGGCTTACGTGAGATTTTAATGAGCAGCATGCCTTTGATAGACTTTAAAATAATATTTTGCTATTTATATGAGCTTAGATGGTTAAAAATAATATGAGGCCCTTAATTTTTGGAGGCCTTAGGCGCTTGCCTTCTGGGCCAAAGTCTAAGACCGGCCCTGATCCCAAACGCCATCATATTATTGAACTCTTCCACTTCATATTCACTAAATGGAGGGATAATACACGAACCATAATTTAATTTAAACTGTTTGAGATTTAGTAATGCTTCGCCCACTAACTCAGGCAATCTATTACTGATATATAAATCTGTGATTTCTAGTTCCTCTAAAAGTGGCTGTCTTTTAGCCGTCTACTGTATTCTCTTATTTGAGAGTCTGTCGCATGATATCAATTGCAAGCTTTTGAGCACACTTGTCCTACAAGAATTTAAAAAATGAAACATGCAAATAATTATATTATTAACGGGTAAATTGAATCGAACCAGTCAAGCAAGTGATGTTTAATATGAGTAACTGAACCAAAAAAAGTGCACACAACGTGCTTGACGAAATTCTCGTATGAGCAAATTTGTTCGGCACATGAAAGATAGCTTACCTGTCACAAAGGTACTAGAGAAGATCATCGTCACAAAATTTTTCTATTCTAGTCTGCCCCTACACCAATCAATGGCGATCTTTGTCAGATTCATCTTTATCAATTCAATTTGTTTGTCGCCAACCTGGCCAATGGCGAGCTTGGCCAGATGCATATGCATCAATGCCACTTGTCCACCTCGACTCGTTATGTCGATTCGCTTCCAAAGCTCAGGCTCATCTTTCGCCATTTTATGCCAAGAAACGACACACAAATTCGCCGATCATTAACATGCTAACTGTCTCCACCTTTCAAAAAATCAGCATTAATACGTCGCCGTTAAGATCCGCCCAGTTTCTTTGCTGCTCTTCTTGTTCCATTTGAGGCACATCTTCAAGGTTACGGCTATAGCTAGGGTTTGGCGAGGTCGACATTAGGTCTTTTATTTGTTGGTTCAAAGGTCTCAAGTCTGATTAATAGCGGGGAAATTGGGATTTTGAGGATCTTCAATTTTCTCTTGTTACGAATTACTGGAGACGTCCTTTGCTTCTTTTATATCAAAGGCGGTTATATGGCGGGCCATGAATAACAGACCAAAAACAGACTAAGTTTCAAGTCATTACACTTTTTTTTAAGACAATTTACCCGTAGGGCACACACGCACACACACTGAGGGTTTCACTAAATCCCTATCTAACACATTTTGATAAACCCAACTAGAAGTAGGGTTCGTTCCCCTGATGACTTGAGTGGTGGGGTATGATACCATCACACTAGTCTACTGGTGGTCATTACACTTTATTGTTAAAGATGTACTAATTTCAGAAAGGAAAATTATTGTTTGCCCCATAGTTTCCCCCAAAACTTATCACTTCCGTCATCATGGTATTTTGGTGGTAATTTCGCCACAATTTCAGAATCCCAACAAGGTCATGTGTCACATCCATCCAGCTAACTGGTTTTACAAATTCACCAAGCTGAATTACCATCATAATGTTATTGCTGATAATTTCACCACAATTATTTTTTAAACTTTGTTTTTTTATGATAAACAAAATCATTGAAATAATACTTTTCAAAATTTGAATTTATTCATAAACATGACAAAATTCACCATCATTAACACAAAATATTCAATCAATTTGATAGTAATTTTTCAACAATTATTTTTCAAAGTTTGATTTTTTTTAATAATGTATGGTATCACTTTTTTACTTAAGTTGGGATTATGTAAAATTCATTTTATTGGGGTCTATTTTTTTTTAGATGCATTGCTAGGACTAATAAAGCTGGACTGTTTTGAGCGGGCTTTTTATTTACTAATAAAGCTGGATGTTTTGGTGCAGGTGGTAATTCAGCTCAACATTCGTCAGCCTGTAATCCGGCCCATCAGTTAAGCTGATTTCCCACCTGTCAAATCACGATTGGGAAAAGGGAGGGAAACATCCTTGGGGATATTATATGAACTCTTTCAAAAAATCTGATTTTTTTTTTTCATGCTTATGCAAGTTTAAAGATCTAGGCCCAATGAAGCACGTATACATGACAACATTGAACATTTTATACCTACCTTTTCAAAATTTGATGTATCAAACAGAGCCCTTCAATCTTCATTTTTTTTACTTCGAGGGTTGGACATTTTTTTTCATCATTCCAGAAACAAATCAGTAATCATCTACACTAAGACCCATTCATCATCGTCTAAATCATTTCAAAACCATATAATTAAAAGAAAAGAAAAATAACAACATTTCCATCAATATTAGAATTCCTAAACTACTGCTTATATTTTTTTTTTTATTGTAAATGCATGCGATCGCATGTTGAATTACATTGAAGAGTTACAAAGACCGAAAATAAACAAAAAACAAACAAAATAAGACTAGGTCCTACAAAGCGAAACTTGAACCAGAGCGGACTCGTACTTCGTCTCAGGTCCTTAGGAGAATTCAAGCCACTTCTGCACTTCGGTCGCTGCCCATCGCATGAGCTCGCTTCTCGGTTGTTGCTGGTTGGTGAAGATTTGCCGGTTTCTTTCCAACCATATACACCAAATGCCGGCCACCCAAAATACATCCCATTTCTTCGCTTGGTCTTTCAATAGTTTTCTCCTATTTTCCAACCAAATGTCCGCGAAAGATAAGTTAAGATCAGCGGGTAGCCCAAATTGCGCCAAAATTTGGTTCCAATACCAACTCGCAAAACTACAAGAGATGAACAGATGATCCCTATCTTCCGGTTGTTGGAGGCACACGACACAACAAGTGTTATGAGGCCATCCTCATTTCGCTATATTGTCCGCTGTTATGATTTTATTTTGAAGGAGAAGCCAGGCAAAAAGACGCACGTTTGGCGGGCAATGAATCTTCCATAATTTCGAGGACTATCTACATGCTATATCCGGGTTTATAATGAAGGCGTAAGCCGATTTGGATGTGAAGGTATTGTTCGATGTCCATCTCCACAAGTGTTTAGAGGTAAGGATATCGAAAGAGGTTCAAGTATTGTAGAGAGGTAAGAGTTTGGCTAGGTCCTTCAAGAAGAAAGAGAATGTGCCTTTCGGTAAGAGAGCTAAAGTGGCCGATTCACCGATTTCTTGCGTGATGTTGACGGTTTGGGCCCAAAGGCCATCTTTGTCGGTATCAAGTTTCCAACTGCTTATAAAAGTCATTTCTAACAGCTAGGAACTAGTTAAACAAAATCATTGTTCAGAGAAACACAATGTCTTGTGCAAAGAACGTGAAATCCAAAGCATTAAATGGCGGGCGGAGAATAACTACCATCATTAATAATCATAACAAGGGTAAGGAGGCCTGAAGGATGTGAGTCTGGCGCAGCGAGCCTGCATGTTAGAGTTCACGCTTGCAAAGTGGCACCCACGACAATCCAACGTCTCTAGGTATGTACACCCTTTCAGAATCGCTGCTAAATGCCTTTTTCTCAGCCTGTTGTATAAAGTTACAACTTATATTTTCATAAAGGGGCGGGTAAATAATAAATTTGATATATTATAATTTTTAAATGAGGTGAAATTTCATGTGTAGTGCGGAATCTCAAAATATCATGTATAAGGTGTGTCCTAACAAAATGAGAAATATCATGGATAACCCTAAAAACTAGAGAAAATATAATGTTAATGGGATTTGGAGGATTAGTATTCTCCAGTTTGGAAATACTTGGGATGTACGTTTGCATTTTCTAATATGGAAGGTTTCTATCTGATTGGCCGATATTAACGGCCCAAATAAAGATTTAATATTAATGGCCGTATATAAGGATTTAGAAAAAGACGAAATTTCTAATGCACCCATAAAAGAAAAATCGTTTTCTTGCCTAAAATAAATAATTTGTGTACTTAGAATACATTTGAATCTATGGAGTTGAGAGAAATCTCCCTTTTCCTCCCAAAAAAATTTGAACTCTAAAATAAATCCAAAATAATTAAGAGAAGGAAAAAGTCTAATTAACGATGATTTCCTCAATATTTTTTAGGCAGAGCTTGAGGTTACATCTTATCTTTTGTACATAAGTAACTTCATCCAAAATTATATTTCCTTAGTTGAAGGTTTCGAGTCAAGTAACCAACTTTTAAAAGTAGAAATAGGTTAGATTGTGCCAACCTTCATTGCTTTAACATTACAAAATCATGCTTATACAATTCAGAAAAGTTTCAGTTGCTCCTATCATTTTGTTTCTCAACAAAGTTTGAATGCTCGAATCACACAATATTAACTTTGAATGAGAATTAAAATAAGGCTAGTTCAACAGAAAAGTTTCACACTCCTTAAACATGAAAAATTACTAAAGGATTTTTTTACTGACAAATTGAAAATTCAAGACCGATTTTATTATTTTGTTTAAAAAAACATTCCAAAGAAACAAAATAGCTTCATAATTTTAATAATTAATTTTTAAAATATCAGTTATATATTCCAGAACTGTTTTTGTCTTTTCTTAAATGATATTATATTTTTTTTGGTCTAAAATGTTGATGTCATCATAAAATATGGATGCAAATAGACAATTAGGATAATTATTATTTTTCATTATTGATCATTAATCTGTATTCAGTCTAAATATCACTGTGAATAAAGATATTAAAATAATAATATCACAGTAGATTTTTTTAATCAAAATAATATTTTCAATTCAAGTCAGTGCACATTCTTTTTTGGTATGAATTAAGTAAAAAGACTTGTCTATCCTTGTTTCTCTTCTTTACCCTTTCAATCAAAAGGAAGGATAGATTGCCTCACAGAGGTCCTGGAGAAGATCATCGTCACCAAAATCCTGAATCCAGAACTCCTCTAGTTTGCCCTTGCTCCGATCAATGGCAAGTCTGGCAAGATCCATCAGTATCAAATGCTGATCAACGGCAAGATTTCTAAGGTCGATTCGTCAGTATCAAATATCAGGCTCATCTGTCGCCATTTTCCGCCATGAACGACACACAAAGGCGCTCATTAACACGGCAATCATCCCCACCTTTCCAAAAATGAACATTAATATGTCTGCATTGAGTTCCGCCCAGTTTCTCTTCTCCTTTTTTTGCTCCATTTAGGGCTGATCTTCAGGGTTAGGACTGAGACTGAGATTATGGATTTGGGAAGTTGAAATTAGTGCATCAGAGTTAGAAGGCGTCCGTTGGAACTTGGACGGTTTCTTTGAAGGTCTGATCAGTGATTAATAGTGGGGAAATTTCAGTACATTTGTATTTCTTAGTTTCAGTTTCTAATGGTTTATGTATGGATTTAATAAATTTAAAATATTTTTTATTGTAGAATTTAAATATCTAGGCCCATAAAAAGTCCATGTACAAGTATATTTTTATGGTCCACAAATCCATAATGTATCTTACACATAACAATCTTTATCAATCTTCCTTGTACAAATGTAAGTAGAATTAAGTCTCTTTTATCGTCCAAACCATAACATTAAGGATAAAAAGAAAATGATGAAAAACAAAACAAGACTTCCAGCAAATATTTAGCTTTACAATACAATAGATTATTCCATGAACTTCTAAAGAAAAAGTCATTTTCAAGTTTAGACAAACAATTACCACTTTTAAGCTAAACTATTATTTTCACTTCCAAAAATAAAAATTAATTTTCATAATCACAAGTCATCATGCAGGGAAAAAAGGACATCATATACTTGTAATAGCTAAAATCTGAATATAAAAAAGTGTATTCTTTTTTTTTCGAACGTTTTGGCCCGAGGATAAAAAAGTGTATTCATCTGATTGGTTATGGTGGTCAGATAATAGTTATATGGTCTCCAAGGATGATGAATAATGTCCATTTCTCTTTTTTTTATCTTATTTCATTGATTTCCCTCAATGTCTTATCATTTTATACAAACTAAATCTTGACATAACAAAAAGCATAGTAATATGCAGTTCCACAAAATAATGTTCTTATTTATAGAAGTGTAAGCATGCCAAAAGAATGACTAGCTCACGCTTAACATTACTTAGCTATGCTACTCGCACCATTCATTCTTCTTCTTTTTTCTGAATGCAAGCTTGAGCGCACCATTCATTCATTTTGTGCTTAATTTCTATTTATGTACAATATATAATCATTCAGGATTTTATATATGTTTTGAGTTGGTTGAATTACAGTGTAATTTGCATAAAAAAGACCCTAACAAATTGGAAAATTAATTGATCATTTGCTTTCTTTTGTCTGCGTTCCTCCTGTTGGAAAGGTTATATATCTGAAATTAAAAGGGAAATATTTCATCTACCTTATTTTGCTTTCTTTTGAGTGGTTATACTGTAATTTGTTTCTTTCGGGGAGGACGTCGATCATGTATTGGAGCTTATTAATCAGTAAAATAAGGTTTTACATAAAATCTTGTTTATTGTAGGATTACGTGCAGGATCCAGTGACTTGTTGTTGGAAAGTTTATATATCTGAAATTAAAAGGGAAATATTTCATCTACCTTATTGTAGGATTACGTAAAATCTGACCAGGCCTAAAATTATTCAATTGAAATTCTTTCCCGAAAAAAGGATATAAAGAGCATGGGAATGATACACTGCTATCTAGCCTCAAATGAGGGAATAATCGAAGCAGTTAGCTATACTGCTATCAAGTATCATAAATTTGTAATCGCTAAAATCTGAATATAAAAAATTGTATTCATTTGATTGGGTATGCAGAAAAAATGAATCAAGAAAAGGTCAAAAATGTCACATTAATAAAACACTATCCTCCACAACATTCAACAAATACGCCAAAAACATTTCAGAAATACATTACGATAGAATAGATCCTTAATCCAACACACTAAAGTCGAACAACACACTGTCTCTGAACTCTCTTCATTAGGTTTTCACACTAGTACAAAACTTTTAAAAACAAAATACGAGAAATCCAACTCATCACCATTCACCCACTATAATCATAATGGGAATAAACACAGTCATCATTATTACTTTTGGATCGAACTCATCACCATTCAACAACTTAATCATAATCAGGATAAACAAGGTCGTCAGTATCAATTCAGTAGTCATCCTCCTCGTCTCCCTCAGCCAGAACATAGCTTGTCTTCCCAGATCAATAACACTCAAAGTGGTCCAAAGAGTCATCAGGATTCATCTTTATCAATTTCATTCATCTGCCACTAATCTGGCCAATGGAGAGCTTGGTCAGTCATATGTTTCAACGCCATATGTCCTTTGCTTCTTTTATAAAGGGCTGTTAATCATTCTTGTAGTCATAGTCATCCAAAGAGTCGTGAGGGTGTCTGAAGGTTGTGAGTCTGACGCACCAGGCCCGCATGTCAGAGTTCATGTTCACACTGTAGCACTTATGGAGGATCACGTTTAAACCCTTGTTTGACATCCTGTTATAGATATAAATAGGATTGCAATTTCCAATTTAGGGTATAGGGTTTATATATAAGGGGGGCGAATTTGATATATTAGGATTTTAAAATTATGACAGAAAATCAGTCCTACATGTTACCAACAAGCTGGAGATGGCGAAGCTGATGCATAGTCTTCGCGATCCCAAATGCCCCTTCATTATAGTATTTATCCGCTAGATGTTCATAATAAGCAGAGAAGTATTTATGAAACCATGGACGATTAAATTTATATCGTTTGAGATTCGGCAATTCTTTCCCTACTAACTCAGGTAATTCATTACTGTCATATCCATGTGTGATTTCTGATTCCTCTAAAAGCGGTTATCTTTTAGCCGTCTCGACTAATCCCTTATCTGAGACTCCTCTGCATTCTCTCAATCGCAAGCTCTTCAACACGCTTGTCCTACAAGAATTTCAAGAGCAATTGAGTCGTGTAATAATTTAAAATTTCTGTAACATAGGACTGGTTACCTTTCACGGAGGTACTGAAGAAGATTATCATTCACAAAATTCTGAATTCAGAACTCCTCAAGTCTGCCCCTACTCCAATCAATTGCAAGCTTGACCAGATTTAACAGCCTGGAAGCATTTCCTAGGTAACCATGATGTGCCATGTCAATCCGCCTCCAAAGCTCAGGCTCATCTTCCGCAACTTCATGCCATGCACGACACAAGGATCCGACGTTATTTAACACGTCAATTGTCCTCACTTTCCGAAAAATCTCCATCAATACGTATTCGTTGAGCTCTGCCCAGTTTCGCTGCTCTTCTTCTTCTTGCTCCATTTGGGGCTGATGTTCAAAGTTAAGGGCTAAGATTAGAGGATCAGAGTTAGATAGATAGAAGGCGTCTGTTCGTCGGGACTTTCTTTTTGGTTTAGAGCTTGTTTGGGTGGTTAGGAATTTGTTGGTTTAGTCTAGGATAGGGAAAAAAAAATCCTAGAGTTTCAAATATGCAAATTTGGATGGGGTTTAAGATTAATTTTATAGGGAAACTTTAAGTTAGGAAATTTTTAGGAAATTTTGTATAAAAAAGAGAGAAGAATGAAAACTTGGCTCTGGCAGAACTGTGATGAACAGTAATATATATTTTCTTTTTGTTAAATTTCCATAGCTTTAGAGGCAAAAATAATATAAAATAGGCGGTTCCACCAGAGGGTCTGGCAGAACTGCTGAATTCATAATTGTTTTGAGCTAATTGGCCTTCTAAATTGAAAGTTTAATCTGAAAAAATGAATTTTACCCGATTCCGTCAAATTCTCTGGTGAAACAATTTCGGTTCCGCTAGAGAGTCTGGCAAAAGTGCTAATGGGTTAATTATTTTCAAAATAGTACTATCTGATCAATTATTTTCCAAAAAAATGCTATTTAAAAAAAAATCATTCGTTGGTTGCTTTGCTTATTGAGGAAAAATTGGGATTTTGAAGGTTAATGCTCTCCGGATAGAGCATATATGGAATGGAGATTTATTTTGCTTCTTTTTAATCAAAGGCTGAAATCTATCTGATGGACTGAAATCTACGGCCTAAAATAGATTTCAAGTTTCGTGTGTTTGTATTTCTTAGTTTCAGCTTCTAATGGTGTATCTTATGTACGGATTTAATAATTTTACAATATTTTTTGTCATACAATTTTAAAATCTAGGGACACACGAAGCCATGTACAAGTTTATATTTTTGGTAGTCCAATCCATAATGCATCTGAGAAGGCACAGCAATATATCGGAGTCGTACATTGAGGGCCTGTTTGCTAGCACAGTTTTGAGCGAGGGTTAGGAAGCCACGGTGGCAGGAAGCTAATGTGTGAGCATCGGAAAGCCACGGTCGCAGGAAGTCATGGAAAATTGTATAAATTTGTAATAAAAGGTGTTTGATGAAATCACATGAAGCTATGAATATAATATTGTTATTTTAAAAAATCTAGTCGTTGAAAGCAAATTAGTATGTAAAACCAATATGAAATTATGAGAAGATATATTAATTATGTTAAGTACAATGTTTTCATAGTATTTTATCAATGCAATAAATTATACCTGCATTTATACACAATAATATTTTTTGCTCTGCAATTAAGCAATTAATCCACATTTTAAATTAAACAACTTTATGTAAATAAAAATCAATATCATCACTAGGTTAGCCTAGTGGTCATGTTATCAACTTCATCTATCCACAGGTGAGGAGTTCGAATCCTGTGTCTAACTAGATTGATATTAATATGAGCTCACCTAAAAAAAAACAAACATCTAGTGATCGCTTTTAGTTTCCCTAAAAGAAAAAATTAAAATGGTTGCTTTCAATAAGGAAAAAAAATAGTCACTTCATATTAAGTCTCAAATATTCATAGTACAATTCATTAGTTTAAAATTAATGTCTTGCTCGTTTAGTGCAAATTAGCTCAATTGGCCCCCCTTATAGACTCATGGGGGGACCACGTTATTAGTTTAAAATTAATGTCTTGCTCGTTTAGTGCAAATTAGCACAATTGACCCCCTTATAGACTCATGGGGGGACCACGTTATTAGTTTAAAATTAATGTCTTGCTCGTTTAGTGCGAATTAGCTCAATTGGCCCCCCTTTATAGACTCATGGGGGGACCACGTTATTAGTTACTTTTGAGTGTTAGATGGAGAGATGTGTTTTTACTTTAGCCTTTTATTTGTTTGAAACATTTGATCTCTTACAAATTTAACTGGAAAATAAATGATATACTGTAGCGAGACTGTAGCACGACTCGTACTATAGCACGGCAGTAATGTAGATATAATATTTTTTCATTTTATATAATATTTTTCTCATTTTATATACTGTTGTTTATTCTTTGTGTATTTTTTATTTCTTTACTTTTTTATATTGTTTTTCCCATTTTATATATAGTTTTTCCATTTTATATATTTTTTCACTTTTTATGTATATAATGTTATTAGAAAACAAATTATATATTGTTATTAGAAAATAAATTATATATACTGTTATTAAATCCGTTGTGAACAATCGTACTACGATGTCATCGTGCTATATCAAGTCTCTTCCATATAATATAATTATGGACATATAAGACAACAACTTGGAAATATGGAACAATCTCTATTATTGAAATGCAAACAATCAATAAACAAAAACAATTCAAACAGACCACACCACACCAACATCACAAAAACGAATAAAACCACATTAATACACCCATGACCATTCCTCCAAGAAACATAATTCACATTCATGCAGACAAACCCACAAACTTTACTCAATTCCATAAATCTCCTTTCTAAGGAAGCAAATATCATTGTACAACATTTCCGGCTCGACCAAGCTTTCCCTCACGCTCTCTCTCTCCATACACCGTTTCGCCCATTCATTAATTTTTGGAATCATCTCCGTTATTTTAAAATTACCGAAAGTCTCGTAAGTGTAAAACCAGATCGTTAATGGTATAAATGCCATGTCAAAATAGCCGAACGTGACTCCGCCAAAATATTGCTTGTCTCCTAATTCCGTCTCGAGAAGTTGAAGGATTTCGATCATCTCTTTCTTCGCGGTTTCTTGCGCTTCGCCTTTCAACTTCCAGATCCTTGTACCACAGTCGTACATCTGTTCAAGGTTTTAGGATTTGATTTTATGGTTTAGTTTTAATTTTGTTGTTTGGAAGTAAGAAAAAAGAACTCAAAATAAGATTGATGTAATGTCATATAAGAATTGGCTCAATTGACTTTTGAAGTTCTGATATTTCGCATTTTTAAACACAGTCCGATTTAATACTATATAAACATGAAATGATTTTTAGTTACGTCGTTTTTAAAACGTCCCAAATTAAGCTCTCATTATGCAAAAACAGTTGTTTTCGAAGGTTAGAAACGATTATACAATATGTTTTGATGTACTTCTGTTCCTGTTTATATAGGGGCCTCTCAGATTTTTCACACACACTATTATTCAATCATAACCTTTTTTATAAGGAAAACTATAACTTATAATTAAAAAGATGTTAAATGGTAATACACAATAAAATAATTTGAGGTAAATAAATTAATAATACATGTATAATTTCGTATCTATTGTTATCTTTTCAGTTTGCAATATAAATAACATATAAATTGATCAGTACAAAAGCCTATAGATAAAATTTATTTTTCAACATAGCATATCGATAAAGTAATTGCATGAATAAGACATAATATAAATATTTAAAAAAAAAATCAACAATCTAACCTTATTATCGAGAAAATCAGCCCAAAATCGCGCCTGTGCCCTCTGATACGGATCCGACGACAAAAGGGGCGTCTTGTCAGGCCAAGTCTCTTCAATATACTGAACAATAATCAAAGACTCACATACCGGTTTACCTTCATGTATCAAAACCGGTACTTTCTTGTGGACCTTGTTCATCTTGAGCAAAAGCTCGCTCTTTTGCTTGAACAAATTCTCTTCTTCTTTATACTCATATTCTATACCTTTCTCTTTCAACGTGATGCGAATCCTTTGGTCGAAAGGACTGAACAAATGGCCGAGTAGCACTACGCCCTTGTGAGACGCCATTGATTCGAAATTTTAGCTTAATTAAGAGGCTTTTTAGTGATGCTTGAGACTTGAGAGTGTGTGCTATTTTTCCGAGTGAATTGAGGGGTAGTTTATAGAGGGTAGGTTATGACTTATGATTAGGCAGGACATAACGTCGTGGATTTTTTATGAGAACTATTGTTTAAAGCACTAGCACTACTATTTAAATAAAGTTGTTTAAATCACTAGCACTACCATTTAAATAAAATTGTTTAAAGCACTAGCACTACTATTTAAATAAAATTGTTTAAAGCACTAGCATTACTATTTTAATAAAATTGTTTAAAGCACTAGCACTACTATTTAAATAAAATTATATTGTATACCTGTGTCGTATATGCGTAATATTATCATATTTTATGATTTATATAGAATCGTTTTATTGTATGTATGTATATTTTGTTTTGTCAGATATATTGTGAAGATGAAAATTATAGATAGCTCCAAGTGTTACTCTCTTGTTGAAGCTATGTCATCAGTATGGAATCATAAATGATAAGTGAAAAAATAAAGTATTCATGGGTTAATCCAAATATATTATGTGATTATATGTAAAGTATTAATAAAAAAATGATCTGAATAAAATAAAACAAGTGATTTTATGAATAATTTATTTTACCCTGCAATTTGTCTCATGCAGCTTTAAAAATGGGAATGAAAATGAATCAATCAGTTTTTGATGATTTTTATTTCTTTACTGCGTGTGACTTTCTATTAAAAGAACATTCGCAGGGCTTCACGGTGAATATTTTAATTTTATATTTATTTTAATCTATAATGTATAAATTATAATTATGAAAATTCAAAATAAAATTTTGAAATGAATTCATAATGCATAAATAATATATAATAATTATGTTAAGTTAATTGGCTATGTTTAAAATTATTTTGAATTATATCATAAGATATTTTATTCATTTATTGTTCATTTAAAAATATTTTCTATTTCCAATCTAATTTTATAAGGAAGGATAACACTATACAAATAAATTTACATATGAAAAATAAAATAATATAAATAAATGATAAATTCATAAAAAAACAAAAAAATAATAGCACACTAAATAATTTATATAATTAATTTATGATCTCAATTTATGTTTGCATTAAGATTTCTAAGATTAAAAAACCATCTCTTTTTTTTTATTCTCTTTGGTTTTCTTATGCAGTTATTTCTTGACATATTATATTAGAAAAAAAATCAAATATTAATTAGGCTTAAATGAAGAGATAAGAAAAAAATAAAAATGCAAAATAATTTATTCATAGATTTTAGTTGAAACTATGTAAGATTTAATTACAGATGATTAACTTTAAAAAAGATAAAAAAATAATTAATATATTAACATCATGTTTAAAAAAGAAATATGATATTATATATATCGAAAAGTTTATATAATACATATGGAAAATGTAACATCTCATTTTTCTTCAAAAAATTGTCACCACTATTTTCCTTATTTTTTTAGTTGTTAAGATGATATAGATTTATGTATAAATTGATCTCATATTTTTTTTTAAATCCGTAATTAAATTGAAACCATAACAATATGTTGATCTCATATGTTGTTAAGAGATGAAAAAATTTAATTGGAACAATAACAATATGGAATTTAAAACAAAGAAAAAATTCCAACAAATTTTTATTTGACGATTTTAACATGAGAAATAAAATATTTCATTAAAAATTATTATTTTTTAAAGAAAAAATTATTTATATTTTAATGAGCGAACTCTTCAGATTCTATTTGTATTAATAGGGTTTATATATAAGGGGCGAATTTGATATATTAGGATTTTTAAATTATGACAGAAAATCAGTCCTACATGTTACCAACAAGCAAGATAGCGAAACTGATGCATAGTCTTTGCGATCCCAAATGCCCCTTCATTATAGTATTTATCCACTTCATTTTCAGAATAAGCAGAGAAGTATTTATTAAACCATGGACGATTAAATTTAAATCGTTTGAAATTCAGCAATTCTTTCCCTACTAACTCAGGTAATTCATTACTGTCATATCCATGTGTGATTTCTAATTCCTCTAGAAATGGTTGTCTTTTAGCCGTCTCAACTAGTCCCTTATCGGAGACTCCTCTGCATTCTCTCAATCGCAAACTCTTCAACACGCTTGTCCTACAAGAATTTCAAGAGCAACTGAGTCGTGTAATAATTTAAACATTATAATTTCTGTAACATAGGACTGGTTACCTGTCACAGAGGTACTGAAGAAGATTATCGTTCACAAAATTCTGAATCCAGAACTCCTCTAGTCCGCCTCTACTCCGATCAATTGCAAGCTTGGCCAGATTTATCAGCCTGGAAGCATTTTGTAGGTAACCATGATGTGCCATGTCAATCCGCCTCCAAAGCTCAGGCTCATCTTCCGCAACTTCACGCTATGCGCGACACACGGATCCGATGTTATTTAACACGTCAATTGTCCCCACTTACTGAAAAATCTCCATCAATACGTCTTCATTGAGCTCCGCCCAGTTCCGCTGCTCTTCTTCTTCTTGCTCCATTTAGGGCTGATGTTCAAGGTTAGGGCTAAGATCTGATTAGAGCATCAGAGTTAGATAGATAGAAGGCGTCTGTTCGTCGGTTGCTTTGCTTATTGAGGAAATTGGGATTTTGAAGGGTAATGCTCTCCAGATAGATAGAGCACATATGGAATGGAGATTTATTTTGCTTCTTTTTAATCAAAGGCTGAAATCTATCTGATAGACTTCAAGTTTCGTGTGTATTTCTCAGTTTCAGTTTCTAATGGTGTATGTACAGATTTAATAATTTTAAAATATTTTTTGTCATACAATTTTAAAATCTAGACCCATACAAAGCCTATGTACAAGTTTATATTTTGGTAGTCCAATCCATAATGCATCTCAGAAGGCACAGCAATATATCGGAGTCGTACAATGAGGGCCTGTTTGCTAGCGCAGTTTTGAGCGAGGGTTAGGAAGCCACGGTTGCAGGAAGCTAATGTGTGAGCATCAGAAAGCCACGGTCGCAGCCACATGAAGCTATGAATATAATATTATTATTTTAAAAAATCGCGTTGAAAGCAAATTAGTATGTAAAACCAATATGAAATTATGAGAAGATATATTAATTATGTTAATTACAATATTTTCATAGTATTTTATCAATGCAATAAACTATACCTGCATTTGTACACATTAATATTTTTTGTTCTGCAATTAAGCAATTAATCCACATCTTAAATTAAACAACTTTATGTAAATAAAATTAATACTATTACTAGGTTAGTCTAGTGGTCATGGTACCGACCTCATACGTCATTAGTTTGACTGTTAGATGGATAGATGTGTTTTTACTTTAGCCTTTTATCTGTTTGAAACTTTTGATCTCTTACAAATTTAACTGGGAAATAAATGATATATTATAGTGAGACTGTAGCAGGACGGTAATATAAATATAATATTTTTTTATTTTATATATTATTTTTCTCATTTTATGTATTGTTATTTATTTTTTGTGTATTTTTTATTTCTTTACTTTTATATACCGTTTTTTCCATTTTATATTTTTTTTTCACTTTTTATGTATATATTGTTATTAGAAAATAAATTATATATAATGTTATTGAATCTGTTATGAACAATCGTACTACAGTACTATCATGCTCTATCAAGTCTCTTCCATATAATATAATTATGGGTATATAAGACAACAACTTGGAGATATGGAACAATCTCTATTATTGAAATGCAAGCAAATCACAATTCAAACAGACCATACCACACCAACATAAAAAAAACGAATAAAACCACATTAATACACCCATGGCCCATCCCTCCAAGAAACATAATTCACATTCATGCAGACAAACCCACAAACTTTACTCAATTCCATAAATCTCCTTTCTAAGGAAGCAAATAACATTGTACAACATTTCCGGCTCGACCAAGCTTTCCCTCACGCTCTCTCTCTCCATACACCGTTTCGCCCATTCATTAATTTTTGGAATCATCTCCGTTATTTTAAAATTACCGAAAGTCTCGTAAGTGTAAAACCAGATCGTTAATGGTATAAATGCCATGTCAAAATAGCCGAATGTGTCTCCGCCAAAATATTTCTTGTCTCCTAATTCCGTCTCGAGAAGTTGAAGGATTTCGATCATCTCTTTCTTTGCGGTTTCTTGCGCTTCGCCTTTCAACTTCCAGATCCTTGTACCACAGTCGTACATCTGTTCAAGGTTTTAGGATTTGATTTTATGGTTTAGTTTTATTATTTTGTTATTTGGAAAGATTGATGTAATGTCATATAAGAATTGACTCAATTGAGTTTTGACGCTCCAGTATTTCACATTTTTAAACACAGTCTGATTTAATATTATATAAACATGATATGGTTTTTAGTTATTTCGTTTTTAAAACGTTCCAAATTAAACTCTCATTATGCAAAAACAGTTGTTTCCAAAGGTTAGAAACGATTATACAATATGTTTTGATGTCCTTCTGTTCCTGTTTATATAAGGGCCTCTCAGATTTTTCTTACACACTATTATACAATCATAACCTTTTTTATAAGGAAAACTATAGCTTATAATTAAAAAGATGTTAAACGCAATACAACAAAACATGCTTTTTATCATGATTTTATATACATAAAATCAAAACCGTGCTTATAATAAAAAAAATTGGTGCTCATTCACACAGTTTCATTACCGTGTAAACCTTACTACAGTTTAGGTGCTAATCCGTCTAGACACATCACACGCTAGAACGGTTACCGGAAAACCAGTTTAATGTATTCATGGGCTATTAAAACCATGATAAAGAAATGAAAATCTGGTGTTATTTAAGAACTGATTAATCATTTTCCCGGTTTTGCTAGAACTCGGTGGTGTTGTAAGAAAGCCGACTTTTCAGAAAAACAGGAAATCTCGAGCTGAATTCTACTGTTTCTAGGTATTTTCTCTCTAGATTTGCCTCATTTTGCATTTGATTATTGAAGCTTTTGCTGAATTCTACTGTTTCGATGTATTTTCTCTCTCGATTTGCCTCATTTTACATCTGATTATTGAAGCTTTTGCTGAATTTTACTGTTTCGATGTATTTTTCTCTCTAGATTTGCCTCGTTTTGCATTTGATTCTTCAAGCTTTTGCTGAATTCTACTGTTTCGGTGTATTTTCTCTCTTGATTGATCTATACTGCCTCATTTTGCATTTGATTCTTGAAGCTTTCGCGGAATTCTACTTTTTCTCTAGATCAATCTGCAGAGACTACACTGCCTCAATTTGTAATTGATAGTTGAAGTTTATGCTTTCTATTTATCATTTTTTGTTCAATCGAGGATATTCCTCAGTTCAAAAATCAAAGAAACAGTAGTAATCTTCACACAACTCAGTTTTTACAGTACTTACCAGAGCTTACTTTGTATTTTCCTTCAATTACACCTCTTTTTTATCTAATATTTTGATATTAAGGTTCATGCCAAAAATTTTTCAAATTGCAATGAAATTTTGTCTATTCACATGTTCATGATTGATCTTTGGACATTTTACTCTTCAATTTCTCTAATTACAGCCTTTTGATTCAAGCATTCAATCTTGACATACCAGACATGGCATTAAGTTTGAATCAGCAAAGGCAAAAGCCAATGCAAGCTTCTAGAAAATGGTCAGGAAGCTACTGCTCGAATTAGGGTAATTACTTATAATTCCTAATTTATATACTTACATGATTTGAAATTCGCTAATTAAAACTTTAATTAAACATGAATTAAAACTTCAATTAAACAGGTGGAGCATATTATTAGTAAGGAAAACAGAATGTGGAGTTGATGATGATTAAAACCTTAATTAATGCAAGTTGAGATTCTTTGTGGAGCAAAATATGGTAAAGAATTAAGTTTATTTATATGTTTTTGTTGTTTAAGTTTGGTGAATGAAGAGGCGAGCGAAAGTATTGAAAGTGGAGCAGAAAACAATGAAATTCGTAGACCTGTTTATGACAAACGACATGAAATTATCAAAACCATTCTTGATTTCTGGCTAACTGCGGTTCGTATTATTTTCTGAATATTGTTCAAATATGTTTTCCTTCAAAATATGTATCAAAATCTTACTTTTAAGCCAACAAAATATGTATTTAATGTTATTAGACTTGGAAGTAAAATACCTGGCTCACAATTTTGGTTTGACATTTTTTATTTTTTGTTTTGTTTCATTTGATTTTCTGTATAATTTATTTCACTCTTATCAATTGGCAGAACAGTGTTAAATTTACAATTTGCATTAAATTAATACACATATTTTGATCTATTTTGCAGTTTATTAGTCATCCTCTCCTTTGTGGCCTTCTCTCAGAAGAGGACCAAAAGATAAATCTCCTGTCATTTAATTTCATTTGCAACTCTGTGTTGAATAAGGTTTTGTAATGAAATGTTGGATATTTTAATTTATTTATAGAATATTCTATATTTTGATTATATGAAATATTTTGATTTAGTAGGATATATTTGCTTCAAAATTAATTTTATTATTTTATTTTAATTACTGGAATGTTTATATAATGAGAAATATAAATTTGGTTAGTATATATAATTAGAAATATAAATTTGGTTAGTATATGAAATTTTAAATATGAATATAAATTAACCATGGTTTTTAACCGTGTTACAAAGTGGGATATTGAACTGTATGTAGTCACGGTTCTAACCGTGTTAACATAATCACGGTCAAACCGTGTAAAGTACTTGTGTGTAAACACGGTTTCGACCATGTCTAAAAACCCGTGGTAGCCTTACACACGCAATTGAAACCGTGAGTACAAATGCTTATCACGGATGGAGATATCACGGTTCTATCACAGTTTTGAAACCATGTGAAGATGTGACTTATCATGGTTTAGACCATGTATACTAGCAAAAAAAACCATGGTTAAGAACTATTTTTGTTGTAGTGACGGTAATACACGATGAAATAATTTGTGAGGTAAATAAATTAATAGGACATGTATAATTTTGTATCTATTATTATCTTTTCAGTTTGCAATATAAGTAACATATAAATCGATCAATACAAAAGACTATAGATAAATTTTATTTTTGAGCATAGCATATCGATAAAGTAATTGCGTGAATGAGACATATTGTAAATATTAAAAAAAATCAACAATCTAACCTTATTATCAAGAAAATCAGCCCAAAATCGCGCCTGAGCCCTCTGATACGGATCCGACGGCAAAAGGGGCGTCTTGTCAGGCCAAGTCTCTTCAATATACTGAACAATAATCAAAGACTCACATACCGGTTTACCTTCATGTATCAAAACCGGTACTTTCTTGTGGACCTTGTTCATCTCGAGCAAAAGCTCGCTCTTTTGCTTGAACAAATTCTTTTCTTCTTTGTACTCATATTCTATACCTTTCTCTTTCAACGTGATGCGAACCCTTTGGTCGAAAGGACTGACCAGAAGGCCGAGTAGCACTACGCCCTTGTGAGACGCCATTGGTTCGAAAATTTAGTTTAATTAAGAGGCTTTTTAGTGATGAGAGTGCGTGTTATTATTCCGAGGGAATTGAGGGGTAATTGATAGAGGGTAGTGAAGTTGGTGACATGGTTATGACTCATGAGTAGGCAGAGAATTTACATTTGCTTTCTTACAGAACTAGCACTACTATTTAAATAAAAACGTTTAAATCACTAGCACTACTATTTAAATAAAAATGTTTAAAGCACTAGCATTACTATTTAAATAAAATTGTGTAAAGCACTAGCACTACTATTTAAATAAAATTATATTGTATACCTGTGTCGTCTATGCGTAATATTATCATATTTTATGATTTATATAGAATCGTTTTATTGTATGTATGTATATTTTGTTTTGTCATATATATTGTTAAGATGAAAATTATAGATAGCTCGGAGTGTTACTCTCTTGTTGAAGCTATGTCATCAGTATGGAATAAAAAATGATAAGTGAAAAAATAAAGTATTCATGGGTTAATCCAAATATATTATGTAAAGTATTAATAAAAAAATGATCTGAATAAAATAAAACAAGTGATTTTATGAATAATTTATTTTACCCTGCAATTCGTCTCATGCAGCTTTAAAAATGGGAATGAAAATGAATCAATCAGTTTTTGATGATTTTTGTTTTTTTACGGCATGTGAGTTTCTATTAAAAGAATATTCGCAGCGCTTCGCTGTGAATATTTCAATTTTATTATTTATTTTAATCTATAATGTATAAATTACAATTATAAAAATTCAAAATAAAATTTTGAAATGAATTCATAATAAATATAATAATTATGTTAAGTTAATTGGTTAGGTTTAATATCATTTTGAATTATATCACAAGATATTTTATTCATTTATTGTTCATTTAAAAATGTTTTCTATTTCCAATCTAATTTTGTAAGGATGTATAACATTATACAAATAAATTTATATATGAAAAATAAAATAACATAAATAAATGATAAATTCATAAAAAACAAAAAATAATAGCACACTAAATAATTTATATAATTAATTTATGATCTCAATTTATCTTTGCATTAAGATTTCTAAGATTAAAAAACCATATATTTTTTTATTCTCTTTGGTTTTCTTATGCGGTTATTTCTTGAAATATTATTAGAAAAAAAATCAAATATTAATCGGGCTTAAATGAAGAGATCGAAAAAAATAAAAATGCAAAATAATTTATTCATAGATTTTAGTTGAAACTATGTAAGATTTCATTACAGATTAACTTTAAAAAAGATAAAAAATAATAATTATATTTTGTAATATATTATATTTGTGAGAATATAATTAAATGGACTATTTTATAAATTATGATATTTGAGGGACTTTTATATAAATATTTTAAAGGGGCTCATTTTGAAAAATCAATATTTATATCTGTATACTTTTATTAATATGTAACATAAGGTATTTGGGATAACATTAGGGTTTGTAAATATAAAAGGTAAGGGGTTAAATATGAAAAAGAAGAACTCAAATTCATTTTGGATCGCTCCTCCTTATCCGACCATGTCTTAAATTGTTAGGAATGCCTTCTCTCTCATTATATATTATATTATATATATATATATTATTACAATTATAATTTTGCAAGTACTTTTCTACAGTACTTGCACCATAATTTGCCACATAAGCTCTTTAATTTTCAACCCTTAGATATTGATCCAAAGTCTCATGTAACTCATAAATTGTAAGGCTTTTGATGGGCCAATATAAATCTACCACAATTCTCCCCCTTTTATTCTACATCTTTATAAAATATATAATTTATGTTTCTACTCTAAAGTTAAGTAAAAATATTTTTTTGCTAAAATTGTAGTGCTGAATTTAAGACATGGCAATTTAGATAATTTTTCAATATAGCAATAGTAAAAAAAATCAAAATATGATTGAGATGGCTCTCTTTAACAAATTGAGAGGTATGTTTTAACTTTTTGATGACACTTCATGTATTTTTATTATATTTGTTTTCATTGTTTACAAATATCAACACTCATATAATACATTAATTTATAATTTACAATTGCCAAAATATTTCAAACATATATATATTTAATTATTTATGTATAATTAATTAGTTTATTAAGATAAATGTACATCATGACAATGTTAAAATACTTTAAGCTTCCCAAATGCCTAAATTTAATATTGATAAAATTGCGAAAAAAAGAATAGCTCTCACTAAAAGTGTAACTGCATTGATTTCTTTTTTGTTTGTTATGAAGCATTTGTCTTCAGATCTGGTAATGCTTAATAAGTAACATGTTACGTTAATTAATCGACATATTGAAAACAAATTTAACACAAAAACAAAATAGCCAAAACGAATTAAAAAAATTTATGAAAAGTGAGACTTCACAAAATATATAGAGCGCTTTGTAGTGCTGAATTTAAGACATGGCAATTTAGATAATTTTTCAATATAGCAATAGTAAAAAAAAAAATCAAAATTTGATTAAAAAAAATCAAAATATGATTGAGATGGCTCTCTTTAACAAATTGAGAGGTATGTTTTAACTTTTTGATGACACTTCATGTATTTTTATTATGTTTGTTTTCATTCTTTACAAATATCAACACTCATATAATACATTAATTTATAATTTACAATTCCCAAAATATTTCAAACATATATATATTTAATTATTTATGTATAATTAATTAGTTTATTAAGATAAATGTACATCATGACAATGTTAAAATATTTTAAGCTTGCCAAATGCCTAAATTTAATATTGACAAAATTGCGAAAAAAAAGAATAGCTCTCACTAAAAGTGTAACTGCATTGATTTCTCTTTTGTTTGTCTTCGGATCTGGTAATGCTTAATAAGTAACATGTTACGTTAATTAATCGACATAATGAAAACAAATTTAACAAAAAAACAAAATAGCCAAAACGAATTAAAAAAATTTATGAAAAGTGAGACTTCACAAAATATATAGAGCGCTAGCGCAAAGCGCAAGTTATCTGCTTGAATATTATATTATATAACTATAGTACTTTCCAATTCTTATTCCACATTAGTATTTTTTTTTACCGATCATTGGATTGAAAATCAACTATTCTCATCCAATCACTGATATGTTATATTGGAATTTCATTGTCTTTGTATATATTGAATCATTAAAAAAGAAAATATCAATTCTTTTATAACCAAATACACATTTTAACATATCATAAAATTCATTTGACATCAATTAATCATTTATCTCTACAAACTTAGATATTTTCATTCATTTTATTGTACATTTATTTCCAATTTACGGCTTTCAATATCATGCAAGATATTTGTCTCAAAGAAAAAAAAATAACAAGGCAATGAGTTTCAATACTATACATAAAGATGAACCGATCATAAAAAAAAACTTTGTAATATTAATAAGAACATATACATTTGTATAAGCAATTAAAAAAATCACATATTCTCCTATTTATATAAATAGGATGGCCTTTATTTTTATATAGTTCTAAAATTTCATAAAAAGGAGTAATTTAATGTTTGTGTATAATATAAAAAATATCACTATAAAGACTTCTACATAAGAATCACATACAATTATAGAGTACCATGTAGATCATTACATAACAAAATAGTACCATTTATAACCTTAATTAAAAATTAAAAAAATTTCGCGCAAGCGCGAGCTATCCGTTGTATCTATCCATTTTCACAAAAAGAAAGGAAGGAAATAAAGAGAGAGAAAAGAAAGAAAATGGAAGACAATAAAGGTGAAAATTACGACGAATCGAGAAACAAAAAGTACTACGATGTTCTCGAGATTGAGACGAGCGTTATGGCGTCTTCATTTGCGGGATTCGACTTCTTATTTTATTTAAGTATAAGTAGGGTCCAACATCTTTCTCCCAAAATAAAATAAAAATACAACAACAAACGACACAACAAACAAATGTAAATCATATTCCAGAAGGTGTTCTTTCTGTTCCAACCGATACAAATTTTTTGTCAAATGCGTGTATAGTTGTAATAATTCTGATTGGCAAGGAATTCTTGTTCAAATGCTCTCCAAAATCACAACTTGTATGGCTTTTTTCTTCACTTGGCTCCTAGTCTAACTTGACTTCCAAATCAATTTTCGCATAACTCAGATTTTTCTCCTCATATCTCTTTGCTAAAATATTGCAAAAAGTATTTATATCAAAGTTTTATATTTATATTTTTAAGAAATTTGCAAATAACCCCCTATTATCGTCACATTTTTATGAAACCCCCTGATTTTTTCAAAGTAACAAGAACACCTTGTTTAACTTTCTACTTTCTAAAATATATCAAAACTAGGGGATTATTTGAAAGTTGCTTGAAAAAAAATATCAAAATAGTAAAACAAGGTATAATAATACAATGTAAAGAAAATAAAAAATTAAAGAAGAAGGTACCTTGAAATTAGGTCTTCTCGTCCAAGCTTCTGCAGCCAAATTAGGTTTTCCAAGAATCTGAGCAACCTAATGAAGTTATTATCATGCAAATTTCTACAAAATATAAATGTTTCAGCAAAAGTTAGATTGTCTGACTAGTATCGGTAATTGAAACTTCAATTGATATAATTTTAGTTCTTAAACTAAGCGTCCGGTCTCTTCATTTGTTGTGATTATAGCATAATTAGGGCAAAGTTGAAAGAAAATAACGGCTTACTGCAGATTTAGTGTGTTTACAACGAAAATGTAATGGTCATATGGTACACATCAGGAGTACATTAAGAAGCTTTTCTTCTATTTTGGTTGTTTTTAATTGCAAAATTAATAATTAATTGGGGCCAATTATAACTTAATTTAAGCTACTTGTATTCATAACAGTATCTTTGTGTTTGAAAGAAAATAACTTTTCATTTCATAGCAATTTAACCAATGATTGCATCCTAATTACATCCAAATTTAGCAATTGAAACCCTAATGATAGTTCTACCAAACAGAATAATATTTCAACCCAAATTTCAATATAATTTGAACAGGAAATGAAAAAGAAAAATAAAAACAGAGAAGAGATCGGTTTACCTTAGTAATCCAACTTTTGGGGAGATGACTGTTGGGTTATTTGGTGAAACGAATGGTTTGAGTGAGGGGATCATCGTGCAGCTCGCTCAGTACAGAGAATGAGCATGGAGGAAGCGTGACGGGATATCTCTGTGAGGAGATCTTCGCCCGTAGAGATCACCAGTAACTGAGGCTGGAAATCCGGCGATCGCTGCGGCGGAGTGGGCTGGCCGAGTCGCGCAAAGTAGCTTGGCGATACTGAGAGAGAAAGGGAGAAGGAACCTGATTGTTTTTCCAAAGGGATAAAATAGTCTTTTATTCATTTTCCGTTTGATTTAAGGGAAATTTGCAAAATAGCCCCTGCATTATGCCTTAATTGCAAAAAAAGCCCCTGCCTTACTGGAAATTGCAAAAAAGCCCCTATATTATTGCTTAAATTACAAAAAAAAAACCTACAGTTAGATTGAAGTTAGCACCGTTAGTTTCAGTTGTTTAATCACTTCAAAAATATTTTTATTAAATATTAATTAAAATCTTATCTAAAAATTATATTTCTTAAAAAATATTTTTGACAAAAAAATCGAAAAATTTTTTGTTATTGAAAAAAATTTTGTTTCAGAAAAACTTTTGTTTCGGGAACATATATTTTTAATAAAATAATTTACTAAAAAATAATATTCATTTTTTTAAATATTAAAAAAAAATACTTTTTCTACAAAGAATGTTAATTATCATTTAAAAAATAATTTTGAAGTGATTAAACTACTGAAACTAACGGCGTTAGCTTCAATATAACGGTAGGGGCTTTCTTGTAATTTTAGCAATAATGCAGGGTTTTTTTTGCAATTTCCAATAAGGCAGGGGCTTTTTTGCAATTAAGGCATAATGTAGGGGCTTTTTTGCAAATTTTCCTTTGATTTAACTGTAAAGTTAATTTTGGATAGATTTGATGATTTTGGGTTAGGAGGGATAAATTTGATATTTAGTGTTTAAGAGTGATATATTTGACATTTAGGGCGTTAGTAGGTATACACCCGAAATTCCCCTTGTGCAAAATAGTCTCCCAAAAATACCAAATTGATGATTTGATCCAATTATCATAAGAATGTTTTATATGTAAATATTCTTGAGTTGATCGCTATTCTGCTTTGTGGGTATTTTGGTATATGTTATTATTCATGTTATGTATTTCCAAAGGTACTTGACAGATTGAGAAGCTACCGCATGGTGTGAAATAATGTTGTAACAGTTCGAATTTTGTGTGTAAGCCGCTGCTCACGGCCGTGAGGCGTGCTGCGGGTCGCACCTGGGGATTCGGGGTGTGACATATTTAACATCATGTTTAAAAAATAAATATGATATTATATATATGGAAAAATATATATAATACATATGGAAAATGTAACATCTCATTTTTCTTCAAAAAATTGTCACCACTATTTTCCTTATTTTTTTAATTGTTAAGATGATATAGATTTATGTATAAATTGATCTCTTATATTTTTTTTAAATCCGTAATTAAATTGAAACCATAACAATATGTTGATCTCATATGTTGTTAAGAGATGAAAAAATTTAATTGGAACAATAACAATATGTAATTTAAAATAAAGAAAAAATTCCAACAAATTTTTATTTGACGATTTTAACATGAGAAATAAAATATTTCATTAAGAATTATTATTTTTTAAAGAAAAACTTATTTATATTTTAATGAGCAAACTCTCCATATTCTATTTGTATTAATATGTAAACATAATTTTGAATCATGATTCATTAAAACCATCTGATTAAAATCCGATGGCTAGAAACAAATTAAGTGTTTCTCATTAAATCAGGGATAAAACATGCAACATAAATTCAACCAATTATATGATTATTTTTTAATAACCACACATATGTTGTCATAAAATATCAATAAATTTGATAAAATGAAAGGTCAAGATTTGACAAAATATTTGATCGAACGATCGAAATAAAAGTGATGATGTGGCTTAATGAGAGAGCTCAAAAGGAGGTGAAAAATAAAGGATTGGGGTTATTTTTTTAATAACCATATACATGTTGTCATAAAATATCAATAAATTTGATAAAAATGAAAGGTCAAGATTTTGACCAAAAAATTGATCGAATGATCAAGATAAAAATGATAATGTAGCTTAATGAGAGTGCTCAAAAGGGGGTGAAAGTATGTATATATATATATATATATATATATATATATATATATATATATATATATATATATATATATATATATCATCAAGATTATCCATACAAAGTATATGTACTAAAATGTATAATTTATAATTAAAAAAAAGTTTAAAGTGTAAAGTAAAATAATGTTTAAATAACTGAAAGTTTTATTCACTTCAAATAACATTAAAGATATTCCTTTTAAACAATGCAAGATATAAAGTAATGACGAGTCTTAATAGAGACTAGTAGGGGATAGCCGCCTCCATAGATTTTGAAGTAGTAATCAAAGTTTTAATTTGATAACTATTATGAATTGTATTGGATTAACATCTCATGTGTACTTTTTGAAATTTCTCCATTTTTTATTATTAAGAATGATTTTATTTATTTAAAATAAATTTTGTAATATCACTTTTTTAAGCTTATATATATTTTCTTATGTTTTAGATATTCTTATTGATATTTATTTCGATATTTTAGGTGTTTATACTTTTTTTGTTGATAATATTTTTAATAGAAACTATTAAGAGTATTAAAATTATTATACGGCATCCCGAGTTTTGTCATTTGGAATTTGCCAGTATTATTATGCATGATATTTTTGCTAAATTTTTCTTTAAATATTAGCAAAAGATCCATATTTAATGATAAATTTTCTTTCCAAAAACAACAATTCTAGTCTTATTAATGACTAGGGCAAAAATGTCTCATCATATTAATATTTCTTGCGAGCATCAAATGAGTTCCTGTCCTTATCACTGCTCAATTTTAAAATACCATCAAGTTTCAAGGCTGGCAACGGCAATACATGATACAAATCAATAATATTAACTAAGATACCTTTTAATTGCCTAAATCATTTCAAAACCACAAGAATAAACGGAAAGTAATTAAAAATAAATCAAGTCTTTCATCAACAGCTAACTTTCTTAAATATTGATGATTACAGGCAGCGGCGGAACCAGGATTCAATCTTAGGGGGGGGGGCGACACCGATCGAGAAAGCCATTTGGTCTTATACTTAAATAACCCTCCTCTTTTTATTATTCACTCAATATCTCAAAGAAAAGGATCAAAATTATAATTATCAAGGAGTAATATATAATTTTTAGAATCATAGGGGGGGGCCAAGCCTCCTGCTAGCCACCCCTAGTTCCGCCCCTGATTACGATTGCAGGGAAATCCTATGTAAAAACCCTGAATTTTCATAAAATTTTAAAGAACTCCTCGCAATTTAGATTCCTCAACATTGTCATCTTTAACATTACATCCATTTCTCCTTTTTCACCAAAATACTACTCCTCATTTTTTCATAAATCCATCTAAATTTTATTCAACAACAAAAAAAATCAAATAAATAATAGAAAAACAAGGAATTATTTTAAGCTATATCGTATCCACAATCAGTCCAAACAATTATCTCGTCTTCCCTCAGCCTGACAAGAGGGTTATCAAAAACTTAGAAATCCCATTAAGAAAACCTTAAATTTGTGAGCCTTGCACATCGGGCCCGCATGTCAGAGTCAATATTCACATAACGGCAACCTTGTATGTCCAGTGTCTCTAAATGAGGGCAACCTTCTAGGATCGCTTTCAAACCCTCATTTGACAACCTGTTATAGAATTTGATAAAGTTATATAAATGCAGTATTTTCATGAAGAGGAAATTTTTACATATTATGTTTTTCTAATTATGGCAAAAAAATTCTGAATTACGAGTTACGAGAAAGTCGGAGATAGCGAAGCTGACGCATAGTCCTCGCGATCCCAAAAGCCTCCTTGTTATCAAGAGGGAAAGAACAGTAACTATCATTATTCAATTCAAATCTTTTGAGATTATTCGGTAATTCTTTCCATACTAATTCACGCAATTTGTAGCAAACCGGTCCAAGTGCGATTTCCAAATGATCTAAAAGTGGTTGTCTTTTAATTGTATTGATTATCCCCTTAACTGTGATACGGTCACATGACATCAATCGCAAGCTCTTCAGCACGCTTGTCCTGCGAGAATTTCAAAAATTGAACATTCAAATAAACTTAAAAACCAGATTTATTCCATACAGAAATCAGCCCCAAATCCACTTTATACACAAAACCCCGAAAATTGGCCCCAGATTCGCCGTTACAACCAAAAAGGTTGAAACCCTAAACCCTAAAACATTAAATTAACATTCTTAAAAGGATAGATTACCTGTCACAGAGGTACTTGAGAAAATAATCGTTATAGGAAGACCCAACACAGAAGTCCTCTAGTCTGCCCTTGCTCCGATCAATGGCAAGCCTTGTCATATGGGACAACATACAAGGATTGAACCGACCATTATGCGTTGTCATGTCAATTCGTCTCCAAACCTCAGGTTCATCTTTTGCAACTTTCCGCCACGAACGACACACAAACTCCGCGCTCTTCAACACGTCAAACGTCCCCATCTTTTGAAAAATCACCATTAATATTTCCCCATTGAGCTCCGCCCAGTTTCGTTGCTCCATTCGGATACGGTGACGTTTAGGGTTAGGGTTTTTACTTTTTAGGAGGTTGCCTTTAGAGTCGTGAGAATTGAGATCGATGATGAGGCCTCTGTTCCTCTTAAACTTTTTGCTTCTAAAATTGGAGGCAGGAGAAAATTGAAATTTGGACCGTGAGGACTAACCCCCTTACTATTTAATATAAATCAAAGGCTTGTATGATGGGCTAAGATTGACGGCCCAAAGTAACTTGTAAATGAAGGGCTGTGTTGATTTAAGAAATCTACAAGTCTTTTTTTTTTTTTTTTTTTTTTTTTTTTTGAGAATAAGAAATCTACAAGTCTTGAAACGAAAAATAGTCAAGTGCAGTCACTTCAATAAAAAAAACTAGCCCTTTACTGAGAGTGTACGTACAACATTCACTTCAATAAATGTCTAAATCTGAATGCACTAACAATATACCAGAAAAACATTAGATAAAGTAGATTCTTAATTTATTCCACTGATGTCGAATAACAAAGACACACTCTCCAAAGTCCAAACTCTCATTATTAGGATTTTCACACTAGCATACAATATTTAATAATAAATATAAGAAAACCAATCCATCACCATTCAACATTCAGCCACTAATCATCACTAGGATAACCAACGTCATCAGTATCATTATAGTCAATTAGGCTTTCCACAGGCAAAATGTAATCATCTTGTCTTGCTTCATTAAGATACTCATGGTCGTCCAAAGGATCATTAGGAGCCCTAAAGATTGTGAGTCTCGCGCATCGAGCCTGCATGTCAGGGTCCATCTTTACATAGTAGCACCTACGTATGTCCAATGTCTCTAAATGTGGGCATCCTTCTAGGATCGCCTTTAAACCCTTATTTGACATCCTATTATATAGAATATATATTTCAAAAATTCCAACTCATATTTTCACAAAAAGGGTAAATAATAAATTTCATACATTAGATTTTTTTAATTTAGGTGCAATTTATGAAAATTATATGAAATCATGGATACCCCCTATGAAGCATAAGAAATATCCATTATATTTTCCATGTTTTGGAGGGGTATACATGATATTTTAAGGTTTTGTAAGGATACATGTGAAATCTCCTGCTTCTAAATTAAAGAAGAAAACTAGTCTGAATTACCCATTACGAATAAGCTGGAGATAGCGAAGCTCATGCATAGACTTTGCGATCCCAAATGCCACCTTATTGTTACCTATCTCTCCGTCATCGTCAAAACTAAGAAAATAAAATATATACCAACCCAAACTATTCAATTTAAACTGTTTGAGATTCGGTACTTCTTTCCCTACTATTTCTGGAAATTCGTCACCGAACACTCCAAGTGTGATTTCTAGTTCCTCTAAAAAAGGTTGTCTTTTAACCGTCTCTACTACCTTATCATCTGATAGTTTGTGGCATAATATCAATCGCAAACTCTTTAGCACACTCGTCCTGCAAGAAGATCAAATGTGAGTCGTCGTACTACATTTATTTAAGCATAACAATTCCTATAAAAATTAGTAATAAGGACGATTACCTATCACCAAGGTACTGGAGGAGCTCATCATCACAGAAAGACTCAATCCAGAACTCCTCCAGCCTGCCCTTGCTCCGATCAATGGCAAGTTTTGTCAAATGCGTCAGCATGAAAGGCTCATATGCGTAATAATTGTTAGTCATGTCGATTCTTATCCAAAGTTCTGGCTCATCACTCGCCACTTTTAGCCAGGCACGACACACAAATCTGACACTCTTTAACACATCAATAATCCCTACCATTCGGAAAATCACCAATAATATGTCTCCATTGAGTTCCTCCCAATTTCGTTGCTCTTCTTCTTGGTCCATTTGAGACTCATCTTCAAAGATGTGGTTTTGAGAGGCCATCATTGGCGATCTTCTGTTCATCTGCTCCTTTGAAGGTTTGATATTAGAAGCCATTCGGATTTTGACTTTTTGAGTTTTGACTTGATCTTCAATGATACAAAAGTTGTTCTTTGCATCTTTTATATGAAAGACTGTTAAGTTGTGGGCGCCGTGGATATTAACAGCCCAAAAACACATGTTTTAAAGTATATTTTCTGATGGGCTGTATGTAATTTCAAATGTACTCAAAGCTATGAAACAGGAATTTGAAATCACGACTCGGATCATTACATTACGGCGCTTCGCTGTGAATAACTTAATTACTTATTTACATTTTTATAGAGTAGCTATAATTGAATTATATTTATATATAAATAGAACATTTGCATATTTTACCGAATTTATGCATAATTATATAAGACGGTCATAGTAATTTTTTTTGTTAAACTTCTAAATGTTCATTATGCAATATAATATAACTATTCAAAAAAATGAATATAGACGTTATTACAAATAGGAAAAAATATAGATATAAGCAAATATATCTATTAATCTCAATTAATAAATCGACAATCTCGGACAAGCGAGGCATATCATATTGTAATTTATTCGATTTTCGATTGCTAACTACTTATATCCCTAAACTAAAATAATTTGTGTTTCTGAATCTATCATGTGTGACTTTCTAAAATTTTTAACTAATTGATTGTCATCATCAAACATTTACACAAGTTCTTATTTTCATTTATTAAATAGGCGAATTCACAGTAGTATTAATTCGAGGATAATACTCGCGCTTAGCCGCGAATATTTCAATCTATAATGTATAAATTACAATTATGAAAATTCAAAATAAAAGTTCGAAATGAATTCATAGTATATAAATTAATATATAATAATTATATTAAGTAAGTTGCCTATGTTTAAAATGATATTCTATCGATTTATTATTCATTCAAAAAAAATTATATCACATCTAATTTTGTAAGGATGGATAACCTATGCAAATAAATTTACATAAAAGAAATAAAATAACATAAATGATAAATGTATAAAAATAAATAAAAATAATAACCAACTAAATAATTTTGATAATTAATGTATGACCTCAATGCATTAAGATTTATAAGATTAAATGGTCATCCATTTTTTTTTATTCTTTTTTATTTTCTTTTGCCGTTATCTCTTGACATATTATATTAGAGAAAAAAAATATTAATCGGGCATAGACGAATGAGACCGAAAAAATTAAAATGCAAAATAATTTATTTCAAAGGTTTTTGTTGAAACTATAATAAGATTTAATTATACATTATTAACTTTAAAAAAAGTAAAAAATAATTATTATTTTTAACATGTTTTCTTAAAAAGGAAATATTATATTATATAAATGAGAAAATATATGCATACTATATATAGAAAAATGTAATATTACTCATTTTCTTCAAATATTTTCCACTACTATTTTTCTTATTATTTTTTATTTTTTTAGTTGTTAAAATGATATGAATTATGTATAAATTGATTATATATGTTATATTGAAATTCGTAATATTTATTAATATAATATAGTTCTCAATACTTTGATTTTTTTTTTATATGATAGTTTTTACGTAATTGAAGATATAACACAAACATTATGTAACTAATCATGTGATATTGTCGTAATAATTTAAATAAAAATTAATATTTGCTAGTTTTTTTGGTCCGACATCCGGGAGAAAATTGATGATAGAACTCTTGAAAATGCTCAAAGAGATGAAAAATAAGGTAGGAGTTAATGGGCATATTATTATTTTACAAATTCTTTTATATAGTTTATATTCCCATTTTTAATTTTTAGCAAGAAAAAAATTAAGTTGAAATCATATCAATATGAAATTCAAAATAAAAAAGAATATTTGAACAAATTTATATTTGACGATTTTAACATAAGAAATAAAATATTTCATTAAATATTATAATTTTTTAAAGAAGAAAAGAAAAAAATATTTATGTTTTAATCGGGGAACTCTTCATTAACTATTGATATTAATATTTGAATATCACTTTGGACCATGATTCATTGAAACCATCTGTTTTTTTTTTTTTTTGAAAAAAACTGCGAGACATTTACATATCATAACTGCATTTCACATACACTTATGTCAACACTTAATCACGTTGGCATTGAAACCACCTGATTAAAATTTGATTGTTAGAAATAAATTCAACGGTTCTCACTAAATCGGGGACGGAACATAAAACATCAATTCAACCAATCATATGATTATATTTTAATAACCACATAAATATTGTCATAAAATATCAATAAATTTGATAAAATAAATAATTAAGATTTAACGAAATTTTTGATCTAATAGTTAAAATAAAAATGATGATGTAGCTTAATGAGATGACTTAAAAGAGATAAAAAATAAGGGGTTACGGTTAATTATTGAATTTGAAATGTGAGATTATGGAACTGGGATTATGAAGGGGCAAGTGGAGACTGGAGAGACAGAATATAACAAAGGGTAGTTTACAACAGTCATAGCAGTTAATATTTGGGCGGCACGTCTGAGCCAATTGGGCTCCCCAAATCTCGCGCCAATATTTGTAATGAGTAATGACCCTCACTCTTAAGGTGTGATTTTTGAGAGGGCATGAGGATGATGCAGTGTGTAATTGAATGCAAGCATTAAAAAGAGGAGTCAGAAAGGAATCAAAATATCACATTGCTCCCAATCCCTCATTTAATTCTCCAACTTCCTCTTTGTTTGAGCTCTTCTCTCCTTTAAGGACCTCTCTCTTTCTCTCTATTAAAGAACCCTACATCACCATCTGCCTCTTTGAAATCTCTCTCTCTCTCTCTCTCTCTCTCATAGCCAAATGAATTGTCTTGTTTGTTTGTTTCTTTGTTTTTCATGCATGTTTGTCTTGTTTAATCCAAGAATGTTTGGCTACAAGTAGTAAACAAAATGTACAGTCTCGTTGTTTTTTGTTTACATACAATGAGAAACAAAATATTCATATTCTTCTTTTCTTAGTTTCTCTCTGTTTTTTTTGGAGGAAATTTTCTTACTTTCTCTATTCTGTAAACTTTAAGCAGTCACATACTGGATCTTTTTCTTTTGCATTGGAAAATTTTGATTTTTGGAGAGTTCTGTTTTCGTCCATTTCAATGAATTATTTTTCTATGCTGTGCTGAGAAATGTTGTATATTAAGAGTCAAGATCGTATAAACGAGATATTGGTCCGGTTCAATTAGAGAAGTGGTGCCTCTGACATGTGGGCCCCACTCTTTTATTGAGCCGTGCCAATATCACGTTGTTTTCTATAATCTGACTCTTTAATTACCCTTCGGTATTTCTGAGACAACACACGGATTTATTGGTGGTTAGACTTACTAAATATTAAACTAAATATGTTTATTGTGATTCGAATTTGAGTCTCTTCAAAAATTGAGATGGCTCATCACTTAAACCAGCAAGTTTCCACTAATTGTTAACCATGGCTAATCTCTTTTCAATTTCATTCATTTTGTTGTAATGCTTTTCTTGGCTTCTTTTTATTTGATTACTATTTTAGAAGTTTATATTGAGTTCTTTTTCTAGGTTTTATTTTTTTAATTGGAGATGGAAAAATTTGGTCTACAAATTAGTTAATGTTCAAAAAATGAATTTCAGTTTCCAAAGGAATGTTGTTATGTCACAGAATAATTCCATTGCCCCTAAAAACAAAATTCTAGTAATGGAGAATGTGTCAGAA
Organism: Juncus inflexus; assembly: GCA_024447665.1. Taxonomy (NCBI): domain Eukaryota; kingdom Viridiplantae; phylum Streptophyta; class Magnoliopsida; order Poales; family Juncaceae; genus Juncus; species Juncus inflexus. Next base: position 8,213,693 of record JAJHPC010000002.1, on the reverse strand, counting down.
TTAAGTCTTTTTTAGTGAATGGTTCTTGGAAATATAACAACCATTTAATGGGTAATAAATTCTAACTTTTCTTTTGGACTACTTTACTTTTCCAAATAAATTGGTATCTTAACAAAAGCATATAATGAAAAATACAGTAAATTTAAGCATAAAACGAAATACATAGCTAGATTCGATTTTTGCCCGTAGGCATCATGTTCCACATCACTTATTTATTTAATACTAAACATAGTTCGTAAAACACAAGATAAACCATATTATCAGTCCACTTTTATTTTTTTAACATAATAATTCTCACATTAAGCATTCTCAAGCTCTTTCAGAAAATCCTCATGGTCCACCAAAACCTTCACACAAAACCCAACAAAAAAAAACAATAAAATATTTGTCCAATTTTTTTTAAAAAGCACAATTAATATAAAAAATAAATTAAAAATGTAATTATTACCACTTTCCAGCCGTCCGGGTCGAGAAAAGAAGTGATTTTGGTGTTAAGACCAGGAATCGGTCCGGGTTTTCTTGTAATTTTACCTCCCAATTCTTTCGTAATTAATTCTACGGCTTCTCCACTTTTATACACATCTTGTGTGCTTATTGCAACCTATCACCACATTTAAAAAAACAAATTATATAAAAAAAATAAAAAATGTTTTGACAAAACCCTATATCATTTTTCATATTTATGAAACAGCCCCAACTCTTAGAACATTCGAAGAAACTCATACTTTCAAATAAATATTTTACATAACAAGTTTAAGTTTAAAACTGATAATTTTTCGAAATTTTGTTACAAAATAAATAATAATAAAATATAAGAAAAAGAGAATAAACCGACCTGAGCATAAGCATTGCCTTTAGTATATTCAGAAACTCCGTAATTATACGTGAGTTCTATAACAGTAGTTTCATGTTCATCCGCATATCCCATCATTGCAATTGTATACTGTATTATTATTAAAGAATTATACAAAATTAAGCAAATAAATAAAATAAAAAAAGTAAAAATTGATGTAATACGTAATTTATTTTATTTTTCATTACCTTATAGTCAGGCACGTCCTTTTTCCTCAGTAACTTCATTCCACATGCCTACACACACAAAACAAAACACTCAAACTCAAAAGGCTATACTAGCACAAAAAAACACTACATTAACTTTCAAATAATATTTTTTTTTTCAAATAATTACAGTAAGAAACTAACAATTATTTTAAAATATAATCACACTAGGAAACCAACAATGTCAATTTCAAACCGACAATCCCAACTTCTTCATAATTTCAACCATAACACAGCAGCTTTTTTACAAATTCCAATAATTTAGGGTCCTTTCTGCAAAATTTACACCCATCAATATCATCCACAAAGGCTGCAGAGTCAACCACCGCCTTTGACCGGACCCGGTTCATGACCCACTTTCCCTCACCCCTTACCACTCAAAACGGTATATTCAAACCCAAAACAATATATTACATTTTCGTAAATGGATGGACTTGTCCAGGTCTAATCTCAAACTCACAGTCAACCCACCTTTGACCGTACCCAGTTCACGAGCCCCCAAAACAGTATATTACCCCCCAAAACAGTATATTACATTACCTTCTGATAAAACTGGATGGACCTGTCCATGTCACCGACTCTGAGCATGACCTGGCAGACCGGCTCAGGCGTGGGCCCGCGTTGAATGATCTCGAATTTATAACCGTCAGGATCGTCCACAAACCCTCTCACAGTCAACCCACCTTTGACCGTACCCAGTTCACGAGCCCCCAAAACAGTATATTACCCCCCCAAAACAGTATATTACATTACCTTTTGATAAAACTGGATGGACCTGTCCATGTCACCGACTCTGAGCATGACCTGGCAGAGCGGCTCAGGCGTGGGCCCGCGTTGGATAATCTCGAATTTGTAACCGTCAGGATCGTCCACAAAGGCTATCACGGTTGACCCGCCTTTGACCGGACCGGGCTCGCGCGAGACCTTGCCTAATCCGCTTGCTCGGACTGTCTCCACCAGTTTGTTTATCTGGATGAAATAATAATCAGGCGTAAATTGTAATTGTTGGAATTTATTTATTAGTTAGTTAGTTAGTTAGTTAGTTAGTTAGTTATATGATTGTTGTCTGTTTGGACTTGTGAATTGTTGTGGATTAGTGGTTTGAGTATCTGCGTTGGAGAATTTGTTGTGGATTATGATTGTTGGGATTTATTTATTTATTTATTTAAAGTTGTTATTTGTTGTTTGTTATGTGCTACTGTTGCTTATCTACCAACATATTTATATGCATTAAAGAAGAAAATTAGTTGTTGTTATTATTTGTTAGGAGTAATTCATGCGCAACCCTGCAAAACGAGAAATATATCATGGATACCCTCAACAAAATGAGAAATATCATGTATGCCCCCTCTTTTCTTCACTTGTTTCAAAGTATTCTTTTATTTATTTATGAATGAATAGTGAGGAAAAAGGGTAATATAGGCATTTTGTTGAAAAATTAGGAGAAGGGGTATTTATTACATTCATTATGTTTTGAGGGGAATTCAAGATATTTGCATTTTGTAGGGTTAAAAGTGACCATTTTAGGATTTTTAAGGGTAGAAAGATGTGAACTTATGTGTTTTTAGTATTAATAAAAAAAGAAAAAAAAAATGAAGAGGGTTTAATTTGAGATTAGACATACATCTTGAGTAGCGATAGCAAAATGTCCGAAACCAGTACCAATGTCATATTTGTCCACTCCATAATCTACATTTCATATAATAACAAATTACATATAGTTCGTATTATCAGATTATTGTTTAACAAACAAGGAATTCGAAGTTAATTTCATAATGAAAATAATAATTTTGTAATTACTGTAAGTTAATTCGACGGCGAAATTTGTCTCCTCTGGACCAAACCCTAGAAATGCGTTGGTGTATTTCTCTTCAGGTACATCTCTTTTCCTCAGAAGCTTCATTCCAAAACACTCTGTGTAAAACCTAATTTCAACATAATTAAGAGATAACTTACATGTTAAAATAAATATACCGATAATATTTTTTGTGCAAAAATTAAAATAAAGAAATACTTGATGGTACGATCCAAGTCTCCAACGCGGTACACAGCGTGTAACATCCTGCGTTTGTCCTTCTGAACCCACTCAAGAGCATTCTCACTTGACGCCATTTTGATCTGTTTTGCCTAATTGAATTCAAATTTGAATTAAAGAAAAGAAAAATATCAGCTATTAGATTCAATATTTGGACAATTTGGCGGCGATAAATGACGAGTTAAGAACAATCAGTACAGATATCTACTAATAGATTAACTCAATCAAGTGTTAATCTAACAACAATCACACAACTACTACCACAACAGGGATGAATGAATTCTAGTATTCTACCACCAAAAACCTTCAATCAACAGTGATTTACTACACAAACTGTCAACACATAAAAAGACGAACAGTACCAATTATCCGAAAGATCAAAGATTCACTAACAATCTAAAAGAAAACCTGGTCTTAAAGTCAAAAACAATTGAAAAGGATGAGAGAAAGAGTCGAATTCTTACTCCTTCAGATGAGGAAAAGATGTAATACTGATGCTAATTGCTAACTCGAATGTTTCAAGAGCTTATATTAATCGTATAAATACTTATAAATACTCGTCAGCGTTATCTCCAGTAGTCCAGTGATTAAAATATGATCGTTAGATCAAAGATCTGATATAAGTATTTAACAAGGATAAAACCAGTGATAAATTAACTGGAGAGGATAAGAAACTTCCAGAGATTTGACATGTATGATTTTTAGTGGTTCATGGTTCACCTTCAACTTTCACTATCGTTTACAAACACGATGACGTGCCACGTTTTCAACTTCTATTTACACTTTATTTTACACATACTGACATACTTTTTGTTTATCCCCCTCGTGGCGTTCGACATGGTATAATAAGAGCGGAAGCGTAGAAGAAACGAGTTATTTTAACTCAATAAGGCTAGAAAAAAGTGAAATAGATTGGTAAAAGAGTAAAATTTCATCTTTTCATGGAGACGAAAGATTTTTATTTCATGATATATGATAAAATTTAGAATAAAAATAAATTTTTTTTTTTTTTCTTGAAATGACATGACACTCATAATTAATGCTATTTTTCTAAAATCAAAGATAACATGGCACCAACGTCAATTAGAGTTTCTATATTCACATTTATCGCCTCATAAAAAATCAAAGATCCTATACAAACATAAATTGAAGATACGATTCATTGACGTTGGATTCGCAAAGTTATTATGCAATTAAATGTTTATCATTCAAGTTTTCTCAAATTACTCTCTGAAAACAAACAACAGATGAAACATTTCATTATTCTAAAAAAACACCAAGAAGACAAAAACAATAACAAACACCACCTTCGACCTTTCAAATGTTAGATCAATATCACCCATTTAACATCAAACAATCAAACCAAACCAAAACCAAAACCCAAACCCAAACCCCACTTATCAACCCACCACTCATTTACTACTATGCGGGCTTATAATACTTCGTCGCCACAAACGGCATCTTCGTAACAACAGCATCATACCCTTTCCCTCTCACAAGAACCTTCATCTCCGTCCCCGCCTTATGCAGCCCCGACTTCACGTACCCCATCGCGATATTCCTCTTCAAACAAGGAGAAAAACCTCCGCTTGTAATTTCACCGATTTTTTCTCCTTCTTTAGAAGTCACTTCGCTGTGGCTTCGCGGAGGAGGGCCGGTCGAGAAGAACCCGACACGGCGGATTTTAGGGCCTTCGGAGAGCTGTTTGAGGATTACTTCCGCGCCGAGGAATCCGCCTTCTGCTCTCCTTCGTTTACCTTGTGGAATGTGAATTTAAAAGGGAATTTTAAAGCAACAAGTCAAGATTGAGGTGGAAAAGTAAGGTATATAATATAACCCTCATTTTTAGTGTTCGCTTCATTATCTTTTATTAACGAAAATGCGACACGGCATGATTTGAAAGCAAGACGGCAGCATGACAGGGTCTGTACTGCAGATATTATTTTCTTAATTAATTATTCAACTATAATATATTGCACTGTTAAATAAAACTACAATATTTGCATTATAGACCCTGTCATGCTACCATCATGCTTTCTTGTCATGCCGTGCAGCATTTCTGTTTATTCACACATAAATAAGTTCCAAAAATAGATGATATTTCCTATTTTTTCTACGAATATTCACGACATTTCACATTTCAAATGGGTATATACATAAAATTCCCCATTTTCTTAATTATTATTTTATCATACCGATGGCCCAAGAGAGGCCTGCTTCAACAGGAGTGATATGCTGCTCCATATCATTTCCATACAAACAAAGCCCGGCCTCGAGCCTGAGACTGTCACGGGCACCCAGTCCCGTCATTTTCACCTTGCCTTCCGACTTCTCGATTATCGCCTTTGTCAGATCCACCGCGTTCTCGTCGGGGACTGAGATCTCGAATCCGTCTTCTCCCGTGTACCTGAATTGTTGAAACAAAAGTTGGGAACTTCAAATAAATCAACAAGTAAATAAATAAAATTAATAAATAAATAAAAGAATAACAATAAAATAAATAAGTATATATATATATATATATATGGAGTAAATAAATAAATAGATAAAATTGGGTGCTTAAATTGCAAAAAAAAAAAAAAAATTTCAAAAAATGCAGGGCCGTTTCTTCATTTTTAGAATAATAGGGACTTATTTTTTCAAATTTTAATAATGTAGGGGCTTTTTGCAATTTAGGCGTAATGAAGGGATATTATGCAAATTTTCAAATAAAAATTAATTTGTTAATAAGATTTATTTAATTAGGAAATTGTGACTAGTTATGGTTGATTTAATTCTCCAGTGCAACAACATAGATAAAAAAAGGAAATCTGGAAATTTGCAAAAAAAAAAAAACCCTTCATTTTGCCTAAATTGCAAAAAAGCTCCTACATTATTTTTTTAGTTTTTTAGTTTTTTCTATTAATTTTTTTCAGTTTGATATTTTTATTTGTACAATTTTGACTTTATTTTATTTATAGTATGCCAATATAATATTTTCTTAATTACCCGGTACGAGTGAGGTAGCATTTGAAGCCATTTATTTCGATCATTTTAAATTCGCCAAAATACATCTTGCTCAAATCTTCTTTTGTTAGTAGTTGAAGAGTTGGTGCGGCCAACGGACCCTAAAAAAATAATATTTTTAAATAATTAAATTATGTTACACTTTATTTTCAAAAGTAAAAAATTCAACCTATTGGACTAGTTATTTATTACATAGTTTGTGTTCGTTAAGAATTAGCTTTTTTTCACTAATTCTTAACTAACACAAACTACATAACAAATAACTATTCCAATATAACCAAGTCAATAAATTAATTTCACACATAGCAAAAATTATTATTCAACTCAATCGTTACCCCCAATTACGCAATTAAAATCAATTTAACCCAAATTAACCCTCAAATTGATCAAATTAAAGACACCCAAATCCAACAAAAACCAAAAACATTCACAAAAAAAAAACGCAAATCAAATAACATTTTTTTAACAAATCCATCTCAATTTCATAACATTCAATTGCTGACCTGGAGAGCCAAGAGAGACCTCTCATCATGAACATGCCACGTCACATCACCTCCCTTTTTGTTAAACGACTCCATGTGTGCACCAATATGCGCTAAATCCTTATCTCTACACCCCGCATTCACCACCAAGTAAACATGATCATCCTTCACCTTCGTCACCACCGAATCGTCAATCGCGCCTCCCTTCTCATTCGTAAACACCGTCAACGTCCCAGTCCCTACTCAAAACAATCAAAAAAATATAACAACACCCAAAAGATCAAACCGATGAAGATTTTTTTTCTCTTTTGCTGACCGTTTTTGAGGCCGGCGACGTCGGCGACGACGAGGGATTCGAGGAAGGGAATGGCTTGCTTGCCGAAGAGGCTGAGGCCGCACATGTGGGAGACGTCGAAGAGGCCTCCATTGGCGCGGCAGTTGAGCGTGGAGTCCATGATGGAGTCGGCGTACTGGATGGGCATGGACCAGCCGGCGAAGGGCACCATCTTGCCCCCGCTCTCGACGTGGAAGTCGTACAGCGGAGTCTTCTTTAACGGCGAGGAGGATTCCGACGCGAAGTGGCGGGAAAGGCGGCGGGTGACGGACGTGAGGAGGCCTCCGCCTCTCATTGTTGGTGGATTTGCTTCTCGTTCGACTGTCTCTGTGAGTGACTGAGTTGAGTGGGTGAGGTGAGAAATGGTGATGAAATGTTTGTTTGATGGTCTGATCGAGGTTTGGTGTTTGTTTATGGTTTCTTTTGGTAAGAGATAGTTTTGGGATTTAATGCATGGACCCGGATATATATCTTTTGTGTATAGTTTCTTATAGGAATGTTTTGTTATGTTTATTTTAAGTAACAAGCTTAGAGATCATGCAACCGAATCCTGAATTAATCATGTGAGTTTAAATAATGGAAAAAAATAACTGAAATAAGATAGTTTTCTTTTTTTTCTTTTTTAGACTTACATGATTGATTCGGGATCCGGTTACATGATCTCTAGATTTTTTGTTTTTTAAGTAATATATTATTACAGTCTCTTATAAAAGTAAAAAAATAATTATCTAACTACTCGAAGTTTTAACTTCTTTTAACTCTTTTTAGATGTGTCTTTTTTATGAACTTTAATAAATTGGCATATGGGCTTATTAAAAATAACAGCATCATGAACTAATATTTTCTATTTTATACAATAAAATTCTTCTTTTGATTTTATTAAGTATTAGAGTAGAGATTGTATCTAATTATACTAGGGAATGATTGTTTAGAATGTAGTATAATATGATGAATAGTTAGTTAGAGTGTAGAAATTTACTCCTATATAATATAGAAGTCTAATTTCTTATAATCTATTTAATTCAATCAAATATAATGATCGTAAATACTTCACTTTTATTTCTTTACTTCTTTTACTCTTTTATAATAGCATATCAGAGCAAAATACTACACAAAAGATTAATTCAATCATACTAGTTCATTTCTGATCTAAGTATTTATGTACAAACAAATTTTGGCTTGTGATATAAACAAGAGAACCAGGTGCAGCCAAAAAGATAAGAGTGGGTGGTGGTGGAGGGAGATTCCTGAGCCAAAGAGGAATAAGGGGTTAATATATCAATTCAATATTGTAATGGATTGGATTGGGTACAATTTTTGGATTTGTATTGAGTGGTAATCCAAGCATCTCCTTTCTTTATTCCATTATTCACACTTTTCTATTCATTTTCTTTTTTTTTATGCTCTATTCCCACCTCTTTGTGTTGTGACATTTAATCAGTTTAAATAAATACAAAAACTAAAAAATGTAACAATAGCTTGTAGGACTAATTTTATCATTTATCATCACATACAATCTACAACAGAATCTCTGCATTTCTCATTATTTTATTGAAGCCATTGGGGGTTCCTACAGAATTATAGTTTATATATTTTTCAGAAAATAAATGTATATATACTTGAGTGATAATCGTTACATTACTCTGACAATCAAATCTCAAAGAAATGAAATTATTTGGTATCAGTAATGTTGCTAATGCGCACAAACCCCTTATACATGATTTGTATTGGAAATGGTCTGTACCAGTACTAAAATTGAGTCAAATGGAGTACCAAATATGAAACTAAATCAAATCAGCAACTCTATAATCTTCCATATACTTCAACAACAATCCAAAAAGAACAAATAAACATTTCAAAACTCCAACACTTCTAAAAGGGAAAAAAGAAAAACAACCAAATTAACTACTCATAGATCCAAAATGGAGGTGTCCAGTCAAGATTTAGCAACTGGAGGCGCAGATTTCTTCACAGAGGCTTTCTTCTTAGGCGGGTCGGATTGTTTCTTATCGGGTTCGGTTTTCTTCTTCTCCTTTTTCGCTTTCTTTTTCAATGCATCCATGTGTGCTTTTAGTACGGTTGCGTATGATGATTGGAATTTCAACTGATCCTTCGCAGAAATCTGTAAATTAAAATAATAGTTATGACCTAGTTTCGTTAAAATCAGTTCTAGTTATGCCCTAGTTTTGTTAAAATCAGTTCAATTATACCCTTAATTTTGTTGAAATTGATTAAATTATGCCCTAATTTTGTTAAAAGCATTAAATTATGTCCTAATTTTGTTAAAATCAATTTAATTATGCCCTAATTTTGTTAAAATTAATTTTATTATGCCCTAATTTTGTTAAAATCAATTTAATTATGCCATAATTTTGTTAAAATCAATTTGATTAAGCCCTAATTTTGTTAGAATCAATTTAGTTATGCCCTAATTTTGTTAAAATCAATTTAGTTATGCCCTAGTTATGTTAAAATAATAATTACGCCCAAATTTTGTTAAAATCATTTTAATTATGCCTAAATTTTGTTCAATATCTCAAGATGAGAGATGAATTTTTGATTATAGCAAAAAAAAATTATAATATAGAAAAATGAGATTAAATTACCAAAGTGGAAATTCTCTTTTTTCCATCAGTAGCTCTAATGAGACATTTGTACTCAAATTCTTCTCCTTGTTTCTCCAATTTTACTCTTGTTACCTTATGCTTCATGCAAGCTATAATCAAATTTAAATGAATATCCAGATAATTAAATTTATTAAAATGAATATCCAAATATTAACATTGATTAAAATTGAAAAAACTGAGAATTATGCATCAATTAACATCAGATTATAGATTCTTAATAACATCAGATTAAAGATCGATAGAAAGATTAAACTTACAGTGTTTCATGGTGACCCAAACAGATCCAGACTCAGTATTTTTCTCATACAAACTGGTGAGCTCATTCAGAAACCGATCTGGTTGCAAAAGAACCTGATAAGAAAGACAAAAAAAAAACGAAAAAAATCATATTTATTGTTCAGAATTGGTTGAAACAGATCCAATAGTATCAATCTCATATAAATCGATATGGACTGAAATTCCATATCAAACTCATATAAATCGAAATATCCAGTAAACTATTCTAAATCGCTAAAATAAATACAGTAAAACACTATAAGATCAGTAAACGAAAAAACAAACAGCTTTGGGCGATTTGGATAGTAAGATCTAGAATCACAGTAACAAATGCATAAAACGATCTAAAGATTACCATTTCAAAGAGAAAATCGAGTGATTTTGTCACGCTTTTTTTTTATCTAAAAGAAAGAAGAATATTGCTCGGCTATTTCCTTTGTAGAAACGCCCTCTAATTAAATTAATTTCTACACATACCCTCCTCAGTTCATAAAACCGGGAAATGAATTCTCTGTTTTTTGATAAAACTCAGAGAAAACGGGAACTTAAAACCTGATTTTTGACATAATCTGGATTTTGATATACTTATCTCCAGCTGTTTTTAACTGGATCTGGATGTAATAATGTAATAAACACAACTGGCCCACTACCAGTTGGGCCAGTGAAATATCAAGTCTAAGATATACTTCACATTATTTTTCAGTAATAGTTTAAAATATTTTTTTCCTAAAATTTTGTGAATAATGAGATAATTCATAATATCACATATGTTTTGAAGATTATGTAGCACATGGAAAAATGGAGAATTTCCAGATTTAGGGCATGGATTGAATTCTATCTTAATTCACACATTTTGTCATTTCCCCTGATTTGTTTTCCATCACAAGGGTCTCTTTGAAAGCAATCAATTCCTAATTTTGCAACCCTAACAAACCATCTTTTCATTTCCCTCTAGTTTTTCTTTCTGCCTTCTCATAAATATAAAATACATACTTATCTTGAATAATTGAACTTTAAATATCTTTTGATTGGTGTACATGTTACTATAAAATTGGACATGAGAGAAACATGGAGTGTAAAAAACATGGTTAGGTATTCATTTGAAAATCCAAAAAAGAGAAAAGAAGTTGAACAATTATCACTGATGATGATGCTTTATTTACGGAAAGTGAATAGACAATACAAGAGAGAAAAGAGGATAAGATATACAAAGATATATTCAAAATAGAAAATATCACATGCCACATTTTTCACATGAAAAACTTGCATTTCTCATGCCTTTTTTCCCTAATATATACTCCTGTTGTGTGTGCTGTGTGTTTTAGAGAGAGAGAAAAGAGAGAGAGATGGAATGTAACACGGAGCTTTGCCTCAGTCCATTAGGTTCTGATCAGTACTCTTGCAGGTAAATTATTTCAAAAGTAGAAAATATTAAATTTCTTTTGAGAAAATTAAATTTAAATATATATTTTTTTAATTATATATCTTTTGATTTTTAATTGAAGGACTGAAGAGGAGATGAAACCACTCACAATATCATACAAAGGCCAGATTAGCACTTGTGATGTAACTGAAATTCAGGTTTAATTTTATTTTTCAATTTATAATCACATAAGTTTCAACATATCGCTTTAGTAATGTTCTCAAATTTTATTCTAAAAATATTACACAATTTACATAAAAGAGTTTGTAAATAAACTTCAGGCCAGAGCGATCATATTCAAGGCGAAGCAAGATATGGAAATTGAAAATAATGGAAATGAAAATGAAACAGAAAAATCATTTGTTTATCTCAGATCGAATTCTGGTCTCTCCATGAAGAAATCTCTTCAGAGGTTTCTCACTCAAAGGAGGATTATCAAAACGCACAACTTGAAGGATACCAATAATTCTTCTAATTAGAGGACAATAATTGCATTTCTTTTTTTTAGTTATTTTATTTTATTTTATTTTTTTCAGGAGAACTACAAACGATCGCTTGATGTTTATTCTCTTTTAGGTAGGCTCATATGCCTTCACCTAAATTTTTAGATCAATCTTGCTAGACGCGGGATTCGAACCCCTTATCTATAGATAGATGGGGTTGGTACCATGACCACTAAGCTAATCTAGTGGTGGTTTATATGCAAGAATTTCCACTTAATTATGCACATTATATTTCTTGATCCTTATCTTAATTACTATTTTTGGCCTTAGAGTACTTGTAGTTCTTAAATCATTTTATATTGTAGTAAATTTCTTATGATAACTCTGCTGATCAGATTACCTCCATATAATAGATCTTCTTTATATTCCTTCCAACTTTTTGATACTTTCTGATTTAATGGAATCTCGATAGACACTTCACCCTGACGTACTTAAAAAAACAAATTGAAATTCCAAACAAACAATTCCACATTAAAACTAAAACCAAATCAAAATGGTCGCACACAACCATTCAACATAATAATTAACTAAAAACTCGAGTCTTAATTAAGCCAAACAAGGTTCCACAAATTAAGCTCTAATTATTAATTAAATACTACACCACCATTTAATTAACTCACTCAAACCCTAATTAAATTAAAGCTTAGAGGAGAGACCGAGACTCATACGGATCTTATCGGATTCGGTTAAAACACGATCACGCGTTATTTCTTTCAAAGAAACACATCCGCTAAGAGCCATGGACATCTCCAGTTCGTCTCTCAGCATTTTAAGCACATGCTTAATTCCGGCCTCTCCATTTACAGCTAATCCATACAACACAGGCCTCCCAATCTTAAAAAATAAAGAAAAAATATTAATTAAGTTTGAATTTATAGCATTAAATTTTTTTTTTTTAATGTTCTAGCATTTAAATAATTTTTAGAATATTTTGTACATTTTTTTACTTACAAAAATGCCAGAGGCGCCTAAAGCGAGAGCTTTAAATACATCGGTTCCACGGCGGACTCCACCGTCAAGAAAAACCGGAATTCTTCCTTTCGCTTCTTTCACCACCTAAAAAATCAAGTATAAATTATATATTAATTGATTAATACTATTTTAATATTTTTTTAATGAATTTATAAATATAATTAATTATTTATATACTTCTTCAAGACAGCTGATCGTAGCGGGACTATAGTCCAGCTGGCGAGCGCCGTGATTTGAAACTATAATTCCTGCTGCGCCACATTCTATCGCCTTTCTAGCTGTTTATTGTACAAATAATTAAAAAATAATGCAAATATTATTATTAACCACTTATATGATAATATATAATTTTTTTATTATGAAATTTGAATATGTACTGTCTTCTGCTGTCATAATTCCTTTGCACAGAATTGGGAGTGAAGTAATTGTTTGGAGCCACTTCACATCCTAAAAATAAATAATAAATAAATAACAGTTTCAGTTTTTATTTTTTATTTTGTGCATAAAATTAAACTTAAATGTTTTAAAAAAATTTAATATATACCTTCCAAGAAAGAGATTGGTCCACTTGGCTAGCAGCATAGGCAGCCAATCCAGAATCATTCGCCTAAAAACACAAACAATACAACAAATATTATATATTAAAAATACAAAAATAATTATTAAAATAATAATATTGAAATTGTAAAATTATTTTTTTGCATTGCCTCGTCCATTTTGCCAAGATCAAGCTCTTCAAAGTTCTTCAGCGTCAAATGTGGAGGCAATGTAAACCTGAAAACAATTTCATTTCATTTTAGCAAATAAATTATATAAAGTATTCCAATATATCCAACTAAATTTGAACATCAAATATTGTTACATTTCCATATAGTGTAAGCATTAAATAATGTCATACCTGTTTTTAATGTCAATTTCCCTTCTGCCAATACGAGGCGTATCAACAGTGAGTGCAATTGCCTTGTAACCAGCCATTTCAGCCCTCTTTACTAATTGCCTCACTATATTTCTGTCCTTATAAACCTAATAAATTAATAATATCAACAAACTATAGTAAAAACCAGATATTAAATGAATAATATATAAGAATTTCTTAAATATGATTAATTGAAGTTTGGTATTAAAAATATAAATTACATAAAGCTGGAAGAAACGGATTCCTGGTCCTGTTGCGTTAACCTCTTCAAGACTGCTAGTTGACCATGATGATAGTGTCTATTTTTTAACAAGTATTTATAGTTAACTTGATCCATGTAAAATTATTCATAACAAATATGTTTTTTTCCTTCATATATGTTTAGACATTATTAATTGGTACTATATATATTTATGACGGAAAAAAATAAAAAATAGTAATTGGTCAAACCATTATAGTTCCAGCCGAAGCTGCAGCCCTAGCTGTGGCAAGTTCACCTGTATTAATATTTTTCAATTAAACAAAATTTAACTATGTGTAATTAAATTAATATTATACTTATCTAATGTTGATTATAAAAAAATTATATAAAAAACCATCAGGATGGGCCATTTTTTGCATGGCGGATGGTGCAATCATAATTGGCATTGAAATCTTGTACCCCATAACTGATGTTGCCATGTCAATTTTTGTCACGTCAACCAAAACTCTAGGCCTAAACCTGTTTTTATTCATACAAATAATAAAATTGATTTTTTTTTTCAAAATATCTAATTAATATTAATATTAATTAAATATTAGTTTACTATTTAGCAGCACGGTTTGAGTGACATATTTTAAGTTGTCAAACTAAATCATAATTATTTGATTCTTCATTTCATAATTAAGATTGAATCCATCATTTATATTATATTGTGAACATAATTTAATTTGGACTTAAGTTTCCTTCAAAACAAAATTGGACTTTAAATCTTAATGATCAAATAATTTTTCTTTTTGGAGATAAGTATTCATTGAATGTTTATTGCTCAAGTTGAATTTTAGATTTTTCTTGCATTGCACGTTCTTATCAAGAACTAATTTAAACTCTTTAACGTGATCCACTGGCATACTTGCAAACAAATTACTCAAAAAAAAAAAAAAATTGGGAATATTCCACAATTAGGGTCCCACAAACTGATAAAAAAATGTCAATTTGTTAACTTAATCACTATCTTTAGAAAGGATGCTGATTTTTTTGTAGCACCTTTTCTGTGATGATTTGTATAACAAGTAATACTTACACAAACCTTAAAAACTTTACATGATTGAATTGATTTTGATACATATGTTTGGCTATATTATGCTTTTTTAATCCACATAATATTTTGTTGTATTATTTTGTTACAAATAATATTAATTTATCTGATTTAAGTTTTAGATAATTTTCAACATAATAGTCAACAATAAAGTGATTCATTGTCCTCAATACATAGTCAAAACAACACATGAATTATATTATGAAACCCTAAATTCCAGGACTCTCTTTAAAAAATTAAAACCATTTAACCTATTAAGTTCAACCACGTGACACATAATATTAGATTTAAAAAAATCATCAGACTAATCAGATCACCTTTTTTAATGATATAAAACTGAAGTTAAAGAGAAAAAAAACTTACAAAATCCTTGAAAAAGCCTCTCTATTTTCTTTCAAAGTCCATTGATCCTCTGCTCCAGCAGAATAATAGTCATAAACCATTTTTGGTAATTTCTTCTTTGCAAGCTCCTCATATTCACTCACATTTGTAATCTCCATATTTTTATGTTTGTATAATAGCCTTATTAAGAGAAAAAATAATCTTATTTTGTCAATTAATCCATCTTTTTTGAGAATTTTTTTTATAAAGAAGTCATTAGATGAAAATAAGATGTGACTCTTTGCATTCTATGATCTTATTTCCCGAGAAATTGATAAAAATAAGTCATAGCACAACCCTAAACCTTAATAAGGTTCCATTTCCATGAACCCATTAATGGAATTCAAAACACACACAATATTACTTTGAGCCAACATAAGCTTCAATCAACGGAAAAAGACTCTATAATGAAAAAACAATTGAAGAGATAGTATGAATGAAAAATGAAAAGAAAAAAGGATCTTACAAGGAAGGAGGAGAGTGGAGAGAAAAGTGTGAGGAATGATGAACAGAGGTCTCGTATTTATGCTGAGGTGGAATCTTGGTGGTCTACAGAAAATTATCCGTCCACGTAGATCAGCCAGTAAGAAATGATATTTTCTTTCCAACACCATTTTAACCAAATCCAGAAACCTCCATTTATTTAATATACATTCATTTAGTGTATATACAAATTATGATATGCATTCCTTCAGTATACATTCGTTTCATATATATAACTATTATAAATTCTAGTTCAGAACCCGTGATTGAATGGATATGTCCAGCTTTTGTTAGCAGAGGGAGGGTGTTTGAAATAATGTCAGTTTGGAGGAGAGGATGATGCTTATCCTTCGTGACTTTTTTTTTGACTTTTTGGGGGGAGAAACAAATGAAAAGAAGAAATAAAGGTTCATCTCTTTTATTTCTTGGTATAGAACCAAAAAAATAAAGAACAAAAACGGTTAATATGAAACTACTGAGAACCTTCCTATGAATTTCTTTTTTTTAGGAAGAACTACATGGTTTGATTTTTATTTTATTTTTAATCAATTTTATTAGATGTAGGATTCGAATCACTCATCTATGAAAAGATGGAGTTAATACTTTATTACTAGACTATCTTAATGATGATATGATTATGATAATGATTATTATTATCATTGTCATTATCATTATTATTATTATTAATTTTTTTTTATTATTATCATTATTGATAAGACAGGATTATCAGTATTACTGTGATCAACGAATATCAAAATCAGCTTTCATATAAAAATTATAATTAGGGCATCTTGGTCTCAATTGGCTTTGATCTTTATATTTTCTCTTTGAGTAGTTTCTAGATTGTTGGATTTTATATAAAACCCTAGTTAGGGCATCCAATTAAAGAGGCAAAATCCAATACAAAATATAGCTATAATCCAAAATTAGGTATTATACAAAACTAGTAGGGCCAACTTTTTTTAATTAGAGGACCCATTTTTATTATGTCAGGTTATAGATTCCTGAATTTAAAATTCATTATCGAATAAAGATAAAATTTAACTTGCACAAAAACAGAAGTTGGTATCTTATGTCATGTCACAAGGAGCATAGAAAAATGAGAATTAAACAACATTTTGAAGGCGGGGGAAAAATTACAATACTATACTAAATATTGATTAAATATTTAGTCTAAATAAAAAGAGTTTGCGAAAAATAAAGAGTTATACAATATGTTTTGGAAAAAAATTGAAAGGGTTTTGAAATTTTTTATTGTTTTTTAGTTGCAAGTTCCAACTCTTACAGATAGTTAAATTATGGCTTCTGTGGTGAGCTTAAGACTTCATCCTCTTGAAACAACTTGATGTTATAAGATACCTGCATTTCAATATGATATTTAAGTTTCAAAATTTGAAGTTATTAAAATTGTTCCTTACTCTATTAAAGATTCCACACTCATTTCTTTTCACACATTCCACTGTTTGAACATACATAAATTCAGTGTACTTTTGTGTAGAGGTGATTCCGATTATGATTAAGTTTAATTCTTGACTAGCCAATTTTTCATTATAATAACATATTATATATAGATCTATTTTTAGTTTGTATTTTTTTGTAGAGGTGATTCCGATTATGATTAAATTTAATTCTTGACTAGCCAAGTTTTTCATTATTGATTTTTCAAAATGATTATAATAACATATAGATCTATTTTTAGTTCGAATGAGTCAATAACGATAAAATTTGATTCTTAAAATAAAGGCCAAAAAAGAAACCAGCTAATTGTAAAAGAACAAAAAAAAAAAATTTAGGCCATGGACATGTAAATTGAGTGTTAAATATATAGTTTTCTTAAATTTTATTATAGATTTATACACTTGCCACATTTACTAATGGAAGTCTACAAATAAATTAGGAAATAGTATATGTCGTTATCACTCATCAGTATAAATATTAATACTATTTGTTTGCGCAAGCATTTTACTCAATGCCAACTTACATTAGATTTTTGTTATCCCTTTTCTTTCCATTATTTTTTTTATCCCACTTGAACATTGATGAAATTGATATTTTTCAGTGACAGAACTATTTAAGGCCCAAAATTTTCAGTGACAGGACTAAATTTTACTTGTTATCTTATTGTGTTATTTTAATTCATGTAATTATGCATAATTTGGGCCGAGGCTGATTAAATGAGATGAATACATATTGGATTATTTTGGTCCTTTAATATAAAGTTAGTAAAATAGAATAGGCCCAAGTTTGTGTATGCAAGATTTGATGAGATACGGATTTTAAAAATTTAGGCCCAAGTTTGGATTTGGTCCATTTGGATGTAGTGATACGGATTTTATCAAAATATCTTGGTTGCAATCATAAATTAGACTTTTTATAAAAAAAAATCCATTTATTAAAAATCAAAATAAAATAAATAATATATTTGATTGCAGAGAAATAAGTAAAATTACTCCACAAAGGTTCCTTATTTAATCGAAATTCATATGAAATGAACTTATTTTTGTGCATGTTACCTGAGTATACAAACAATTCTCAAATCTACTTAGAACAAAGCTTGATTCTCCGAATCGAATTGTAAGTAGGGTAACAATTTGGAATTTTGTTGTGGTCTTAATCTGAATTAAAAGGTTTGTAATGTATTAACTCATGGCCTTAATTTCAAATTATGTACAACATATCTGGAAGATTATGCAGATTATATCTTGTCTTGCGGAGTGCACAACAAATCTGGAAGAGCATTACTTATTTTGTTTGTGATGAGAAAAATATTCAGCTGACAAAAATTGATGATACTTTGAAATTTTGGAAGACTAAAACATGATATTTCATTTTTTAAAGACAAATATGATATAACACAAGCAAATCAAACACTTCAACACACAGTAATACTATTCAAACACTTCAACACACAGTAATACTATTCAATATTCATCTTGTACTACAATCAAAAAACACACAAAAAAATTCTAAACACAAATAATCATATTCATAGTGTCGCAACACTTTATTTCATTCATTCATATATCCACTTATAATCCCCCCCTTACATATCCACACCGAACCCCCTAATTCACTCCCTCATGCTCCGAAAAGCAATCACCGAAAAATGACTAGCCAACAATCAGTGTGAACCAATCAACAACACAATAATAAATAATTATACCCCATCAATCTCTCTCTCTCTCTCTCTCTCTCTTCAAAGCCTAGAGATAAGCAAAGGCACAGAAACCGAGCCGGACTCCTCAACCATCATCTCCAGTTGGTTCAAATCCCCATACCTCTCCAGTACTCTCATCCTGCATTCTTCGGCGGCCATTAAACCTGTTGAATAAGCTCCGTGTACCGTGCCGGTGAATTTAATGCTGGTGGCTTCGCCGGCAAAGAATAAGTTGTCAACGGGAATTCGGAGCCGTTCGTATAAATCCCGCGGTTTGTTGACGGCGTCGTAGGTGTAGGATCCTAGCGAGTTTTCGTCTGTTCCCCAGTGGGATACCAAATACTGAATCTGGTTGAGAGGAAAGAAAATAATAAATAACAAAGAAAGGTAATAAGCAAAATGTACTAGAGGAGAAAAATGCTGATAGTAAATACAACGGGAGGATGATCAGGACCTGCATTCAGAAAAACGGTGAATGATAAAAATAATGAAAGAAGCAAGGATTGAGATTTTGGTATAGTTTGTTTTACAACAGGTATCTAGGTATGTATGTACCAATATTATAACTAGACTTAAACTTGTTCGTACCAAATATACATAACTAATTAATAATAAGTGATGACAAAATGGAGGGTATCTGTGTAAATATAATTTATCATAAGGGATGATTAAATGGAGGATGAGTGTAGATAGGGTACAAGCACACGAATTTGAGAGCAATCGGAAGAGCAAGTGGCCTCACCGGAATTGTAACTGGATCGGAGGCGGTGAATGAGAAATGGCTCGAACGAGTTAGAGTACAAACCACCAATCGAGCATCACCAGCTGTTTTAACTTAACCTAATCTCACCAGGTGGTGACCCCGCATGGAAGTGTCCTAACAGGCTGCAAGTCCACTCACAATCATGATTAAAAAACAGAACATCAACTATATCTGACAGACAGGTGGGCCCCTCACTCGTTCCAGAAATATCTAAATCCTTCATGGCCCGTCTGAAATTAAGTATGCCTTTGGAGTCTCTTTGTATATAGTACACAGCCAGTACAGACCATATAGGATTTAGATTTTAGATTTTAGATTTTAGATTCAATTCCACCCACACACACCCCACTCACTTGCTTTTAACCACACACACACACACACAAACACTAAAGAGAAAAAAACAACTCCCACATTGCATTCATTTGATTTTTCAGCCACTCACTCACTTACAAACACCCTCAAAAAAGATAACCAACGGGCCCACAAAAAGATAAATTACTTTCTTAAAAGGAAAGAAATTAAATATTTCCTCATGAGAAGGGATAGATAGATACTCACCGAGAATCTCAACTTCTAAAATGTAATGCTGCCACGTCACCGTGTTTGCTAATTAATTAACACACAACAAACAAAATGAGGGCACCAAAAAAATATATTTCCCCATTGCGATATCCATTTGAACTAGTAACATAAAAAAAATACTTTTTTCCTTTTTTCATCAATTTTGCAAATAAACCCTAAAAATTAAAAAATTCACGTACCGGCTCACACGCATCAGGCAGAATCCTCTGCAACTGCAGAAAAGCAAACTTAGCCGCCTCTTCATCCATCATCTTTTCAATATCATGAGCTAATCTGCCAGCTGGCATATAAACCAAAACCGGGTACCCAGTTGCCTTATGCAAATTCAAAAAATAACTACACCCGTACGAACTTTGCGAAACGACCCCTATGAATTCGACGTTCGGCCAAAACACCCTTTCGAAATGCAATGCGATTTTGTTTTCTGTCCCGATTGCTAAGTCTTTTATGGCGGATTGTTTCCAGGCGGGTAAAGCGGGTTGGAAGTTTATTTGGTTGGATTTTAACACGCCAAGCGGCACGGTTATTACAGCGGCGTCAGCCGTGAATTTTTTGCCGTTTTGGACCGTTATTTCTACTCCGTTATTGTGACGTAATATTTCCGTAACCCTAAGTAAATAATAAAAATATTAAAAAAAAATTTACTAATTAATTAAGAGCATTTAAGAAGTTTAAGGAACCTGTGATTAAGGCGAATATCGAGGCCTTTAGCGAGAGTGTTAATAACGGGTTTGTAACCACGGACCATTAGACCGTGTCCGCCTGGCAGCAACTCTTCCTATTTTTTAATATTAAATTTTTAAGTAAATTTAAGAAAAATAAATTATAAAATATAAGTGGAATGAATTAATATATTTTATTTTTTAATACCCCGTCCCAACATTGGATGGAAATATTATCAGCGTCAGTAGCAAACCAGCCTTCCATACGGCATAAATACCATTGAAGCACATCATTTGCAAGCCCTTCTTGTCTGGTAAAATAATAAAAAAAATTAGAAATTTTAAGAAAAAATTTAATGTTGTTAAAAAGTTTAGATGTTTATTTTTGAACCTTAAATGTGGATTTCTTTCCAAAACTGTACTGATGGCTTTTGCCACAGACATATCTTCCTTTTCTTGTTTCCTCAGCTTGTCTGTCTATAATTAAAAAAAAATAATAATTAAATTAGATTAGAATAAAATAAATAATTTAACTTATAATTAAAATAATAAAATTAAAGATTGCCTCTTCAAGTATAGTCTCAAAAACCTCTCCAATTCTTTGTACAAGCTCTTGAGGCACTTGCCGTCCATTTGTATCAAATAACGCATAACTATATATTAACAACAAATAAATAAATAAATAAATAAAATGAATAAATTACTCAAGAAAGACTGTAATATTAATATTATTTTTTATTATAATTATATTAAAATTATATATGAACCTTTCTAAGTCATGATCATATAAAACGGAATTATCTCCACTTGTTCGATAAAGAGGGAGACCAAGTCTACCAATTATTGGTGCCAATGGATTCTCTTCACATACTCCATGTAACCTAAAATAAAAAATAAAAATAATAACTAAAACTAAATTACAAAATATCATTTTTGAATCTCAAAATTCGAAGTTCAAAACTAGTTACCATGATGCACCAAGATCGACTGGAAAACCGAAAGAATAATCGGTGTAAATCCGGCCACCAATTCTGTCTCTTGACTCAAGCAAAACAACCTAAAAACATATAAAATCATGTATTTAACAAAATTATTTCATTATATTTTTGAATTCATATTATTATTGATTAAAAAGATTAAATTAAATACATCAAAAGATGCGTTTTTTAAGGCATGAGCAGCAGCAATTCCAGCAAATCCAGCACCAATTACAATTGCAGACGGAGAGCGAGATTTTCTCTTAATATTTGACACATATGACCCTAAAAAAATAAAAATATAATTTAACCAATCAAATTAATTAAATTATGAGTTACAAAAGGATGTAAATAAAATATAAATACAAGATAGCTTAGGCTTAGCTCATGCTCGTATTAGATGACATCATGTATAATTAAGTAATGATGAAATAATAATCAAGACGTGCTAGAAAAGAATATTAAAATATAAAGTAGTGTGTAACCCACTAAGAAATCCACCTAAACCTACCTAATAAAGGTAAATAAGAATATACCAAATTATAATACAACAAAAAAAATCTCTAAAACAATTATTAATCACGTCCTTTTTTGCATTTAGGTCCTTCATTTCCTTACTTTTTATAATAATAACCTTGTTTTTTTCTCTTTTCTTTCATGGTGGGCCCCACAGAAACGAAACAGGTCCACCAAGTTGGTAGAAAATTAATGTCAATTAAATCATTGTCATATTCTCATAAAAGTGGCAATAAGTCATTTTCATATTTCCATATAATATAAAGGTGACTATCATGTCCTACTTTTGAAGGTATATATCATGTGATATGCTATCATGCCAACAATATTAGAATAGGTCCACCATGGATCACCACAATCAGCTGATGTGGAGCATTCTCATTGGGTTGGTCCATAATGGACCAGATCTTATAATCATGACAGCCACATGTTTGGATTTGGCATATCTGAATTAAAGAAATATTCAATTTAACAAGCTCAAGCAACTGAGACTCAAGTCGAAGAATTCAATTTTGTCTCTAATTCCCTCTATAATTAATTGAAATTCAAATAAAATAGTCAATCATTTAAAAAAGGAACAAAAAGTAAAATAATCACTCTTTTTTGTATTTTATCTGTTCTTAAAGAGAAAATCATAAGAATAGAACTTCAATTGAACAGTTTCTTCAACTCAGATTTTTTGCTGTAATCTCTCTATCAAAATAAGGGTAATTATGAAACTTTCTAACTTGTAATTGATACAATTGATATTTCAATTGTATAAAACAGTAAGAATCAGCATCAATTTGTGCTAAAAAAGTTAAAAAGACCCCCAAAAATAAATTATACGCAAGAAGATTCAGCTTTTTTTTTTTAATTAAGTAGTATTTAAGCAATCACAAAGTGGTTCCAGCTAGAGTTCAGTTGAGACGAAACAGATTAAAAACAAAACAATCAGATTCAAGTACCAACATGCAAATCAACTCCAAAACGAACAAAAACAAGCTCAAAAAACACAATAAATATACCTTGTTTCTCCATTATTACTCAAACAGTGACGATTACTGCTCCTCAGATCAGAATTAGAACTGGGTATCGACAACTGAGGCGAGAAATGAGACAGAAAAACCAGAAGACAAGTAACGAAGTGATTCGATTTAGAATTCAGCCCCAGATTCACGAACCAGCTCATGCGGTACGCCGCAAGATCAATCCCCCTCAGTTCTTAACTTCCAAAAATCGAACCCAAAATCAAAACCCTCTCAATCAGATCCAATCTGAGGAGAAAATCAAAAAATCGAGCGAATTTGGGGGAGGAAGAAGATTGAGAAATTAAAGTGATTGAATTGATTAAAAAGGGATTAATTGATCGATTGATTGAGTGTGTGTTCGGTCAGGTGAATAGGAATAGGAATAGGAAATTGAGTTTAGGTTGGTTTGGTTTGGTTTTGAGTTTCCCACGGCAATGGGAGGTTGGATTTATAGGTAGTTTCCTATGGCGGGTCTGCGTACCTATCCGGTGAGGTTACCGCGATAAATTTGGGATACGTGACGTCACTTGTTTATGATTTTCCTAATTAGAAGAGTTTATTATAGTTTTTAGGAAAATTAATTAAACTTTATTATAGTTTGCTTGTAATATAATATGGAGATTAGAAAAGTTTCGAATATGCATAGTTTGTTGTGTTTTTCATTTTTGTTGTTATATATAAATTAAATGTATCTAGTGAATAATGCTTATGCAAAAGAAATTGATGTAAAAAGAAGTAAGAAAAATGTGTCATGATTATTGTTTCATGTTGATGAGTATATGGTTATAAATTCCTTATTGTTGTTTTATACAACGAGAGTTGATGATGTACGACGTGTTTTTTGCATCATTTAGCATGATAGTACATGTAAGCGATAAATAATATATAAAATTTATTTTTTTAGAGATAATAAAATAGTAATACGTAAAATAATGAAATTTTTTTTGTAGAAAATAAAAGTATATTGAAAAACGGAAGAAGCAGATACAATCGCGTTTTAAGCGTGTTCAATTCCGGCGTCGTTTATATAAGATAGTTATTTTATCACTTATCGACTTATCGTATTAGGAGAGGAAATCTATTTTGCTCATAACTATTGTTTCTATTCATTTATATCGATTATTTGTGTTGTCGAATTGCTTTACTCTCTCAATTCTTTACTTTGTTCATTTTGCATACCATAAGAAGTGAGTTGGCTGTTGAATAGTGATGTGGTCTGTCTATTGTAAGATCTTTCTCTATTTCATTTGTATCATATTCACGACATGATTGTTCCATGTGCATCTCATTCCTCTTTCTTTTTACTCACTTTTTTTTTGCACCATCCAACATCATGCACGCAATGCAAGCAAAAGGGGTAAAATAATAGGAGAGTGAAAAGGCACACCACGTTGTTAGAGTCAATTCAAAAAATAGTGTTAACTTATTATATATCATATTAATATGCCATTCTAAAGTTATTTTTTTTATTTTTGGCATGAACAAATATTAAAGGTCTAGTAAATATATTAATAAGGGAAGAATAGAAAAAAATAGTTGAGATAAGTAAATGTACTAAATCAATGGTTGACAAATCAATAATGTAGAGTTTTCCCTTATATTGTAAATTTTTATAATTATTATACATAAAATAGAATTATTATATTAGAAAAAGTAGACATAATGTATTTCTCTCTAGCAAACACATGACATTTAAAGGAGTTATTTTTTTAATAGGGTTGTTTTTTAATTTGCAAAAACAATGCTACTTTTTTATCACGCAAAAACTACTGTTTTGTCACATGTATTGGCGAAAATTGTTCTATTTTCACTAAAATGAGTGGTGAAAATTTATTTCGCCATCTGTGTTGGTGGCACCAAAATTTTCAATCTTACTTCATGTTATAAAATAAATGCAAAAAACACTAGTTTTGCAAATACAAAATAATCTTATTTTTGCAAATTAAAAAGGAACACTATCTTAAAAAACAATTTCACTTGAATGAAAAAAATAGCTTTTTGTTGTTCGGTCTGCTAAGTCAAATTTATATATAGATTTACTTTTGGAGTGCTAACATACGGCATATTCTTATTTATTATTTTTGTAAAATAGATATACTACTACATCATGAATTTATTTTGGTGGAGCTTTGCACGCTATGCGTGCTTAAATTTATTAAATCAAATACAACGAAGTAAATCAATAAAGAAGAACACATAAATTAATACATATTATATTTTTTTCTACTCTTTCATGCTCTAATATATTAATATAATGTTACTATTCAAAAATTTCATATAGAGAAGTGATAGAAAACTTAAAAATGAAAGAAAAAACATAAATATGATATTATTTCCTATTTTTTCATGATATAATGTATTAATATTAATATAATGTTACTATTTAATAGAATATTAATTGGTGGTATTATTAAGGGAGGTAACTTGAGCAGCAAGGAGTTGATTTGTGACAAAATGGCATCCATGAGGGAAGCAACAAGTATGAAACCATGACATCATCCTACCAGGTTGAGTTTCTGCGCCACGTGTAATCCCATTTTTACCCTTTTTCCTAAAAAACATTCTCATGTCACTTTTGTAAAACAACCCTGTTTTGTAGAAAGTTGCAGAAAAAAGTACTTGCATTATTAATTAAATAAATTAGAATGATACTCTTATTTGATTCTCCTTCAACCATGATTTTTTCTAAATTCATACATTAACCAGTTTAAAGTGAAATTAATATATGAGAGAACAAAAGGAAGATGTAATTTTCTATATTTTCTTAAATAATGATGAGATTTTTGCAATTTACAATAATATTTTGGAACATATTTATCAATTATTATAATTTATAATTTATAGGATTTTTATATGTTGCCCGACTGCTAATTGGACAGCTATTATTAGGTCTTGATTTTTAAATCCGACAGTTCAAACATCACAAGAAATTACTCTAATAAGACTTTTCATTCGAGTATGCTACTAAAATAATATAAAAGGATAAAGTAGTAATTGTATTTTTTAAGAAAGCTGATCATTCTTTTTTCCTTTCATGCTCCTCCACGAGTTTCATTCAATGTTGAATGAATTAATAAAAGTTATTTTTTCTAAATTTATGTTGAATAAAATATTTTAATGACACATATTTTTTCTTTTCATGCTCCTCCAGGAGTTTCATTCATTGTTGAATGAATCAGTGAAATCTATTTTTCCTAAATTTATGTTGAATATATTGTGTTTATGTTGAATAAAATATTTTAACGACACATATTTTTTTAGTATTAATATATATTTTGAAGTCATAATATATATTTTAGTTCGATGTACTATTTTGAATCTCCATATAGATTTTGAAGTGCTAATACATAATTTTTTATTCTAATTCCCAATTTTGGTGTTAATATATCATTTTGTGTGAATATACTAATTTCGGTGTGAATATATCATTTTTACAATTAATAAATTATTTTTTTATTTCAATGTATATCATCTTTAATGTTTAATATATTATTTTTGTACATGATATTGGTGTCAAGCATATACCATTTAGCCATCAATACCAATTGTACATTTTTTACTTAAATGGAAAAATGTAATGGAGAAGTGAAAAATAATATAGAAATAAGAAAATAAGGAAATGGAGGGCTGAGTAATTAATGGTGCAATTAATTACTAAATACCCAAAATAACCCCCTTCAATTTAAATGAATGAGGTTTATTCTATCATGAATTATAAAAAAATGGTCGGGTACTATAGAAGGACTCTTATTTATAACCCTTTCAAGTTCATCCCCTTTTGCATCTTAATTTTATTATAATAAAAGTTCTTACAATTAAATTTACCATAAAACTACCATATAAACAATTAAAATATTTACATTAAATGCTAAAATTTAATTAGTTATACATATAAGAATATTTAAATAAAATAAAAGTAGACATTGATCATACTTTGAATTTAAGGCATGTAATATATTATAGTTATATAATGTATTTTTATATTCTTAAAATACTTGTTACTATGAAACTAATATACTTGAAATATGCATGTGTTGCGGAACCTACGGGTTCAACCATCCTTAGGATCATCGTAAAGGAAATAAAGGTACGAGATACGTAATTAAAATTTATATCTTCTATTCGTTCTTCTTCCTGAAGCTCGACACGCGAACCTCCTGGCTCCTCATAGGAATGAAGAACTTGATTGCTTACTAATCTCCAAAGTACGAGATCTCTAGTATCCACGTGAACTTCAGACAGACAGAATAATGGACTCAACTAGACGAGTCTGGATAAAAATTATTTTAAATATATTTACAAAATTAATATTTATATAAAAATTAATTATGCAAACTAATAATATATTTTGAAAATGAGTGAAAATATTAAGATGGTGAATATTTTTTATTTAAGAGCCTCCTTGTAAAAGTGGTTAAAAACTTAAAATATCTAAGTTGTAGTGATACATAATAATAGTGGGTCCCACATTTTTTTAAAGGGAAAATATTATACTATAGGATTAACTGTGAGATCAAATAATGTTATCATATGAAATGTCTTTTTTTTACAGCAAAAAGGCACACAAAATCAAGAAGAAATCCTTAGTAGTGGGCTCACGTTCTTTATCAAAGTTATTATTTGAAATCTATTATATAACGGGTTAGAATGAATCACTCAAAGATTTACTCGTTTTTCATTCTTTACAGTGCACAAAAAGCTACTAAAAAATCTCATAGAAACACATGTGTCACGTTGTAGAAAATTGAAGAATTATATATAGGAAGAAAAATTTCTTACTTATATGAAATTAGTTAATAATTTTAGTCTTTTAAATATGTTATTTTTTTGTTTCCGCCTTTTGAGATCAGAAAATATTAATTCAATACTTTCTAATTAAGTTTTTTTGTAAGTATCGATATAAAATCTGAATATGGATAAAACTCCTTAAACTTGTACATGTTAGATTATCACATAAATGGAAATGTCCAGTGGCTTAGAACTCGAGGGAATTCAAACTCTTTGAATTTAATGCAATCAATATGCCGGTGGCATGAAATACGTTCCAATTAATTACGCAATCTATGTTATAAATGTGATTGAAGAAATATTTTACAGAAAAAGCCTCTAAAAAGATGGGCTTTTTTTACAGAATTAACCAAACCTATAATAACTTCAAATAATAAGATTTAGATGATCGTTTTTTTTTGGTTTATAGTACTTCGCTATTTTAATTTGTAAGGCTATACGACAGCTGACATCATAAATAACTCATAAATAGTATGAAAGTATGATTGCCTAGTACTGTATATTAGGTAGTGCGATAGTGAAATATAAACGTGTCATCTTTAGGAAATTAATGAGTCAATTATGATAATTGAAATCGTACAAATGATGAAAAAGGCCTCCATTTATGAAAAAAAGACCTCCATTTATGAAAATGTAAAACGTGGACAAATCATTGATTTATCTTGGATAAGGTGATAAGAAAAAAATCTTTCATTTATAAGAAAAATAAAAATCTATATGTATGGTAGAAAATCATCCAACAATTCAGTTTTTTAGTGTCGAGGTTCACAATATTAGCATGAAAGCATAATAATCGTGTTATATTTTATGAGGTCAAGGACTCAAAACTGAAAATTTCGCAACAACTCGATTATCCTGAAATATAAAATAATATAAGATTGGGTACCTAAATATATGTACATGTTGCACGTGTCGAAATGTTTACAAGATTCCAACATCTAGAAAATCCGATCTCGTTGGGCATATGTTAATTCAATGGTCTAATTTTTCTCCTGTATCCATTGTTTAAATTTGGATAGAAAAAAATGCAGGTAACAATACAAAAATATAATGAATCTAAATGATAGGTAATTAAAGGTTTTGGTTAATTTGCAAGGGGATAATAGAAAGTGAACCTGCTAATCATAGATTTATAAACCGTATCTGATGTGGGGGAAGGAGCAACTAAGCTGAAAAATTATGATGGTCTAAGTGTCATTTTGAAAAAATTAATTTTATGATGCTGTAATATTTTGTGTCCTGATTCAGAAATAAGAGGCATTGATCCTGTAAATTACAAATAAATAAGATAGTAAAAATATCCAAATTTAAAGCCGATGATATTCGAGTCAGTTGGAGTAGGTGCCCTAAATTTTACTTGATATTAAATCCAAATCCAACAAAAACATAAAATTTGTGTATTTACACGATTTTCTATGAAGGCCCAAAATAGCCTATAAATTTATATTTTGGGGACTTGACCCATTTTTAATACATTTTCAAATTCAGCCCAAATTATGCAAGCATGAAAATCATTATAAAACATGCATATTTTGAAGTTGTAATATAATAAATATATACACTCCTGTAATTATTTGTTATTTTTGGGTCAAAATAGATCCTAAAATTTACTATAATACCAAAAAAAAAAAAACTAATATTTCCAAAAAAATTTTAGGAGGCCATGGCACCTCCCGGATTGATTTGACCATAGAGGCATGTCCTGGATATTTGATAAAAGAAAGGGTCATCAAGGTCCACAGTGGGAAATCCCGTGAAAAAAAATTATTTTCCATCAAATTTTTTAAAAAAAGAATAACAAAAATCTAATGTAAGTTGGCACGGAAGAGTTAAAGCTTTCTAGCTCAAACGGTTAACTACTCTTAAACTTTAGAAATAAATCCCGACAAAATTTAAATCTCAGTAAACACAAATACTATTTAACATTTCTTTCAATCCATTTACGGTGCTTTTGAATCTCAAAAAAAGTTAGCACCTCAATTATGAATAACCGGGAGTTGAGATATTAAAAAGAAGGAAAACAAGAAAAAAAGCAAAAAAAATTGGTTTAATCTCGACCGTTGGATATAAGGATAATACTAATCCCCTTAAATCAGGGCTTTGCATCCAAATATGTAAACACTAATGTAACAACTCATTCAAAATGTAACAATCAACCCGCCACACAGGAATTTATTCAGAAAGAAATGATAGAGGTTCTGAATTGCTCATGGGGTTTTAGTTTTACAACAGCAGAGATAAGGCTTCTTTCTCTGTTTCTCTCTTCCCTTCTTCTTCTTCTTCCTTCAATGGAAGCTATTGGGTCTCAGTCCCTCTTCTCTTTTTCTTCTAATATTTGGTATGCTTTCTTCTCTCTCGCTTCGTGTGAATGATGCCTGTGCGTTTGTGTCTGAGTTTTCATTTGGGTTTTTTTATTTTATTTTAATTGTAGTTATTTTGCGGTTAATTGGTTTGAAAAGCAGTTGAATTGTATGCTCAATTGCTGATTATTTCGTACATTTTCTGGTAACATGTTTAATAATTGGGTTATTCAGCTGATTAATTCGAAATGCGAAGCTAATTTCAGCCATTTACTTGCTTATCTCATACTGAAATGTCAGAAAATCATCTAATTAAGCTCACAACTCACCAACAAAAATCACCAACTCTCCATTTTTCAGCAAAACCAAAGTCTCAATCCCCTCAAAGCCTCAAACCCTCAAACTAAACCCTTACTACCTCAATGGGCGGCGAAGACTCGAAGTCCTCTGTCACGACATGCTCGCTCCGAGGAAGTTCATGCGCAAGAAGAAGAAAGAGGAGGTTTTTAAGGACGCAGCAGATGAAATTCGGCAGAAGAATTGGAGAAAGATGATGAGCGAGATTGAGGAGTCGGGATCGGCCGTGCAGGCTCTCAGGAAACAGAGGATGAAGATGGAGTCTCTGCCTAAGGACGTTGTGTTGGGGACTCTGACAAGGTTTAAGCAGCTGAGGAAATGGAATATTGTGGCAGAGGTAATTATTGGAAAACAATGTATTTTTGGGGGAAATTTTCTTGTACCCTTGTAAAATTTAAAAATGTGACGTATAACCTTGCAAAATGAGAAATATCATGGATGCC
This sequence comes from Juncus inflexus, assembly GCA_024447665.1. Taxonomy (NCBI): domain Eukaryota; kingdom Viridiplantae; phylum Streptophyta; class Magnoliopsida; order Poales; family Juncaceae; genus Juncus; species Juncus inflexus. Next base: position 8,182,343 of record JAJHPC010000002.1, on the reverse strand, counting down.
CCTATAAAAGATAAGAATATCAAGTGTTTCTGTACAAAACATAAAATGGACTTTTATTTGTACAAAATTAAGACAGAAAAAAGGTAACTTTATTTCTCTACAAAACTTTTATTCATGATATTTCTCATTTCTCAGTGTCATACACAATATTTTGATCTTTTATAACGGACAAATGCAAAATTCCACCTTTTCTACGAACAAAAACAATTAAATATTTATATTATTTCTTGATCTCAGATTTTGGAATGGCTAAGAACGCAACACTGGTGGACTTTCAACGAGATGGACTTTCTCATGCTAATCACAGCTTACGGAAAACTCGCTCAATTCGACAAGGCAGAAAAAATCATGAAACACATGAACAAAAACGGATTCAAACCGAGCGTAATATCTCATACGGCTTTAATGGAATCTTATGGAAGAGCAAAACAGTATAATAAGGCCGAAACGATATTCAGAAGGATGCAAACAGTGGGGCCCGCGCCGTCACCTTTGACTTATCAGATTATACTGAAGAGTTTTGTTGAGGTAATTAATTGTTGATTAATAAATATAAATACAAGAAACTATAGGGTTCTTTTTGAAAAGTTTCAAAAGAGCCCCTATTTTATTGAAAATCGTTATCCTTCTAAACACCGTTTTTGCCTTACTATACAATTTCGCCTTCGACTTATCAGATTATACTTAAGACTTTTGTTGAGGTAATTGAATGTTGCCAAAAAACCCAAAATGGTTATGAGTAAAGGGAAATTTGCATAAAATCCCCTACATTATTGAAAATTGCAAAATTGCCCCTCCGTTATTAAGAAATTCAACATTTAGTCTACTACTAAGGCACTAAAAGATGACACGGACTAAATTTTGAATTTCTTATTAATGTAGGCCCTTTTTTTTGCAATTTTCAATTATATATGAGCTTTTTTGCAATTTAGGGATAATAGAGAGGCTTTTTTGTAAATTTCCCACGAATAACTAACTAAACAATTAAACATTCATTATATCTTTCCAGGGCGATAAATACACCGAGGCCGAGTCGGTCTTCGACTCTCTATTAAAAGAAGAAAGGGCCCCGTTCAAGCCCGATCAAAAAATGTTCCACATGATGATATACATGTACAAAAAAGCGGGAAATTACAAAAAGGCCCACGAATTATTTTCTGAGATGGAAAAACGGGGCGTTCCGCAAAGTACCGTCAGTTTTAACAGCTTGATGTCTTTCGAAAGTGATTATAAGAAGGTTTCCAGTATTTACGACCAGGTATGTGAATGAACGAATTATTATTATCTTTTTTTTGGTTTTTTTTTTTCTTGAAGCGCCCTGGATGTATTTATATTTGTAAAGGCTCTCTTTCTGTAATATTTAAAAAAAAGACCTACATTTGAGTTTTTCATAAAAACCTCCATATCATTGGAATACTTGAAAGAGCTCTATTTTTAACCGCATTTAAAAAAAAATCCCCTAGTTCAGTTTAAAAATAAATAAATAATAGATAGATGATGTGTAAACATTTTCTATTTTTGAAAATTTCCCATTTTTAATTTTTTAAAATTTTTTATTTTTTTAATATTTGATAGATGCAAAAGGCTGGAGTGAAACCAGATGTGGTGAGTTATTCATTGCTAATAAGAGCTTACGGAAAGGCGAGGAGGGAGAGTGAAGCTCTTGCGGTTTTTGAAGAGATGCTTGACGCTCAAGTCATGTAATGATAGTTTATTATTATTCAATTGTAAATTAATATTTATTTTTATTATATTTTTTGTTTTTGTTAGGCCGACACGAAAAGCGTACAACATATTATTGGACGCGTTTGCCATATCAGGAATGCTCGACGAAGCCAAAACCGTCTTCAAAAAAATGAAAAAGAATCGGTACTAATTTAAACATTATAAATTTATCTGGATTCTTCCAAAAAAACCTATATTTTCTGGTATTTATGGAAAACTCCCAATTTTTTTTTTAATATTTAAAAAATCTCCTACTTTGAACTTTCCATTTTCCGACAAGGCAAAAACACCATGACATTTAAATAATAGAGATATAATCTGCAAAAATAAGTTAACATATTGTTTATCATTATTAAAATACTATTTGAATAGTATTAAGGGCTATTTTTTTAGATAAAAGCTAAAGTTAATAATTTTTTTAGAGCTTTAAAAATTAGGGTTTTTATTAATTTGAGAACAAAATTATGTATATCTTTTTAATTTCCGATATCAACTTCATCCTAATCCCCTAAAAACATAATTTTTTATATTATATTATTTAATTTAATATTAAGATTTTATTTAAAATTTAACTAGATGCGAGCCCGATTTATGCACCTACACAACGATGGTCTCGGCCTACGTGAACTCCTCCGACATGAAAGGCGCGGAAAAATTCTTCCGCCGGATCAAAGAAGATGGCTTAAAACCCAACGTGGTCGTCTACGGCACCCTCATGAAGGGCTACTCAAAAGAGAACGATCCATCCAAGGTTATAAGAGTTTATGAAAGAATGCGGGCTCAAGGAGTGAGTCCGAACCCGACGATATATACGATCTTGATGGATTGTGTTGGGAAGAAGGAGGGGTTTGAGGGCGCGGCGGGGTGGTTTAGGGAGATGGTGGGCAAGGGGTTCGTGGCGGATAAGAAGGCGAGGAGTATTTTGTTGGGGTTGGTGGGGAGCGAGGAGGAGAGATTGGAGGCAAATGAGTTGCTTGGTGTTGTCGAGGAGGGAGAGAGAGTGGAGGGGAGCGAAGTGGTTGGTGTTGAGGGGGAGGTGAGTGAGAAAGAGATTAATGATGAGAATTTGGAAGGAGAGAGTGAAATTGATGATTTGGATGAATTTGATGATGATGATGAGGAGGAGGAGGAGGAGGAGGAGGAGGATTTGGGATTGGTTTCATTGGAAGAAAGGAAAGAATTAGCTTTGACTTGATGTTTTTGGAAGTGTGAAGTTTTGATGAATTAAGTTTGGTTATGTTTTTATGGTGTAAGAAAGGATTATTGTTATTTTTTGAGAAGATAGGAACTATAGGGAGGTTAATCATGTGGGATTATCATTATGGGATTCATGCACATACAGTTTTTTTAACCGATTACTTAGATATTACAAATCTTCGAAATGGCGATAGCATTTTTAACTAATTGGCCGGGGGAGTGGCAATGGGAACCCATTATAAATTAATTGGCAAGTGGTAAAAAATATGTATATACCACCTAAGTAATCAGTGTCAATTCTATGGTTGTTTGTCAACCTATAATTAGTCCTCCTTAATCTGACTGATTAAAAAGAATAATGACAGGATCATAAACATTAACCACCGAATTGACCACTGTATACTTAAATGACAACCAATCAAAAGCCAATTGAATCATGATTACAAACACAATTTATGTTTCCTTGAAATCTTTTCATGCTCGAATTTTCTAGTCTGAGTGAATATTGCACACTATTCTCAATATTTCTTAATTGATCAATAAGCTCTCTTATTTTATTTGAGACTTGATCTTCTTGGATCTTCTTTGACATTTCGGGTATATCCTTGCCAGATGCACGAGCCACCGCTTCGTTTCTGGTATATTCTGTGGAGCTATCAAAGATCATCTTCTCAGCATCATCAACAAGTTTTCGATAGTCTTCCAGCAACACAAGCAAATATACACTGACAATTCTCCTTCCCTGTTGTTAACACAGAAAAACCAAATATTAACCAAGGAGTCTCTCAACCCAGTAATAGTGGTTTTGAATCTCAAAATAAAAGACAGTATAGTACTAGTTTGATGGAGTCACCTCTACATGACCGAGTACGGCATAGGCATTCTTAACGTGAGCTTCTAACGTTTCCTTGTTATACTCAACATTAAGATCCCGATTCCAAGTCGTATCTCTGTTATGACACATTTTTTTATATTTTTCATCAAGACGACTGAGCTGGTCCATCTCCATCCTTTCGTTTTCTTGATCAAAACGGAGCTGGCCCTTCTTATTAATTGCTTTAGCAATATTGACCGGGTCTTTTTTGTTCTTTTGAGCAAGACTGAGATGGCATTTCTTTTCATTTTCATGAGCGGTACTGTCCGGGACTTCCTTTGCATATTTTTGAGCAAGACTGAGCTTATCCTTCTTTTTATTTTTTTGAGCAAGGCTGAGCTGGTCCATCTTGTCAGTGACCAGCTTTCCACCAATGACTTGAATCAACCAACCAGTCGCACCTTTGATACCTCCCAATGCATTTATCATGAAAACAAAAGCTCCCACCACAGCCCCAATCGCGCATCTCAGGCCTCCCAAAGCATTCATCAAGAAATTAGCAAAAGCTTGCATGTTAAAGACTTGAGGTGGTTTCCAAAGTGGGTTATTAGTGTTATCCAGGGAAAGTTGGATTGGGATGTATTTCTTTGGCGTGAATTTGAGGATTTGAAATTAGATTTTAGGCTGTAGTTGAATATGGATGAATTTAGGCTTTGTTTATGATCAGAGGTTTTGCAAGCTTTTTGAAATATTTGTGAGATCAGAGAGAGTGGAGTGGGGAGAGTGTGGAGATCTGAGAGAAGAGGAGGAGAGAGAGAAAAGCAGTGGTCTTTATTGCCATTTTCTAACATAATCTAACAGCCTAATTTATGTAACAAAATCTATGAAAGGTCACAACTTGGGAGAATTTGCAAACATTATCTAACAATTATTACGAATTATTAACTACCTCTAATTTCTTTTTACTATTATTATTTAAACTCTAAATAATAATACTACTACTACTACTACTACTACTATAATAATAATAATAATAATAATAATAATAATAATTATTATTATTATTATTATTATTATTATTATTATTATTAACAATAAAATTAAAATATCATATTTGCCATTACAAAAACTTAAAATATCATATTTGCCAATACAAAAATTAAAATATCATGTTGCCATTATGTACAAAAATTTATAACATATTTTCCACTATAAAAACCTACAATATCGTATTTACCATTACAAAAAAAATATATATATCCAAAACTATTAATTTTGCATTACATTTTATTTAGTAGGACCAAAATACTCTTCTTTGATCATTTCTCCATCACTAACAAGCATTTATATTATCGTTTTAATCTAAACTCTCCTCCCCATTTTACTGTCCTCCCTCTCTGTACAACATCACCTTACCTACGAAGATAACCCATACTTCTTTTGTACTCTTTTCCTCCTGAAAAATAATAGCAAATATGATATTTTAAGATTTCAGAATAGCAAATATGGTATTCAAGTTTTGTAATAAAAAATACGGCATTTTAATTTTTTTGGCAAATATGAAATTTCCCCTTCATGTGTTAACAGTAGTTTTCAAACAAACTGCTATAGTTTTCTACGCGCTGGTTTCCGAAAGTTATCCATTTACATCTCCTCATATGCCACAATGTGATTTTAGGAAGATTCTTGGAAGCTCGCTTTCATTTGCCAATTAACCAGCCATTACATGACATCCATAGAAACGGTGACGAAGAAAATGGGAGTCAAAGTAAACTTCTTCTTTCTGGAAAACAATCAAAATCAACTTCTTAGTACATTCCATGCAAAACTGATAGATAACACGGAACTTTGGCTGATATATAGTTGTGCTTATATACACAACTCCGAGAATCTCCATCTATGGTATGATCAAAGTGTTCAACCACTCTAATATGATCATTAATATTATTTTTTATTTTTAATAACCATCTAATAATATATATATATATATATATATATATATATATATATATATAATTAAAAATTTAATACCTGATTAATTGAGTAGATGAGAGTAAGGAGCGTTCTTTCCGAAAATTAATATTACCCTTCCTTATTCTTTCCAAAAATTGGTCCAATTACAATATAATTGCACCAATTATATTGAAGCAGTCTTTCGACATAGGAGGCCAACAATCAGCAGAAAAGTGGCACATGTCTAAGAAGCCGTACAAAGTGTTGTTTGATGTTGTTATTTTCTTTTGGTGTTTTGGGTGCTTTCTCTTCTTGTATTCTGTAATTATTCAATCTATTACTGATTGTAAAAACTTTTCATTTTTTCATTTAATAGAACCTCAGAAAGTCGTTTCACCTCCCGGAGCTTAAAAAAAAAATAATTGCTCCAATAATTTTTTGATTTTATAATTGCACCTATAATTATTGAAGCAGTAATGCATCATAATATTTTTGAAATAAAAGATCCCTTCCCTTCTTTTTCTTGAATTAGGGTTTTATTGTTATTAAATCATCTTAATGAGATCAAATGGTCCATTTTATAATGTCGACTAATATTAATTTATCCTACAATTCAACAAATTAAAAATATGAATCAAATAAAAATAAACATTAAATTATTAATTTTATTATGAAAAGAAATCCTTATTTAATTATCTTAATTTCCAAATTATTATTATTTTGGTATTCAAACCCATCATCAGTGGGTTGAAAGGCTTACTAAATAGTGTTAAATGCGCTTGCTAGAGTTCGAACTTGGAACTTCTTTTCTAAATTCATTGATGTCTAATCATTTGAGTTGGCAAGCATGAGCAAATTATTATTATAACATCCAAATTATTATTATTATTTGTAACTCCAAAACTCTATTGAATAAGGGCAATAGAAGAACAAATGTAAAATATCTTAAGTTGACCGTCATGACTAATATATTTTTTATTAATAACCACACAAAGATTAAAACAAATATATGATTCAAGAATTTTTGATAAATGATGAACTACATAAAACAAAAACTGCGAGCAATGCTCTCAGCATTACATTTGAGTATGAATAGATTTGTTTCGAATAACCAAAATAATTTCCTACACACAATAATGCTACAGATCATTGGCTGGGCAATTGGTTTCTCTTCTGAGTTCTATCCAATGTCAAAGTGTGAAATCCGCATGCCCTCAATTGTTGGGCTTTAAAATAAATAACTTTTCTATGCTATGGACATATGAACTAAAATTCATTTGAGGCCCTAATAATTTTTTGGGTCTTCGACAACCGCCAATTGGGCAAAACGCAGGGTCGGCTCTGTTGGACGTTGATGTAACCAAGAAAAGGTTAACAAACCTTCATTAATGGCACAATGCCATCAGAGCATATTTTTTTTTTCCTTTCAATGCTCCCTAGTACATTTCTTGTTCATTTTTTCTTATCAAATATTCATCCTAATTAATTTTTTATATATATCTCATAAAATATATGATTTCTTGCCCATTTTTTCTTTCGCATTTATTACTTTGTTATTATATATATATTAATTGTCGGAATCATATCGGACGGGTTTCGAATTCGGATCTTCCAAGATCCAAATGCAAATCCAATAAACTAGCGGATCTTTTTCAAAAATTCAAATACGAATTCATTTTATTGTCAGACACATTTTTTCGATCCACATGTGAATCCATTCATTCGGATTCGGATCAGATTATCGGATTATGGGTATCTATCGACACCCCTACCTGTGTTGTAGAAAATTGCCGAAATAAGTACTTGCATTATTAATTAAATAAATTAGAATGATACTCTTATTTGATTCTCCTTCAGCCATGATTTTTCCTAACTTCATACATTAATTAATTATACATATAATAATATCTAAATAAAATAAAGGTACACATTGATCATACTTTGAATTTAAGGCATGCAATATCTTATAGTTATGTATAATGGATTTTTATATTCTTAAAATATTTGTTACTATGAAACTAATATACTTGAAATAAGATACGTGATTTTTTATTCATTTTTTCTTATCAAATATTCACCCTAATTAATTTTTTATATATATCTCATAAAATACGTGACTTCTTTCCCATTTTTTCTTTCGCATTTATTATTTTGTTATTACATATACATATTTACTATATATATATATATATATATATATATATATATATATATATATAAACACATATATTAATTGTCGGAATCATATCGGGTTTCGGATTCGGATCTTCCAAGATCCAAATGCAAATCCAATAAACTAGCTGATCTTTTAAAAAAATTCAAATGCGAATTCATTTTATTATCGGACACATTTTTTCGATCCACATGCGAATCCATTTATTCAGATTCGGACAGGGTTATCGGATTATGGGTATCCATCGATACCCCTACCTGTGTTGTAGAAAATTGCAGAAACAAGTACTTGCATTATTAATTAAATAAATTAGAATGATACTCTTAGTTGATTCTCCTTCAGCCATGATTTTTCCTAACTTCATACATTAATTAATTATGCATATAATAATATCTAAATAAAATAAAAGTACACATTGATCATACTTTGAAATGGTTGGTGTTGAGGGAGGAATTAAGGGGGATTTGGAAGGGGAGAGAGAGATTAAGGATGATTTGGATGAAATTGATGATGTGGATGAATTTGATGATGATGAGGAGGAGGAGGAAGAGGAGGAGCAGGATTTGGGATTGGTTTCATTAGAAGAAAGGAAAGAATTAGCGTTGACTTGATGCTTTTGGAAGTGTGAAGTTTTGATGAATTAAGTTTGGTTATGTTTTTATGGTGTAAGAGAGGACTATTATTATTTGAAAAGATAGGAACTATAGGGTGGTTAAAAGTGTGGAGATTATTAAGGGTGTAGTGTGTTCATTTTTTTTGGTTATTGATAGTAAATTCTGTAGAGATTGATTCAGCAAGTCTTCTTTAAGATCTCTTTAGTTTCTATATTGTATGATTTGGTTTGACGTGAGGTTAGACTAAACAATAAAGTATAAATTGTAATAATCAATCGGCAAAAGTAATTATAAGATATATTCCCTCAAAAAAGACCAATAACATACAAATAATGCAAAATGGATTATAAGTTTATAACATTCTAATTATTATGATAATTCAGACAAAACATGGGCAAAGGGAAATGAAGGTAAAATGAGCTGAGGGCAATCATAAACAAAAAGTTCCCTGAGCCTAGGAAGGCAACAGTTGTGATTCCCAGAACATGATCCTGATCTGCATGGCAATTTCTTCAACTTGCAACAGCTTGTCAGCGTAAGTTTCTTGAGCCGAGGAAAAATCAAACAATTGTCCATTCCTACCCACATTTCGCATTGCGGCATGAAATGAAAAGCCAGTTCTTCCAATGAAGGGAATCCCATTACCGATCCGTGGCCGTAAAATTCACTTTTGACCTCTTTTATCTCAGGTAAATTCTCCAAATACAGTTGCCTCAGGCGCGGCAACTGGCCGAGTGGCGGAAGGACTTTTAGGTTCATACAATTCTTTAGATAAATTATCTCCAAATTTGTCAAACCGAGGAGCTTACGGTCCATCCGGGCCGGTGGAATTGAGCCATTATATCCAATAATTTTGAGGTGTTCGATGTTGGAGGGCAGTTGAAGGCGCTCCAGAACCTCTTCATCGTCAGCTCTAGTTGATCTGTTTAAACCTTGATCAGTTGACCGCACATTGTTGGAAGACTGTTCGAGTTGAAGTGCTACTTGCAAATCATCACCAATCTCTTTTAGTTGATCGATTAGTTTTTTTATATTATTTGAGGGGTCGTCTCCTTGGAGTGTCCTTCTCAGACCCACCGCTTCGAGCGAATGGCCGTCTCTATAGCTGTTGACGCAGCAAAAATGGCCCAGCTCATACAACAATTTCTCTGCATCAAAAACGAGCTCTCGGAAATCACCCAGTAAGGTTTTCAAATACTCGTTCATAATATGCTTTGTCTGCGGACAAAGGGTGGATTGTCATTAACTAATTCACTTGTTTTAGAGAAGTATATAGAATACTGTTACATTTTCAAGAGTATGATAACACTTCTGAAATTTTTTAGTAAGATGGTGACACTAAAAATGCATGATTTTATATGCATTGTACTCTAAAAAAAATGTACATTTTACATGATGGAGTAAGTCACCTCTGCATGACCAAGTACCAAATAGGCCTTTCTGATCTGGGATTTGAGGCTCTTAATGTGATCCTCAAGGCTAACACGCGATCTGATCTCATCCAGCTTGTTATTAAGGAACCTTTTGGTAATCAATTGAATCAACCAACTTATCGTTCCGCCAAAAGATCCGAATACGGCATTTATCAAAAAGAGAATAACTTCTAACACGCCCATCGCGCTATTAGCCCCTATAAAATGAAGCAAAGGAAATAACTGAAAAGGTTGTTTATCATAAAAAGAACTGAAGATGTTGGATATGTTTTTGGCAATAAAAATAGCAAGTGAAAGCGAGAATTTTGATTAGTTTTTTAATTATTTTTTTTATTCATGGAAAGAAAAGCTAGTCTCTACGGGTGGATGTTGTCTTACTCTTTTAAATGCGGTCCTAAGTTCCGTTCCGATCTATTACATGCAAGCCTTCAAATTGCCCAAATAGCTCTTACATCAACTATAAATAGTGTCATCGGTAGTCTCCATTGAAGAGGAGATAAGGAGTGTAAAGGAGGTCATTGCCTAGTGAATTGGGAAAAACTTACCTTCCTAGGACTTATGACGGGCTAGGAATTACTAACCTTGAATCGCACAACTCGCTTCTCTTAAAATGGATATGGAAAATTGTAGCCAAGCCGCAGTCCATAAAGAAAGAATATGGAAAGAAGTAATACATGCAATCTACGGCGTTGCTAGATACAACGACATAGAAGGAGTTCCAATAAACTGGCATCTTTCTTCTTGCAAGATCTCAAGGCACTCATACACTTCTTCCGAGCTTCATGCACCAACGAAAGTCCTCCTAAAAATGAGCTGCCAACGTGACTCTGGAGCAGGGAGGAAATTTCTCAATGAGATCGGCGTATCAAATCCTTTCTAATCCTGGAATAAAGGTGACTTCGGGAAAAAAAGTAAGGGAAATAAAGGCGCCTAATAAAGTGAAATTTTTTCTTTGGCTATGCCTACTAAATAGGATCCTAACGGGAGACAACCTAGCAAAAAAGAATTCGCCACATCTACCTCAGTGCCAAAATTGCAATGTTGAGCCGGAAACAGGAAATCATTTACTTGGTACTTGCACCTTTGCGAGCGAAGTTTGGCTGGAGCGTCAGAGCAATTTTCCGGGAGAAACATTAATGATTCAAGACAACAATCTACAAAATTGGTTAATGAATAGGAATAGGCTTCCAAAAGATTATCATAAGGTTTGAGATACAACATCGGAATTTGGGAAATTTGGAAGGAGCGAAACCAAAGGGTCTTCTCTAATAAAAGCTCCACACCACAGCTGGTCTCCTGTAAAGCTTGGTCTCATGCGGAACAGTGGCTCAAAAACATTACAGCGACATCTCTCTGCCTTATATTCCTTTCTTTTATTTCCCTTCCTCTTTTAATTCTAAGTCTAAATTTTGTGATTTTGGAAGTAAAAAGTTTTTCGAATGAATGGAAAAAATTTAGGGTCCCCTACTCTCCTTCAAAAAAAAAAGCAAGAAAAAAAATGAGTAATCATGCCAGTTTATCACATACCTTTTTGTTGCTTAATAATGGTATCAGTGTAGTACTAAATGAATTAGTTTTTGAAAGTCGTTATAGTGTTGTTTTAAAGAGGGACTTGTAAAACGGTGTGTTGATGGTGGTTTTTAGCAGCTTCCTAGAAGTTTCGCATCATGATTATATCATCAACACTCGTTTTTCTGCCATTTATCGAGTGACCAAGGTCGAAATTCTTCTTCCTTATGGACCTTCATTGCACTTCCCTTTGGAATTATTAATCCCCCCCTTTCTGAGGGAATTCGCTTTGAACATTCATGAGGGGTCACGTGGGCCTTCTTTGTGGCTCATTCATTGGTGCAATGTGTTACAAATTTCGGCCTTTTGTTTTTTGAAGTTTCTGATTGTCTGAAAAACTTGGTATGAAATAGATGATAATGATTTGTCCTAAATGTGTTTAAAGGTCCGGTGAGAACTGTCACTTCGTATGTAGTACAAGTGTACAACCAAAACAAATAAAATACTCTCTTCTCATCCTGTACAATACAGTACAACCAAAGAAAAGAAAAGCCAAAGGAAATACATACCCCTTTTCTCATCTACGCTACGCCCCTCTCTCTTCCTTTCCTTCTCTCAGAATTAGTCTCACGCTGCCATATGAATCGAGCCTCTCCTCATACAGAATCGGCTAATCTAGCGAGCGGGGACTGACGATTTCTCCGTTAAGGAGAAACTCAACTTACTTATGCTTGCCGGGAAAACTCAAGCGTAGAAGTTCGCGTGTTTGTGTGCAGATTTTGGGTAGAAGTTTTTACCACGAACAAAGGGATAATAGAGGCCATTGAAGCCACCATGCATCTGCGGAATTGAAGCTGAAAGAAAGTTTGACTCTGTCTCGCTTTCTGATGCAGCCATGCTCGAAATACCTTTACTGACTTCGCTCTTTATCTCTCTGGTTCATCCACTCTCACGTGGATTAATGGAGTTCAAGCAAAAGTTAACAGCCTGTTGGGTTTGCCTCAAATTGGTTTTTTGTTTTATTTTTTTTTTCTTTTCGATACATGAAATTAATGGAGTAGGATTACTATTTTTCCTTTCATTTGAGCTGTATCAATTGCTCAAGTAAATAGCAGTAACAGTAGGAGTTTTTGAACATAGTTTTTCATATTTTGTTTTGACTGATTTTTGAATTTAATTAATATTATTTGAGAATTTGCGGATAATGCCTTTGAATCCTTTTTCATATATTGTGTTTGACTGATTTTGGAATTTCATTAAAATTCTTTGAGAATTTGCAATGCCTTTGAATCTAGACCTGAATTATTTTAGTCTGAATAATTGGTCTCCTTATAGTGAGGAATGAAGATGAATTTTGATCAAGCAACTGCATCAGAACAGAACCAGTAGGCCTGAAACATTTCTTTGATATGATTTGAAGATGCAAAAAAATCTGATTATTGAGGTACCAAAATGATTATGATAATGATAGGATATTAGTTACTTTCAAAATGGAGAATGGAGAGAGTGGAGTTGGAGAAATGGATAATTTTTTTTTTGTTCTAATGCTATTATTTTTGCTAATTTTGATTTTTTTTAATGCAACAGGTTCGGATTTTGGGCCTCTGAAGGGAAATATTATTTAAGCTTAATGCTTTTTTGTATTTTGAAGAGCATGTAAGCTCATAATTGGTGCTCAAATTTGAGATGTTTTATTGTGTATAATTGGAATTGGTACTATTAGATTGGTTCTCAACTGTACTAGATATTTTTAAGATTGGTACAAAATAGTAATGAATTTTGCTTAATTGGAAAGAAAATTGAGGTTTGTTAGAAAAAAATTGGCGTGCTTGTTAATTTGGCTTTCTGATATCAATATTCTATTTGTAGTTTTAACTTCATAAAATTTATCATGGCGTATCGATGTATTGTTTCGATAATTTAATTATTAGTTTATTATTATATTTTTAATATTTTTTTTCTTATTTATTAATTTGTTGTAATAAACAAATTTATAATATTTTAAGGAGAGAGTGAAATTGATGATTTGGATGAATTTGACGATGATGAGGAGGAGGAGGAGGAGGAGGATTTGGGATTGGTTTCATTGGAAGAAAGGAAAGAATTAGCTTTGACTTGATGTTTTTGGAAGTGTGAAGTTTTGATGAATTAAGTTTGATTATGTTTTTATGGTGTAAGAAAGGGTTATTGTTATTTTTGAGAAGATAGGAACTATAGGGAGGGTAATTATGTGGGATTATCATTATGGGATTCATGCACATACAGTTTTTTTAACCGATTATTTAGATATTACAAATCTTCAAAATGGCGATAGCATTTTTAACTAATTGGCCGGGGGAGTGGCAATGGGAACCTAAGTAATCAGCGTCAATTCTATGGTTGTTTGTCAACCTATAATTAGTCCTCCTTAATCTGACTGATTAAAAAGAATAATGATAGGATCATAAACATTAACCACCGAATTGACCACCTGTAATATGTATTTTTATACACATTTTTAGGGTTTTTATCATGAAAAATTCGTCAATAAATCACATAAATTATATGAAAAATACCTAAAATTAATGAAAATTATCCGTGAGACTCTTAAAACATTTTTGTGTGATTTTTCAGGTAAAAAGACCGAGAAAACGCTATTTGGAGACCTCAGCGAAAAGTCAACTCCGAATGACGGACCGATTTGCAAAATATGGGCCAAAGATGGCCGAATTTCGACAAACCTTTGCGAAAATCCTACACATGATTCTCCAAAATTCTTACAACCCTTATCCGTCGACTATCCAAGCCAAGACCTACAAAATCCACAAAAAGACGAAGAGTATGAAAAATACCCGGAAAATCGCCGAGTTGACCAAAAGTCAACTTTTCCAAAAGGGGTCAAACTGGGTGTCAAATCGTAGAGCGCGACGATACGAATCCAACGGTACAAACCTTGCGAAAAAATACCTTCTAGAACTCCCAGAAATTGCGATACAAGATTTGGTCAACCCTAGTCAAAGTCAACCTTTGACCTGGTCAAACCATTTTCAACCAATCAGAGGCTGACACGTGGTAAATTCCGTTGAAAATCAGCGAATCACGGAGCGACACGTGGCAAATCCTATTATCATCAGCAACAGAAATGACACGTGGCGCGTTTTCATTGGGGGACATCACTGACGGAATCAGTACACGTCAGTACGAGATTCGAGTTTCAGCCAATCACGTCCCGCCACGTGGCAAAACGCGTTGTGGAGTCCGTGTCCAACCGGGAGACAGGTTTGCAAACTCTCCATTTCTCTCGAAACCCGCACGCCTCCAAGTGGCTCTATAACGCATGTTCGGCGGAGAATTGGACCGTCCATTGCTTCCAAATGGAGAAGGAGCGTCACGCGTTTTCTGCGCAAAACTGACGCAAGTCGTACGATGAAGTCGTGGACCAACCACGGGACGCCACGTGGCAAGTCCGTTTCAGTAAGAATATAGGTGGAAATACGTGGCAGAAATTGGTTGGTTGGATTTTATTCCCGAATTTAGTGTGGCTAATCAGAGCACGCCACGTGGCATGTCTGTTGGAAGTGGATGAGAGTGAAGGAAAATGATAAATGCACCCCGAAAATTGCACCCAAGTAGAATTTGAATAGAAATAAAGAGAAAAAATGTTAAAGCTCCCCCAAATTGCTACCCAAAACAGAATCCGGATCAAGTTAAATTTTTAGTCCCACAAGATTATTTCCAAATAATTCTAGGTCATTTTTATCTATAAAAATGCACCCCTTTCTCTCTCTAAAGGCTATACATCCACACAACCATTCAATCCTCCATTCTTATATCACCATACACCATTTTTCATCTCTTCCACCATTTTCAAATCTATTCTTTTCTTTTCCACCATTAATGTCCATAAACTTCAAAACTCCAATTTTTGAGAATTGAGAGAGAGGATAGAATTTTAGAGAAGAAAGAAGTGCTTGAACTAGAAGGTGAAGGTGATAAATCAATCGAAAAGGAGAGAGATCGAGAACGATTCACTTCTTTAGGGTTTGATTTAATTCTTCTTTTTCTTCTTTTTTCTATTCTCTTGGTTGGATTTTATTATGAATTATTTTGTGGACATGAGTGAGTAGTTTAAAGGGTAGGGAAAGACTTTTTGTGTAGCCTTGATGATGAAATCTTGAGAAAACTTTGCATTTATTATAGTATTTTTAAGATTAAATCTTGAGATATTTTTATGAGATTTAAAGTTAAATTATTTGGAAGGATGATTTGATGTTAAATAGTTATAAAGATTCTTAGAGATATGTTTGAATATATTTGACTTGGAAAAGTTATCCTTATTCAAATAAGGGTTGAATCAATTATAAGAACACTTAAAAATAGAAGTTTTTAATGGATCTAAAGGTCGATGAGTTTATTAATTAATTTTTGGAAAGAAGTTAATTAAACCTTGCTTATAAATACTATATGATTAATTTGCTATCATTTGTGATTCGTGATTCTCAAATTACACAAATTGTCATATTTCCCTACTATTGCTCTTTTATCCTTTAAAAAGAAAATTATTATTTTTTTTTTAATTTTATCTCTTGTGCAATTCTTTCTATTAGAGCCACAACAACAATCTTTTAAAACACAACACTAAATTAAAAGTGAAAAACGAACGTTAAAATATTTAAGGCCTTGCTTCCTTGTGTTCGACATCCTAAACTCAAAATTCACTTATACACTTTATTGATGAATTAGGAAACTTATAAATATCTTTGTTAACACGTGATTACAATTAACGACACGTTTTCATTTGTTACAAATGGCGCCGTTCTTAGGGGAAGCGGCTTGCATTAAATTTTTAACTAACCGATCTCACATTTTTCTCTCTAGTGTTTTTGTTTAATTGTTTGAAGGTGTATGAAAAAAGGGAATCCTCAGGTCTCTCAAAGCCCCGATTTGAATCAGACGTTAAGAGACATTAGGAGGAACAAGAAGAAGGGAGCACCAGGCGTTTCATTCATTCCAAAACAAAATCAGGAAGTAGAGGCTTCTCCTACCCTAGGGCCTTTAGATCCAAAGATAGATCGAGTGGAAGAGCCACAAGATCGAGCTCAAAATCATCCGAACCATCCCTACATCCGATCTTCACCATCAGGGAGTTTCTTTCCTTTCCATAGTTTAAACTCATCATCATCATCTAATCATCATCTAAAAGTCGAAGAAAAATATTTAGAAAATCAAGATAAAGTGAAAATGGCTGAAGAAAGAACATTAGGAGAACTATTGGCACATAATCTTCAACAAAATCCAGGAAATATTGTGATACCCACCGTGCAGAACTTTAAATTGAACCCAGCAATATTAAATGTATTACCTGTCTTTGAGGGACATAGAAATGATAATCCTTATATACATTTGGGTGAATTAGATAGGAAATGCACGGCTCTTTTTGGTAAAACAAATGACTTGGATAACATTAAACTTACTTTTTTTTTCCCATACTTTAGGAGATGCTCCAAGAGATTGGCTCAATCACCTTCAAGGCGGACCATTCAGGACGTTTGAGGAAGTGGCACAATGTTTCCTCAAGCGTTACTACCCCGATTCACTCACCGCCAAGTTACGATCTGAAATCACGGGCATCAAGCAAAGGAGTGAAGAAAACCTACAGGAATATTACGAACGCTTCATCCGTTTATGCGCGTCTTGCCCCAACCACAATTTGGAGGAAACCTCTCTCATTGCTCAATTCCTCGAAGGCATGAACGACCTTGACGCCCGTCTTCTCCAATGCTCAGCGGGAGGAAACATCAACCACCTAACACCCTCCCAAGTGCGAGAACTCATTGTGACGAATGCAGAAGGCATGAGAGGGCGAAGTGGGCGTGGTGGTCAAGTCAATGCTACCAATGCGGTGGATCTCAAGGCGATGGAGTCGCGAATCACCGCTAATTTCGAGACGAGATTTAGCCAGATGCTCAATGCAAGGTAGGGGGAAGAATTGAACCCAAGAAGTGTGAATTTTGTGGGAGTACGTCGCATTTAACCGATGAATGCGAAACCATTCAACAAGATGTGAACGCCATGGAAAGTTATAGGGAAACCAAGGGGGCTATGGGTACCAAAAACCTCAATACTCTTATGACCACGGAAGGAAGCACCCCAATCTTCGTTGGAGAACGGAGGATAATCAACAACCAATTTCCCAACCCCAAAGGCAAGGCTTATACACTCACCCCAACGCACAACAACAACAACAACCTCCTCACTCTTCTTCATCAAGCTCTCAACCCTCATCTCTCGACGAGAAACTTGACAAAATGATGGCCTTCATGACGAATGGGTTTTCAACCTTTACAACCAAATTGGGGTCGATGGAGACTGAAATGAGTTCACTGAGCCAAGGTCAAGCAACAACGAGTCGACAAGTTCAAAACATGGAAACACAAATGAGACAAATGGCGGATGAGGTGAACATTCTGAAAGGGCAGGTTGATAACAAACTCCCATCCCAAGGAAGGGGACCTGACACCAAACCGGTTCTCGCCATTCAATTGAGAAGCGGGAAAAAGGTTGAGTTTCCTAGGGAGGAACAAGAGGTTGTTGTGAAAAGGCAAGGGGAGAAAGACGAAGGGTTAGGGGATAAAAATGTGATTGAGAATGAGAATAAGAGTGGGAATGAGGAATTAAAAGTACAAGGAAAGGGGAAAGAGGAAGAAAGGGAAAGAAGGGAAGAGAAAGTTTATGCGCCAAAGGCACCATTTCCGTCCCGTTTGGCGGTAAACAAAAAAGCAGAAGCTGAGAAGGATATGCTTGCGATTTTTAAGAAGGTGGAGGTGAATATTCCCATCGTTGACGCCATCGAAAAATTCCCAAATGTTGCAAAGTTCTTAAAAGACTTGTGCACCAACAAGAGAAGATTAAAAGGGAATGAGAAGGTGAATCTCTCGGCCGTTTTAAGCCTAGACGCCAGACTACCCCCAAAAGAGAAAGACCCTGGAATTTTCGCCATTCCATGCACGATCGGACACCATCAGTTTGCGAGATGCATGCTTGATTTAGGAGCTGCAATTAATGTAATGCCTAGGTCAGTTTACGAGACCCTTGACCTGGGCAGTCTGAAGAATACTCGAATCATGGTGACCCTTGCAGACCGATCTGCAATCCAACCTTTAGGAGTGGTAGAAGATGTGTTGGTCAGGGTGAATGGGCTAGTTTTCCCAGCCGACTTCTATATCATCGAAATGGGAAGCACCGCAGACTCTTCTTCCATTCTCTTGGGAAGACCATTCCTCAGGACAGCGAAAACTCGAATCGACTGTCATTCCGGAACCTTGTCGATGGAATTTGATAATGAGAAGATCTTCTTCAACATCTTCGACGCGATAAAGTTCCCAGACGACCACAATGCATCGAGCATCTCTGTCATGGACGAAATTGACGAACTCATCGACAAGCATCTGATAGGGGAGTCTTCTCATTCTCTAAATTCTTTAAATAATTCTTTTGATGAGTTTTGGGAAGAATTAGAAAACAAGAATGCATTAGCAACACCAAAAAATGACAACTTGTTAGGCAATGAAAATGACACATTAATACAAGGAATTGAAAATTTGCCTAATTCTGAAAATGGCATTATGGAAGAAGTTTTTTCGTTTTCAGGACCAATGACGATGGAGCTGAAGATTTCGGGAGAACGAATGCCACCATCTACTGAGAATGCGCCCAAACTCGAGCTTAAACCTCTTCCAGACCACCTTAAATACGCATACCTCGGTCCAGAAGAAACCTTACCTGTGATTATCGCCTCCAACCTCACATCCAACCAGGAGTGGCGCCTGGTGGAAGTTTTGAGAAAACACAAGAAGGCGATAGGCTGGACATTGGCCGACATACCAGGCATTAGTCCCGCCACTTGTATGCACAAGATTACCCTTGAGGACGGAGCGAAGCCCTCAAGGGAAGCTCAAAGGCGGCTAAATCCTGTGATGATGGAGGTGGTTAAGAAGGAGTTGCTCAAGCTCCTCGACGCAGGCATAATATATGCTGTAGCCGACTCCGAATGGGTGTCACCCATCCATGTGGTACCCAAAAAGACGGGAATTACAATTGTTGAGAATTCGGAAGGCGAAAAGGTGCCTACACGAATACAAAATGGGTGGCGTGTGTGTATCGACTACCGCAAACTCAACGCGGCGACAAAGAAGGATCACTTCCCTCTACCTTTTATTGACCAAATGTTAGAGAGGCTGGCGGGACGTCCATACTATTGTTTCCTTGATGGATACTCGGGCTATTTTCAAATCGCAATCGACCCTGCTGATCAACAGAAGACGACATTCACGTGTCCTTTCGGTACTTTCGCGTATCGAAGGATGCCTTTCGGGTTATGTAACGCTCCAGGAACATTTCAAAGGTGCATGATTTCCATTTTCTCTGAATACATTTCAAAATTTATAGAAGTTTTTATGGACGACTTCTCCATTTACGGCAACTCATTTGATGAGTGTTTAAATAATTTGGGACTAATAATGGAGAAGTGTGTCGAATCTAACCTTGTCTTGAATTTTGAAAAGTGCCACTTTATGGTGAGCCAAGGGATTGTGTTAGGTCACCTTGTTTCAGAAAAAGGGTTAGAGGTGGACAAAGCAAAGGTAGACGTGATCAAGACGTTGCCTTACCCTCGACATGTGAAGGACGTACGCTCATTCTTGGGGCATGCGGGTTTCTACGGGCGTTTCATCCGTGATTTTTCCAAGATTGCGCAGCCGATGTGTCGCCTTCTCCAAAAGGACGCAAACTTTGACTTTGACGACGCGTGTAAGAAGGCTTTCGACGTCCTGAAAGAAAAGCTATGCACCGCACCGATAATCAAACCACCCGACTGGTATCTCCCATTCGAAATCATGTGCGACGCAAGTGGACTAAGCGTTGGTGCCGTCTTGGGCCAACGAGTCGGTAAGGATCCCCATGTTATTTATTATGCTTCTAGGACACTTGACGATGCACAACGAAATTACACGACCACAGAAAAAGAATTATTGGCTATTGTGTTTGCATTGGAAAAGTTCCAATCGTATTTGGTCGGAACAAAAGTGGTTGTGTTTTCAGATCATGCAGCACTGAAGTACTTGATGAAGAAAAAGGAGTGCAAACCGCGACTTTTACGATGGCTTCTCCTTCTTCAAGAATTCAATGTGGAGGTCCGAGACAAAAAAGGTGCAGAGAACCTCGTCGCAGATCATCTCAGTCGACTCCCGACAAATGAAGGTGATGTTCTACCAATCAACGAGCTATTTCCTGACGAGCATCTTTACGCAATCCAAACGAGCACGCCTTGGTATGCAGACATCGTCAACCTTTTGGAGACGGGGCAAATGCCAAACACGCTTTCTCGCGCTCAGAAGGACAAGCTCAAGAACGACTCGCGCTACTATTTCTGGGAAGATCCACTCCTCTACAAGATCTGCTCTGATCAAATGGTGCGCAAGTGCGTGCCCGATTGTGATTTCAACTCGGTATTATCTTTTTGTCACTCTCTAGAATGTGGGGGCCACTTTGGAGCCCAACGCACTAGTCACAAGGTGCTCCAAAGCGGATTATATTGGCCAACTCTTTACAAAGATGCTCATTCCTTTGTAAAGAGTTGTGAGAATTGCCAAAGAACAGGAAATCTAACCCGCAAAAGTGAAATGCCTCTTAAAACGTTATTGTTTTCTGAGCTTTTCGACGTATGGGGGATAGATTTTATGGGCCCGTTTCCTCAATCAAATGGGTACTTGTACATTCTTGTATGTGTCGACTATGTGTCTAAGTGGGTCGAGGCAGTTCCAACAAGAGACGCCAACTCCAAAACGGTGATCGAGTTCCTTAAAAAGAACATCTTTCAGCGCTTTGGAGTACCTAAAGCTATCATTAGCGATAGGGGCTCTCATTTCAACAACAAGTACCTCGAATCACTTTTGAAAAATTACCATGCCCAACATCGCATGTCGACTGCATACCATCCCCAAACCAATGGCCAAGCTGAAATCTCTAATCGTGAAATTAAAACAATCCTTGAGAAGGTGGTTAATCCATCTCGCAAG
This sequence comes from Juncus inflexus, assembly GCA_024447665.1. Taxonomy (NCBI): domain Eukaryota; kingdom Viridiplantae; phylum Streptophyta; class Magnoliopsida; order Poales; family Juncaceae; genus Juncus; species Juncus inflexus. Next base: position 8,160,870 of record JAJHPC010000002.1, on the reverse strand, counting down.
GATTGGAGTCAAAGGCTTGGAGATGCATTATGGGCATATCGTACCGCTTACAAAACACCGATAGGGATGACTCCTTTCAAACTTGTGTATGGAAAGAGTTGTCATCTACCGGTAGAAATTGAACACAAAGCTTTCTGGCAAAAAGTTAAATCAAGATTACCCAAAAGATGCGGTATTGAGGAAAATGCAAATTCAAGAATTGGAAGAGCTTCGACTTGAAGCTTATGACAATTCGAGAATTTACAAAGAAAAGCTAACCATCGCTCACGACAAACTTATTCGTAAAAAAAAGTACAAGATTGGCGATAAAGTTTTGTTGTTCAACTCTCGGTTGCGATTGCATCCCGGGAAGTTGAAGAGCAGATGGACAGGCCTCTTTACAATAATCAACATTTTTCCCTTTGGAGTGT